>OX632360.1:7515109-8115109 GCA_951751655.1 Ophion costatus | reverse complement strand
TCGACGAGTATTTCGTATGTACCACCGAGAAAACGTTTGTACCCGTCTGTACTATCGGGCAATCGGTTGTACCCATTCGTACTGACGAGTGTATCGTTTGTACCAGCGAGAAAACGTTTGTACCCGTCTGTACTATCGAGGAATCGTTTGTACCCATTCGTTCTGACGAGTATATCGTTTGTACCACCGAGAAAACGTTTGTCCCCGTCTGAACTATCGGGCAATCGTTTGTACCCATTCGTACTGACGAGTATATCGTTTGTACCAACGAGAAAACGTTTGTACCCGTCTGTACTATCGAGCAATCGTTTGTACCCGTTCGTATCGACGAGTATATCGTTTGTACCACCGAGAAATCGTTTGTACCCGTCTGTACTATCGAGCAATCGATTGTACCCGTTCGTATCGACGAGTATATCGTTTGTACCACCGAGAAAACGTTTGTACCCGACTGTACTGTCGAGAAATCGTTTGTACCCATTCGTTCTGACGAGTATATCGTTTTTACCAACGAGAAAACGTTTGTACCCGTATGTACTATCGAGCAATCGTTTGTACCCGTTCGTATCGACGAGTATATCATTTGTACCACCGAGAAATCGTTTGTACCCGTCTGTACTATCGAGCAATCGTTTGTACCCATTCGTACTGACGAGTGTATCGTTTGTACCAGCGAGAAAACGTTTGTACCCGTCTGTACTATCGAGCAATCGATTGTACCCGTTCGTATCGACGAGTATATCGTTTGTACCATCGAGAAAACGTTTGTACCTGTCTGTACTATCGAGGAATCGTTTGTACCCATTCGTCCTGACGAGTATATCGTTTGTACCACCGAAAAAACGTTTGTACCCATCTGTACTATCGAGCAATCGTTTCTACCCGGTCGTATCGGCGAGCATATCATTTGTACCACAGAGAAATCGTTTGTACCCATGTACGCTTACTAACTTACTTACTCTACGAAACTTACGCTTGGCGGTACAAACGATATACTCCCTGGCACGAAAAAATAGAAATTATTGCTCGGTGGTACAAACGACATACTCGTCAGCATGGACCGAAACACAAGATTAAGTACTGGTACAAATGATTTACTCGTTGGTACGAACCGGTACAAACGATTACTCGATGACGGAAACCCAAGCAAACGATTTCTCGGCGGTACAAACGATCTGCTCGTCAGGACGAATGGGTACAAACGTTTCCTCGGTGGTACAAACGATATACTCGTCGATACGAACGGGTATAAACGATTGCTCGATAGTACAGACGAGTACAAACGATTTCTCGGTGGTACAAACGATATACTTGTCGATACGAATGGGTACAAACGATTGCTCGATAGTACAGACGGGTACAAACGTTTTCTCGGTGGTACAAACGATATACTCGTCAGTACGTACGGGTACAAACGATTGCTCGATAGTACAGACTGGTGCAAACGTTTCCTCGGTGGTACAAACGATATACTCGTCGATACCAACGGGTACAAACGATTTCTCGGTGGTACAACCGATATACTCGTCGATACGAACGGGTAAAAACGATTGCTCGATAGTACTGACAGGTACGAACTTTTTCTCGGTGGTACAAACGATATTCTCGTCGATACGAACGGGTACAAACCATTGCTCGATAGTACAGACGGGTACAAATGTTTTCTCGGTGGTGCATTCGAAATACTCGTCGATACCAACGGGTACAAACGATTTCTCGCTGGTACAAACAATATACTGTCGATACGAACGGGTACAAACGATTGCTCGATAGTACAGACGGGTACAAACGTTTTCTCGGTGGTACAAACGATACACTCGTCAGTACGAATGGGTAAAAACGATTGATCGATAGTACAGACGGGTACAAACGATTGCTCGGTGGTACAAACGATATACTCGTCGATACGAACGGGTACAAACGATTGCTCGATAGTACAGATGGGTACAAACGTTTTCTCGCTGGTACAAACGATATAATCGTCAGTATCAATGGGTACAAACGATTGCTCGATAGTACAGACAGGTACAAACGTTTTCTGGGTGGTACAAACGATATACTCGTCAGTACGATTAGGTACAAACGATTCCTCGATAGTACCGACGGGTACAAACGATTGCTCGATAGTACAGAAGGGTAAAAACGGTTTCTCGGGATTACAAACGATATACTCGTCGATACCAACGGGTACAAACGATTGCTCGATAGTACAGCTGGGTACAAACGTTTTCTCGGTGGTACAAACGATATATTCGTCAGTACGAATAGGTACACACGATTAATCGCCGGTACGAATGAGTACAAACGATCTCTCGGTGGTACAAACGACATACTCCTCGATACCAACGGGTACAAACGATTGCTCGATTGTGCAAACGGGTACAAACGTTTTCTCGGTGGTACAAACGAATACACGTCAGTACGAATGGGTAAAAAAGAATCCTCGATAATGCAGACGGGTACAAACGTTTTCTCGGTGGTACAAACGGTATACTCGACGATACGAACGGGCACCAACGATTGCTCGATAGTACAGACGGGTACAGACGTTTTCTCGCTGGTACAAACGATACACTCGTCAGTACGAATGGGTACAAACGATTGCTCGATAGTACAGACGGGTACAAACGATTTCTCGGTGGTACAAACGATATACTCGTCGATACGAACGGGTACCAACGATTGCTCGATAGTACAGAGGGGTACAGACGTTTTCTCGCTGGTGCAAACGATACACTCGTCAGTACGAATGGGTACAAACGATTGCTCGATAGTACAGACGGGTACAAACGATTTCTCGGTGGTAAAAACGATATACTCGTCAGTACGAATGGGTACAACCGATTGGTCGATATTACAGACGGGTACAAACGATTTCTCGGAGGTACAAACGATATACTCGTCAGAACGAATGAGTACAAACGATTGCTCGATAGTACAGACGGGTACAAACGTTTTCTCGGTGGTACAAACGATATACTCGTCAGAACGAATGGGTACAAACGATTCCTCGATAGTACAGACGGGTACAAACGTTTTCTCGGTGGTGCAAACGATATACTCGTCGATACGAACGGGTACAATCGATTGCTCGATAGTACAGACGGGTACAAACGATTTCTCGGTGGTACAAACGATATACTCGTCGATACGAACGGGTACAAACGATTGCTCGATAGTACATACGGGTACAGACGTTTTCTCGTTGGTAAAAACGATATACTCGTCAGTACGAATGGGTACAACCGATTGCCCGATAGTATAGACGGGTACAAACGTTTTCTCCGTGGTACATACGAAATACTCGTCGATACGAATGGGTACAAATGATTGCTCGATAGTACAGACGGGTACAAACGTTTTCTCGGTGGTACAAACGATATACTCGTCAGAACGAATGGGTACAAACGATTCCTCGATAGTACAGACGGGTACAAACGTTTTCTCGATGGTACAAACGATATACTCGTCGATACGAACGGGTACAATCGATTGCTCGATAGTACAGACGGGTACAAACGATTTCTCGGTGGTACAAACGATATACTCATCAGTACGAATGGGTACAAACGATTGCCCGATAGTTTAGACGGGGACAAACATTTTCTCGGTGGTACATACGAAATACTCGTTGATACGAATGGGTACAAACGATTGGTCGATAGTACAGACGGGTACAAACGATTTCTCGGTGGTACAAACGACATACTCGTCGATACGAACGGGTACAATCGATTGCTCGATAGTACAGACGGGTACAAACGTTTTCTCGCTGGTACAAACGATACACTCGTCAGTACGAATGGGTACAAACGATTGCTCGATAGTACAGACGGGTACAGACGTTTTCTCGCTGGTACAAACGATACACTCGTCAGTACGAATGGGTACAAACGATTGCTCGATAGTACAGACGGGTACAAACGATTTCTTGGTGGTACAAACGATATACTCGTCGATACGAACGGGTACAAACGATTGCTCGATAGTACATACGGGTACAAACGTTTTCTCGTTGGTAAAAACGATATACTCGTCGATACGAACGGGTACAATCGATTGCTCGATAGTACAGACGGGTACAAACGTTTTCTCGCTGGTACAAACGATACACTCGTCAGTACGAATGGGTACAAACGATTGCTCGATAGTACAGACAGGTACAAACGTTTTCTCGATGGTACAAACGATATACTCGTCGATACGAACGGGTACAATCGATTGCTCGATAGTACAGACGGGTACAAACGTTTTCTCGCTGGTACAAACGATACACTCGTCAGTACGAATGGGTACAAACGATTGCTCGATAGTACAGACGGGTACAGACGTTTTCTCGCTGGTACAAACGATACACTCGTCAGTACGAATGGGTACAAACGATTGCTCGATAGTACAGACGGGTACAGACGTTTTCTCGCTGGTACAAACGATACACTCGTCAGTACGAATGGGTACAAACGATTGCTCGATAGTACAGACGGGTACAAACGATTTCTTGGTGGTACAAACGATATACTCGTCGATGCGAACGGGTACAAACGATTGCTCGATAGTACATACGGGTACAAACGTTTTCTCGTTGGTAAAAACGATATACTCGTCAGTACGAATGGGTACAACCGATTGCCCGATAGTACAGACGGGTACAAACGTTTTCTCGGTGGTACATACGAAATACTCGTCGATACGAATGGGTACAAACGATTGGTCGATATTACAGACGGGTACAAACGATTTCTCGGAGGTACAAACAATATACTCGTCGATACGAATGGGTACAAACGATTGCTCGATAGTACAGACGGGTACAAACGTTTTCTCGGTGGTACAAACGATATACTCGTCAGAACGAATGGGTACAAACGATTCCTCGATAGTACAGACGGGTACAAACGTTTTCTCGGTGGTACAAACGATATACTCGTCGATACGAACGGGTACAATCGATTGCTCGATAGTTCAGACGGGTACAAACGATTTCTCGGTGGTACAAACGGTATACTCGTCGATACGAACGGGTACAAACGATTGCTCGATAGTACAGACGGGTACAAACGTTTTCTCGTTGGTACAAACGATATACTCGTCAGAACGAATGGGTACAAACGATTCCTCGATAGTACAGACGGGTACAAACGTTTTCTCGTTGGTACAAACGATATACTCGTCGATACGAGCGGGTACAATCGATTGCTCGATAGTACAGACGGGTACAAACGATTTCTCGGTGGTACAAACGATATACTCGTCGATACGAACGGGTACAAACGATTGCTCGATAGTACAGACGGGTACAAACGTTTTCTTGGTGGTACAAACAATATACTCGTCAGTACGAATGGGTATAAACGATTACACGGTGGTAGAAACGATGTACTCACCGATACGAATGAATAGAAACAATTTCTAGGTGGTCCAAACGATATACTTGTCGGTACATACGGAAATTAAAAAAAAAAAAAAATCGAAAATTTTTTTTTTCAGAAAAAATTTTGAAAAAAAAATTCAAAAAAAAAACTTTAACGGTACAAACGGGTACAAACGATTCTCTTTTCAGTCACGTTTATTAAAATTGCTTAGCTCTAAATGGGTTGCGGTTCATTTTTTCATACCCTCGTACTTTTTTCCCCCTTAAGGTACAAACGAAATTTAAGACGGTACAAACGGGTACAAACCGAGTACAAACGAATGCAAAAAAAAAAATAGTTTCTGTAAAGTCAGTTGCCAACTTCACATAGGTCATTCACCCTGATCTTGAAATTTGCAATGTGGAACGCAACGAAAATGAATTCAGTTCAAGTGATAAAAAAAGTCAAATTGCCCGATTTAGGCTATGAAAATCACTGCAATATTTTTATGTATTCTCGTTAGAGATTTACGACTACAATACAAAAAAAAAGGTTTTTGAGAATAATAAAAATAAAGAAATCAAAAAGAATTCGTTGAATACCAACGGTACAAATTTCTTTACGCTCCCACATTTCGGTACTTATTTTACCGATTTACACATTACCGGTTTGTTTTTCTATTTCATAAGGCTCACTTCCTCTTTTTTTTTTTCAATCGCCACGTTGTTTTTTTACCTTATTTACACTTCATTGCAGTTTGTGATTGAAAAAGTAATGTGTATTCATATATATATATATTTTTTTTTAATAAATAAAAAGTGCAAAATTAAAAAAATATATTAGCATATTTTGTAAAATGTTTGTATTCGTTGCAAAAAATGTAAGCTAGAAATTAAATCTATTTATATGCATAAACATAAGAAAACATTGCTAAATTTTTTAATCACGCTGGGACTTACTGATGTAAACTTTAGAGACCCTAGCAATGTGTATATATATTTATGCATTGCTAGAATGAATCAGACTTTGCAAAATATATATGCTAGGTATATTTTGTCAAGTCTGATTTTATATATATGCATATTAGGACGTTGAACAAGTTCTCGCTGTTTCCCAACAGATGGCGTTACCAGAACTGCGTGGGTGTAGATTGAGCTGGTAACGCATCTATAAAGAAGTACCATAAGCAAGCTGCAAACTCACTGTATGGCATTTCGCTGAAGTGCAAACAACTTATTTTTTCTCTAGTGTCAAACACGTCAAATTTCGTGCCAAAAGGAGTATTTGCGGGGAATTTTGCTGCACCGTTTGACGGCACTGCAGATTAGTTTAGACGCTTAAAAAATAATATTATTGATGTGTTGTGGGCAGTTTCCAAGCCCACAAGCTTGGAAAAGTTTCCAAGCTTAAGGCGTTACCTCCAATTGTAGCGCAAAAAAAGGCCTTTTTCATGAATTTTTTTTAAAGAAAACTACAAAACTTTTTTAATCGATCAATATACCATCTTAAAGAACACATTTTGAAGAACTTTCAGTAATTTTTTTATTGAAAAATATTACATTGTTTAGTGGCAAATGGCCGTCAATGAAATAATGTTTTTATATACACGGTTTGCGGTGACCAACATTGCGGCGAAGTGGATCATCTGAAAAAAAAATGCGGGTGGATTTAGTCAAATATAAGTATAAACTAGTCTTTAATCGAAGGATTTTAAAAAATATTCATTTTTCACAAAATGGCGGACAGTCAAAGTTAATGGTTCGATTTTAACGAAAAAAAACGGCCGTTTTTTGGCTATAAAACGGCCATTTTTTTTCGAAAAAAAAAATCGAACGATTAAAGACTACATTTTTATGTATTAAATAAGCCTGCAAAATTTCAAGAAGATCGGTTCATTAGTGTTCGAGTAATCTTGGTCACCGACTTCAGAAATGCCATTTTGAGAAAAACGCGTTTAAAGTTTCAATTTCAGTTCTTCAATTCACAGATTCTTCTCTTTCAACGCTCATATCTCAGTCAATTTTGTTCGGATCGACTTGAAACTTTCAGGACATATTCTCAGATACTTCAAACAAATGCAATAAAAAAAATCGATTTTTTCATAATCGTAAGTGGGGATAATCCCTTAAGGAACGATTTTTTTGTCAATAAGACCTTAATTTTCACGTAAGAACAGCGAGAACTTATTCAACATCCCAATATATACAGATTGGCCTGTTATGAATGGACAATCCTGCAACTGTCGATAGGTCCGATCATGTCCTACTATACGCTGGAATTTCGGTTTAGAAAAAGTCCCATGGTTTTCGATATAAAATCATCTGCTTTTGGTTTTTCGCATGCCATTTCGACAAATGATAACTATTTTGACCCGGTTTAAAAAAAATACACTTGGTTGCTTGTTTTATCTAGAAAAGTATTCTTTTTAACCTTAAATTATGAAAAAATTATGAATAAATTATGAAACTATGAAAAAAGATCTTGTGCAGAATTTTCATATAAACCAGTTCCATCATCTGACTTTGATAGCCTGCGGTGTAAAAAAAATGTACTACGCATATCGTGCCAATTACTTTAAAAAGTTGCTCAGTTGTCGATTCGTATTATTTGTGGAAATGGCATGCGAAACACCAAAAGCAGATGATTTTTTTCGAAAAATAACATAAAGCCCAAAATGTCGAAAACCGTGGGACTTTTACTAAACTGGAATTCCAGCATATAGTAGGACACGATCTGACCTATCGACAGCTGCTGGATTATCCATTCATAACAGGACACCCTGCATATATATGAGGTACTCCACGTGAATCCGATGGACTTCTTCCCTGACCCCCGCCAATTCGATTTATTTTTTTTATCTGATTCCATTGACTCTAAAAGACACGCGGAATTTTTTTTTACATTTTTCGAAACAACCCTTAGTCAAGAAAATAGTTTTTTTCCGAAAAAACGCCCCGATTTAAAAATCTGAAAAAATTCCCAAAAATGCGCGATCACGTGTAAAAAACTTCAAGCTATCTACCCGCAGTGGAAGTATGATTTTTTCTCTGCTGAAGACGATTTCAATTGAAATTAATACCAGAACTTTTTGACTGCTAACGAAAAAATCATACTTCCACTGCGGCTGATAGCTTGAAAATGTTTACTTATAATCACGCATTATTGGGAATTTTTTCAGATTTTTAAATCGCGGCGTTTTTTTTTTCGGAAAAAAACAGATTTTTTTGAACAAGGGTTGTTTCGAAAAATGTACAAAAAATAAGGGTGTCTAGAGTCGATGGAATCAGACAAAAAATAAATAAATCGAATTGACGGGGGTCAGGGAAAAAGTCCACCGGATTCACGTGGAATACCGCGTATATATTTATGTATGTAATGAAAATGTTTCCATGCGATTGACACGTACACGTCGAGCTTTGTGTTGCTTTTGTGTTGCTTAGAGTACGTAGAGTACACGGACGGTACGATTGCACCGACAGCTACGAGTGTAAATGCGAATATCGCGCCTGCGAGAGCGGCGAGTCCGTTGCCGCCGCCGGTGGCAACAACACCGGCAGCGACGCAACGAGCGCCCGGTAGAATTGCCGATTACGATCCCCTTACCGAGGCAAGACCGAGTCCCTATTCCGCTAGGCAGGCCGCAACGACCGTCATTTACACGAGCGACAAGGGCGCAGGTGAGAGTGCTATTATTTTTTCATTTTTCGATCGAAAGTTAAAAAAAAACATCTTTTCGTTGGTATGTTGATTTTTTTTATTTCGTCATTGTATCGTTTTGCATTGTAAGGTCGTGTGAGATGGGTAGAAAAATTGAACATTAGCGCGTATTCGTTGAATTCGTTTTTGCATTCCGTTGCTTGGCGCCACGAGGTCCGCTGCTTCGTACATTCGTGTGTGTCGCCAGTCCACGGAGATCGTATGGTACACGGAGGTCCCGAAATTTTGTGCAAAAACGGTAGAAAAAGACACTTTAAGGGGTTGAGCTACTGTTGCGAACCGAAGAACAGAGTTATTTGAAAAAAGCAACTTTGGAGGAATAAGTAAGATTGAAAAATCGTTTGGACATTTGTATGTACATTAACAAAATTGTATGCCAAATTTCATTGAGAAATATTAATGATTTCAAGAGTTTTAAACAATCTCGTGAAGGAACGTGAGGGGCTCAACGGTGTACTTGATTTTGGCCAACCGGGTGATCCGACACGAAAAAACGAGTTTTTTTCTTTAAATAGATCATGTTGGCTTAGACTTGACCGAGCGTTTTTTTGTTATCGTACTTCGATCATTTAAAAAGCACAATTGAATTTTTTTCTCGATTTTTCGCGGAACAATGATATCATTATTGTTAATAACTGATGAAAGAAAATCTTATGAAGAAAAACGTCGGTCAAGAATAAACTACTGTTACACTGAACGAGTGTAGCAAATTTCAGGTCAATCCGTTTATTGGATTTCGAGAAATCGTGTACACCGCTTTGAAAAACATCGTTTCAAGAAAATGAGGGACTCAACGGTGTACTTGATTTTGGCCATCCGATTGATCGAAAACAGAAAACGAGTTTTTTTTCTCAATATAGAAAATATTGGCTAAGACTTGACCGAGCTTTTTTTCGTTACCGTGTTTCAACCATAAAAGAAGTTAAATTTTCTTTTGTTTTTTCGAGGACCGATGACATCATTATTGTCAATGAGTAATGAAGAAATGTTAAGAAGAAAAGCGTCGGTCAAGACTAAACTACTGTTCCACCGATTAAGTGTACCAAATTGCAAGGCGATCCGTTCGTTAGATTTCGAGAAATCGTGTACACCGTTTTGGAAAACATCGTTTCGAGAAAGTGAGGGATCAACGGTGTACTTGATATTGGTCACCCAGTTGAGCGGAAACAAAAAAAACGAGTTTGTTCTACAAGTACAGAATATTGGTTAAGACTTGACCGAGTTATTTCTTGTTATCGTGTTTCAATAATCAAAAAAACAAGATCGAATATTTTTTCGTTTTTTTTTTCAAGGAACAATGACATCATTATTGTTAATAACTAATTAAACGAATATTAAGAAGAAAAACGTCGGTCAAAACTAAACTACTGTTACACTGTACAAGTGTAGAAAATTTCAAGTCAATTCATTCATTAGATGTCGAGAAATCGTGTACACCGTTTTGGAAAACATCGTTTCGAGAAAGTGAGGGATCAACGGTGTACTTGATATTGGTCACCCAGTTGAGCGGAAACAAAAAAAACGAGTTTGTTCTACAAGTACAGAATATTGGTTAAGACTTGACCGAGTTATTTCTTGTTATCGTGTTTCAATAATCAAAAAAACAAGATCGAATATTTTTTCGTTTTTTTTTTCAAGGAACAATGACATCATTATTGTTAATAACTAATGAAACAAATGTTAAGAAGAAAAACGTCGGTCAAAACTAAACTACTGTTACACTGTACAAGTGTAGAAAATTTCAAGTCAATTCGTTTATTAGATGTCGAGAAATCGTGTACACCGTTTTGAAAAGCATAGTTTGGAGAAAAAGGCGTTCAAAGTTTGGCAGTTCTATCCGTGTAATCCCAAGTTTACCTTTAATCTGCGATTCCTGCACCATTTGTTGGATCTTCTCCTTCAATCTCAGTTGCTTCAAGCGACGAACGAGTGTTTGTCATTTTCAGAGTAGCTTAACCCCTCAAATAAAACGATGAATCGACCGAGCTTAGCGCACTCTGACGGACGCATGAGAAAACCAGATTCGTGTACCCTGGTCCCCGTGCGATTCCTAATTATATCTTTGTCGTGCAAAACAAAAAGCGTAATTCTCATAAATTGCCGCAACATAAATATGGATAACGTCTGCGAAGAAATCGTGGCGAAGCTTCCTGAAAGAAATGAAAAATAATGTTCGTTGACGGATCGGAACGCAAGTAATTGTTTGACAACCATGCGTCCGTGGGTTGAGCGACTTTTGTACAGAGAACGATTGCACTTTTGGTGACGAGTTTGACTGAATTTCCACAGTGACGAATCCACCCACAAGAAAAATCGGCTCGGTCGCCGACATAGATCCGGTCAACGAGTATTATGGCTCGTTGACACCCGCCACGAACAACAATCACGTGCCGCAGCATCAGCCGCCTCCGCCACCCGCGAACACACTGGTAAGACTCTTCTTTTGCACTATTTCAGATATTGGTGGAACCTTCGTCGTTCAACTTCTCCATAATCTTCTTACCTTAAAAAAATCATCATGGATTTGAGAGAACGAAATAAAGCATTATATCAACAGAACAGAAAGTCGATTGTTTAAAAAAACATTCAACCTGTCCTTTTCATTGCTCCCCCCTCATTGTTCCTGATTCTATAATTTTACCTTAATCGATTTTCATTCGATTTCTTCTCATTTCTTCTAGTTTCATCGAATCCTCTTCATTCTCCTCGATTTTCTTCGTTTTTCTTTCATTTCATTGTTTTTACTTGATTTTGTTTTATTGGCTATGATTATTTTTGATTTTATTTGATTTCGCTGTTCACGAATCCATTTTATTTTCCCACTCGTCTGTTTCTCGTTTCAACATCGCCCAACGAACAAGTCCCAATTTTCGGAGTCTTCCACTTAGGGTTAGAATTTAGAAAGTTTTTCGATAAGTTCGAAAACGAACTTATCGGACGGGGAGACACTCCGTTACTTCAATCATAAGCTATCAGCTCATAACAATATTGTTTGTATTCTTGGTTACCGGAAACATACCTATTCATGTTGTAGAATTTTAAAAAGGATCCTAAAAAAAGTTTGAGTGCTTTTCGTAGCTCATATTTGCCAAAGAGATGCTTTGGCAATCTGAAAAAATGTCGATACCTTCTGCATTTCACTTTCTCTGCATCTCAAGTGTCCTTTTCTTCACCGTTGACGTAATTCCTCTCCATCGATAACTGTCATCATCTTCCTTCTTATTCGCCTCGTTTTACGACTTTTATTTATTTCATTTACGATTTGTCGTTGTCTCTTTGTTCGTTTTTCGTTTTCGTTCTATTGTTTCGTTTCGTTTTTCCGTATGATTTATATTTTTTGTTTGGTTCGGACGTTTCAACCAGCGGGTTTACCGAGCGATGTACGATTACGAGGCGCAGGACACGGACGAGGTGAGCTTCTGCGACGGTGATCTGATCGTGAATTGCACGGCTATCGACGAGGGCTGGATGACCGGTCTCGTTCAACGTACAGGACGCCACGGAATGCTACCGGCCAATTACGTCGAGCCTGCTCAGATCTAAAACGAAGAAACAAACGAAGACAACAAAATGAACGCATGGAGATCCTTCGAAAATATCTTCCACGCGACGAATGTGCGAAATGATAAAAGAAAGAAAAAAATCGACGTTTTTCATCGAGACAAAGCGCCGCGCGTGGGCGAAAATTTCCACGTTGTTCAACACCGTAGAATAAAAATTAACGGCGCAAGTTGTGTAATATTCGATGCGACCAATACTCGACTCGATACGTGACGTGCATTTTCACGAACGTGGAAATCCTCACGTAGCGAAGAATCCAGCCTCTTTACGGGGAGAAAACGCGTGGCCAAACTAACGAAGAATGTCACACACAATTAACGAACGAACGTCACGTACACTTTAGTTAGGATTTTTATGGAGGAACGGGGGTAGGGTGCGTGCGCGAACGCAACTAGATCGTTTCCACGATTATTTCGTGTTCTTTTAATTATCTGTTTTTTTTCTTTCGATGCACGAAGATGGGACCAAAACTCAAAAAGTTCCCATCGGGGATCAACGTTTGACCAAATTTCGCAAACGATTTTTTTTATTCGCTCTTGTCGACTATGCGAACCTTCGGGCGAATCCCTTGAAGTCCAACGCAGCTCGGACGAGTGGATCTCACTCGAATCGATAGAAATCGTAGTAGCTTCCGGTAAAATCACTCGAAGAAATAATCAGTCCAGTTTTATACGTATATATTTTAATCTGAAAAAAAAAGAAGAAAAAGAACAGTTGACCAGAGATACGCGCATTCGTTTTTTTCATTCAACGAGTCGCGCAGCATTTTTCATTCCGTCGTATCGTTCGACATTGGGCGTTCGGGAACTTTTGCCCATCGACTTCTTCGTTTTTCTTTGTTTTGTTTTTTTTGAAATCGCAAGTCGATGCCGTTGAGTAATCCGACGTCCAAAATCAATCGCAATAATTCCGTGGCTCTTCGAATTATTCCTCGCCTTCGCTTGCGCTCGGTCTGATAACGTCGCGGCTATTCGTCTGCTTTTTAACCACGTGAGAGATCGAACGCCAGAGGCGACTCGATACAAGACGTACCGGCGCAGCGCTAGTTCTTGCGTCGCGGCGATACATCCGAGAACGCGTCTTACCTCATGCGCGAAAATATTCGAGCTTATGTAGAAATTGAAAGGTAGAGAGAGAGAGAGAAAAACACACAGATATTCGTATATTTTTTACGCAATTTACACGAAATTAGCATAAAGCCGATAAGTTTGAACAGGCTTGTCGAAAAACAAAAGAACGATTGATTCTTCCCAATCGATGTCGAACTGAACAAATATTTTTCTAATTTTTTCATACAGTTGTATGATTTTATTCAACAACGTTCTCTTGGCGCAACAATATATTTAATGACAGTCGGAGTATACTTTTTAAGCGGCCCACCCGGTTCACGATGCCGAAGAGCGCATCGTTTTTCGTAATTTTTTTTTTCTCGTGGAATGAAACCAATCGTTGCCTCACTTTAATAATATTGAAATTGTCGTTGGGATGCAACGATTTTTCTTTTCTCAGCGGGCAATCCTTTGGCCACGTTTAGACTAAAAAAATCACAGAACCATTTTTGAATATTCTTATTCGAGGTCCGTAACCTAAACACGGAAAAAAAGCTTTGATAGTAACAAAATGGGGAAGTGATAAAGTGGGGAATTTTCGTTGCATTTGCGATGCAAAAAGGCAACGCCATCCGCGTTGAGAAATGTTTTATTGTACGTTTCAACAAAACGACATTTTTTGCGCCGGAGAAGAATCATTCTCTCGTCGAAGACCGGAAGTTCGCTGCAGCGAGATTGTTCGCATCTCAGCGGTCGAATTAATTTTATATTCAGAAGGAAAAACATCCAAGAATATTGAGAAAAAAAAATTTGCTCGGTATACCAAAACCTCACGCTAAAAAAGAACGTTCACTCCAAATTACTTTTTGCACGCAAATATTGGCATTTCATCGCGATAATTGTGAAGTTTCACGCGAAGTCGTGGACATTTGCGCTTTTATTTTCATTCTATAGATTTGAATAGAAACTAGCACGCAATTAATGATTTGTTTTTGAATTTTAGACAAAAATCACGACCGCCAACCAATCGAACTTTTTTATCTACGGAAAACTGAATATTTTTCAACAAAAAAGTCCTTTTGTATAATTAAAATGTACAATGAAACATTCCGCAAATTCGGAAAAGATTTCGCTTTTATTCGAGCATCGAAAAAAATGCCTAATAATTTTTTTCTCGGGTCTCAATGACGTTCACTCCTCAATTTACTCGGGACAATGCATTTTCACTGTGATCAGCGAAAAATCTTTGCGATTGTCCGTGATGCCTGAAAGTCTCGTTCGCGGACGCGAGCGTCCGAACGAGCGAAAAGTGCCGACGTGCATAATAAACACGTATCTTTTAATTGCGAAGGTTCGAAAGCCGCTGGAATTGTCAAGCGCGTCGAGAGAAGCGTTTTATTTTTACCATTTCTTTTTGTTCGGTTCGACACCGATATTTCGCTTAGTAAGGCTTACTTCCTCGAGCTGGAAGTAAATAACGAGGACGCAGAGCCGTGAGATACCCGATGTGCCTTAACATTCTCCTTGGTGGCCGTTCCACCGCGAGCCTCCGACGTAAATTTTCCATACTCTAGGATTAGCGTAAGCGAGACAGCATAATGTCGAGCTACTTGCCCACTATTGACTTAAAAGTAAATAGATTACGTAAACAAAAAAAAAACAATTGCGAGAGAAGTAAATAAAATAAAGATAAGTATATGAATCATTGAGAGAAACTGTTACTACCGATTTTAATGGACTAACGACCAATTAACCGAGCAATTTTTAGCGTTTTAAGTTTTATCACGACGAACGTGCAAAGTTCGTCGAGCCGATGGGGGAGAGACGAGAAAAAAAGAATACATCGACCTTTCGAATGTTGAATATATATCGGAGATTAATCCTTCGGGTGTACGTATGAAATATGAAGAAAACGAAAAGAAAAAAACCGAAAACGTCCGAGAAGAGGGGGAATATCCAATCGTCCAAGTGCCTCGGAATGAAATTAAGTCTTCCGTGAGATTGGAGAGAAAAAAGAATCGTCATTCGAACGACGAGAATTAGCGTGTAGGAAAATGGAAGAGGAAAAACAAATTGAAAATGAAAAGACGTTGCGTTATTCGAGAATCTTAACGACTTTGGTATGTCTCGAGGGTGAGTCGTTTTATTTTTCTCCCGGATCGCGATTTCACTCTCGAGAGTATAAACGAACGAGCCGAACGCCCCGACGCGCTTCGACTATTCGCGATGAAAATTCATGTTCCGAAGCTTCCTACGGACGAGTATTTTTCTTTTTCATCCTGTAATTAAATAGTTCACCGAGTACGAAGATCAACGATTAGAAATTCGAAACATACAGAAATATATGTTAGCGTTGTGTTTAGAAAGATAATTTTATATTATGATACACGAATCATAATGAATAAATATGTATGTTATGTAAAATATCCTCGAACGCTCTTTATCTTACATTGATGTTTTTCCTTTTTTTTTCTCGTTATTTCTTCTCTGGCCCTAGATACCGCAGGTCGTTTTAGGCTATTTTTTTTCTTTACTCCCGAATTGCCCGTTCTGCGAACGCGCGTTGACGGTTAAGGACCTTTTAAATCTTTGAAGTATCGGTAAGTTTTGCCGGATCGTTTGCGAGAAAAATTTAAATGCCATTTCGACGCAGCTTCGCACCAATTCCTGATTTACTTTCCCAAGCAATTATGCTCAATTGCTTGGATATGAATGGTTTATTCTCTCCTCCCAAACGATTCAGTAAAGCTTACAGTAAATGCAAAGTTGAACTCTAAGGGAGGACATTACTGTGACGGACCGAAAACGGTCGTTTTGTCCGATTTTTTTTGTCTGCAAGATTATTTATTTGGGATTTGGAAAAATATGTTATTCAGCATATATTGAACTGATTTTGTGCAAATGTTTATTTTTAAACGTTACTAATTTACGTTATTGAGGCAAATGGTGTCTCAAAATGAACTGACATTTTAAATTGCGCGCCATTTTCGTTGCGGCGAACATAGAGTACTAATTTTTGACAAATGGCGTCGGGAAGTATTGTGGGTTGGTCATGGAGAATTATACGATCGTGCAACGCATAGAAATAGTCATTTGGTGCATTGTTGCTGCATAGTTATCGCAGACAAAGTTTCATGGTCGTGTTATCTCGCGCCGCGGCGATGTGAATTGGCCACCAAGATCGTGCAATTTGGCGCCGTTGGACTTTGGGCTTTTGTGAAAGGAAACGTGTATGCCAATGATCCACGGACCATTCCGGAGCTCGAGAACGCAACTGGACGCACCATTAATGAAATTAGTCCGCAATTATGCCAAAATGTTTTTGAAAATTTCGTCTAACGAGTGAACAGGAGCATACTAACGAGCAAACAGGAACGAGGCGGCCATTTATCGGATATTGTGTTCCACACATAACCTCCACGTTTGTACCTTACAATAAAATAAAAATAGTCGTACTTTTCAAATGAATAATACGTTTTGTTGATAACTTAAAATGTCGGGTCATTTTGAGACACCCTACATAAAGCCTCTGTACGAAAAATGTGGTCCAAAGGCTGGCTCGATAACTCGACAATGCTTGATCTGGAAAATAAAACAAAGCGTTATAATCTATAGAAATGTAGGTCTCGTTGGACGGGGCCGTCTTACGGTGAAATAATATTATCACAAAATAGCGGGTGTTGAAAAAAGGTAAGTTTGGCGAAATTTATACTTGTATTTGGGGATTTTAAAAATACTGAATTAAGAAAAAATGACTACGTAGCACGATAGCAACTGCAATTACGGAAAATTTGGTTTTCAAAGATAGAAAAATCGTACAATATGGCTAGAGTTATGATTCCGGCGAGGAAAACGCGATTGAAAGTTTTCGTATAGATAAATCGTTGCGCTAACTGCTCTCATTAAATCGTCTGTAGAATGTTTTTCCAGTTTTCATGTCAGTTTTCAATATTTTAACTCTTTTAGGTTTTCAATATTATCAATATTTTAACTTTAAACTTTTTTCACATGTTCTTGAGTACGTATACTTTTAAAAAATGCGGGAATTAAAAGTTGACAATACGGATGATGATAGGTCCACAGAATCCTGCTGAAACGCCATTGGTGACGGTTTTGCGAAGCGTCAACATCATGTAGTTTGAAGTTGTTGCACAAAAATATTGGGATGAATGAATATTACTGAAAATGGAATTGTTTCGTCGTGAAAAATAATTGAATAGTCATCCGATAGTATTCTTTCGCTATTTTATTTTGTAGAAGAAGAATTTAATTTGCCGGCGTGATTTAAAAAATCGAAATTTCGAGATATCGGGTTTGCGATTTATTTTAGCAACGATATAGACGGCAATTTTTTTCCATCGCGCAGCGACGGGTGCGAGGGCGCAAATAGTTGGTGGATTTTTTCCCAAGTAGACGGCAAGGGGGTCAAAGAGGGGTCGGGATTGCTAGCCGACGTTTGAACAATCTTATGCTCTTCGGACTCTGAAGTTCTTTCGATCGTTGAGTCTTTTCACGTTGAGGTAAATTTCCTTCAAAGCTCGTTCGATTGGGCGATCACGTTGTATGTTGAGTACGATAATTTCATGAGCTGCAAGGAAAACGAGGTAATTGCGAAAAGGTCCATTGCCGCACGAGAGCGGATATCGATGGAAAATATTGTTTTCGTTGTACAGTTAGGGCGTTATGCCTAGTTGCAAAGGTCGAAAAATCACTTTTTCCAAAACCAATATATTTTGACAGCACATCATTTTATAAATGTTCCCTGAAAATTTGAAAGTGGTCGGATCGGAATTGACAGATTTATAGGCTGCTGTGTTGGCGCCTGTCAAAACGCTCGGAGCGTCGTTCGATACTTTAAGGATGTTGAGTCCCAAATCGCAAATGATGATAAAATTCTGAAAATTTGGTATGTTTTTGTATGAAGTATTTCAGAGGTCGTGTAAAAATTTCACGACAATTAGGAAGCTCGTTATTGAACAATTAACATTCACAAATTAAATGATGTTTTATGGAAACTGATGTAACTTTGCAATAAGTTTTTTTTTTGACCTCTCAATTTTATAATATCTACAATATACTGAAAGTAACGGAAACAAAACGAAGTTTATTCATACATTTTTTTTAATTTCTTTTAAAAATTGTTCTTAACAAAATGTTAATTTTTTAATAACGAGCTTCCTAATCGTCGTGAAATTTTAACACGACCTCTTAAATACTTCATACAAAAACATACCAAATTTTCCGAATTTTCTTATCATTTTTTATTTCAACCCTTAAGGAGGTTGAAGTAATGATGATAGAATTCTGAAAATTTGGTGTGTTTTTACGTGAAGTGTTCAGGAGGTCGTGTAAAAATTTCATGACGATTAAGAAGCTATTTATTGAACAATTAACATTAACATGTTTCATAGGGACTCAACATCCTTAAACGCATTTTTTTTCGCGAAATTACATTGTCAAAGTCGGTGAGCAAAATATTTCAAAAACTAACCCATCGATCTTTCTGAAATCCATGGGCTTTTGCCTAGATGTAAAAATATAGGATTCGATCGAAGAATTTTTTTCCCGATGTATACTTTCGATTTGATGAAAGAAAAATGCCCATTTTCGCCACAATCAAGATTCACTTTGAACACGTGCCATTTAAAAAAAATTGATATTCCATAAATTCCTTCGATTAACCCCTTCGTTGGCAGAGAGAATTCGACGAAAAGTGCCCAAAATAGCAGCAACATTTTTTGGTCTTGTTCTTTGGGGTTTTTGAGGGTGCTGATTACGAGTCTGAACTCAAAATTCAGGAATTCACAATGACGAACAAATATGGCGAATGAAAATACAAATAATACAGATTGATTTAGATGAAACTCGGTACTCAAGCTTCATATATTTCCACCTATTTATTGTATTATGCTCCACGTTATTGAATTCATCATGAAAAATTCGTTCATTTTGAGTTCAGCATCACACTCAGCGTCCCCGAAAACCCCCGAGTACCAAGATTTATCCAAATCGAACTGTTTTTTGCACTTTCGTCCACCATATTAGATCCGCCATTAAAATTTTTTGAATTTTGAGTTCAGATTCGTAATAAGCGACCTCGAAAATCTCAGAGTACCAATTTTTATCTAAATCGAGTAAAATGTTCAATTTCCGTCCGCCATTCCAGCGCCGCCATTTTGAATTTTCAAATTTGAAGTTCAGATTCGTAATAAGCGAACTCAAAAATCCCGGAGTACTAATTTTCATCTAAATCGAGTAAAGTTTTTGATTTTCGTCCGCCATATTGGCGCCGCCATTTTGAATTTCCAAATTTCGACTTGAAATTCGGATTCAGCGAGCCCAAAAACTCCCGAGTGAGGCTCCGATTTCAAATCAGAGCAAGTTAAATAGGGAAATAAAGGTTGACGCACTATTGCGTCAATGCCACACAGGGCACGGAATTATTCGACGCACTATTGCGTCAATGCCAACCAAGGGGTTAATCATAGGATTAACTAAAGTCCTAACGAAAACTGTTTGATTTTTTGATATTCGATAATTTTGTTCGGAAAGTTTTTGCTCACATCGGCTGTAAATCGATTATAATATAATATTTTTACGCGAAAACATTACAGCGCATTCTGCAGATGATTTTTTTTCATATACCTAATTTTTGTCGAAATTTATCATGACGATTTTCTAAAAAAAATAGTCCCAAAAAAATGAGGTGCTTTCGACCGTTACAACTGGACATAACCCGTTAAAGCGTGACATTTTTTATAGGTACTTGGTAATTTCTTCGAGAATGAGAATAATGTGGGGGATGAAAGGATTGGGCTACGAAACAAGAAATAGGCAATGAGAAAAGAAAAATGATCGAGTATACTGACGCTGTTGAAAGATTCGAGCGACAGAACGACGATGTGACCGGCTCGGAACAAAATTGGTTTTGCGGATCTCGCCATTATGATCAGAAGGCACTTTCTCGTATTCTTGCTCAAAACCATCCAATCCGCTTCGTATGCCGCGTTCGCCACGTCGAGGCTCTGTTCGGTGTGAGCTTTTCATTAATTAAGCTTCATACTCGATTATCCTCGAGAGTCCCGAAAATACAAGGTACACGACGGGCACTCACCTTAACCGTGACTTTGTTTCCGTACCAACAAAACAAAAATATCTGCAATATAAGCCCGCCCAGATAGATAACGATAAACATAAATTCGAGACTGAATATTCGGAGCTTCGTTACTTGGAAAATGATCGAGCAGAGCAATACCAATGTTAACGTGAATTGGAGAAAAATCGCAAAGGCGAAATTGTTATTCGACACTGCGGCCAGTCTGGGAGAGAAATGAAAAATGATACGTACGTATTTTTTTTTGCGGTTGCGAAATAACGCGAATCGTACCAGTTTCGATCAATCGAAATATACCGTCTGTCCTTTTATCGGGACCTCCGCCCTTTAATGGGCTACATCTACCTAGGTGGGTAAAAAAATTGCATTTTCCAAAAATATTTTTATTCGATTGTATCTTTATTTATTTATTATTTATTATTTATTTATTTATTATATATTATTTTTTCTATATTTATTTATTTATTATTTACTATTTTATTCGATTGTATAATCTTTTACCTATATTCCCTGAAAATTTCATTGAAATATTTCTCAAATCGAACGAGCTACAGCTTCCAACAGTCGGCCATGCCAGGATTTGACTTTTTTGAAGTCGATCTTCATTTTTTAATAGTCACGTACAAATGTCGACTTTTTTTCATGAATTTTGTATACTTGAGGTCCTATCGATTAGTTAATGACAAATGATCAAAGTTATTTTTTTTTTATCAAAAGTCGAACGTTTATTTATACAGTTTGCTATTTTCGTAGTTTTTTAACTTCAAAAAAAGTATCTAGTCATGCGAAAGTTTTGTTATTATACTAGAAGTATAATTTTTCGAAATTTCACATCACTTTAGTTGCCAAAAGCACCTACATCGATTGACCATGCGGCAACGGTGGCACTTTGTTCAAATAATAATGACTTCATTGTTTATCAATATTATACAATAAAAAAATACCCACACTTGGCAAGACTATGTATTCATTTTCCGGAAAAATCTCGACCTCGTCATGTCAATACTGTCATCAGAAAAAAAGATTACAAATCGACCTGTTTTTCAGGCCCCAAGTTCATGCAGACCCGTTGAACCAGTTAGAACCAGTTCAGCTTTGATGTAGCGATCAGATGAGATTCAATTGATTGAAACTACTACAATTCGATTGCGTAGAAAATATTCTGGCATTCGGCTCCAAGGTTGAAACGCAGAAAAGTAATGAACATTTTTAAAATTCAAAAGGTATGCCAACTCGAAAATAGTGTTGTGATGTAGTATGCATTCGATGGAATGCTTTCTCTCGAAGTCGGCTGCCACCTTGCGGTCGTACTTTTGGCCCTCCTCATCCCTCGTCAACTTTCCATCTACCGAGTCCCCGATCATTCTCAAGCGATGTTTCAATAGCTCGAGCTGCGTGCAAATCTGCAGCATCGATTGAGCTATGAGGGAGACGAGCAGCAATTCCGTAGCTCCGAAAGTTGTTTGCACGAAAATCACACCGGCGTAGATGAAAATAAATTGTGTGAGGGTGGGCTGATCGCAAGGCACCCAGGGCTGATTCGTGAATTTCAGTTGTGCAAGATCTTCCAGTAACGGGAAGATCAGCAGTATGCTGAACAGGATCCCCAAAATTGTTGCATATCGAAACGTCAGAGTCCGGTAAAGAAAAAAAACGCGTTCAAATTCTCACTCGACGCATCCCAACATGATTGTCTCGTTCGATTGACAGAAAAAAAAAAGATCAGCGGCGAACGGGGCTATCCGAATGAGAAAAGGATCGCACTTGAATCGTAGCGTTTTTGATTAATTCGTTAAAGCCTTGAGATCTAAATGGCTAATTGCAAGTGCCACTATTTTTTGGCACTTTGTTTACAGTGAAGCTTAAACATGGCGTTGTCAGTTGCCAATTTTTATTTTAACAAGCTTGCAATAACGTATCACATCCCAGAGAAGGTTTTTTTTTCAAAGGGGCTATGTCTTGTTGTGAAAGTCTAAAAAATGCTTTCTTCGTAACCAACATTTTTTTGCAGTATATCATCTTATAAATGTTGCCTGAAAATGTCAAGGTGATCGGATCAAAATTGACAGATTCATATAGGCTGTGGAACGCTCGGAGGATCGTTCGAAACTTTAAACGCTTTTTTCTCGAAGGTACGTTTTCAAATTCGTTGCGATAAATATCTCAAAATCTACTGCATCGATGTTTCTGAAATTTTTCGGGCCTTTTTTCTAACCGTGAAAATATAATATTTGATCGAAGAATTTTTTTTTCCAATGTATACTTTCGATTTGATGAACCAAAAATGCTCACTTTTTTCGGAAAATAATGACTCGCACTTTGAACACGCGCCATTTTTTTACATGTGATATTTCGGAAATTCCTTGGATTAATCACAAGATAAACTAATATACTGAAGAAACTTTTGGCTTTTTGATATCATATGAAAAAATATCATTTTATACTAAGGAATGGTTCAGGGCATTGCTCGCTGAGAAAATTCGTTTTTGAGTGGTGCTTTCCGGATATCGACTGCAATTCGATAATAAGTGAATATTTTTCCCCAAAAATGTATAGAGTGTCCTGCAGATCGTACTGTTTCAAATGTATAACTTTTGTAGAAATTTATCATCACAATTTTCTATAAAAAGAAATCTCAACAATTAGTTGTTTTCGACTGTTACAACTAGGCATTAAACCTTCAATAAAAATGTTCGTATTTCATAAAAATGTAAATCGTAATGTCTATTTTAAAAATGACTCGAATGTCTCAAATGTCTCAAATGACTCAAATTTAAAAGTCTCAAATGTCGTCCACTGTTCAAAAAACGTATATTTGCACGCATATACACACGAGTGAATGTTTCATTTAAGGATGATGAGTCCCAAATCGCAAATGATGATAAAATTCTGAAAATTTGGTATGTTTTTGTATGAAGAATTTCAGAGGTCGTGTAAAAATTTCACGACAATTAGGAAGCTCGTTATTGAACAATTAACATTCACAAATTAAATGTTGTTTTATGGAAACTGATGTAACTTTGCAATAAGTTTTTTTTTGTCCTCTCAATTTTATAATATCTATACAATATACTGAAAGCAACGGAAACAAAACGAAGTGTAATGATAAATTTTTTTTTACTTCTTTTAAAAATTGTTCTTAACAAAATGTTAATTTTTTAATAACGAGCTTCCTAATCGTCGTGAAATTATAACACGACCTCTTAAAAATACGTCATACAAAAACATACCAAATTTTCAGAATTTTCTTATCATTTTTTATTTCAACCCTTGAGGAGGTTGAAGTAATGATGATAGAATTCTGAAAATTTGGTATGTTTTTACATGAATTATTCAGGAGGTCGTGTAAAAATTTCATGATGATTAAGAAGCTATTTATTGAACAATTAACATTAACATGTTTCATAGGGACTCAACATCCTTAAATACGTACCTCGCGTTAGTATCGAATTTACGCTTAATCGAAATCTCCTCGGGATCACGTGGGCGACACACTTCCCTTTGGAGTATCACCGCCGCGTATATGATCCTGTTCCGTTTGATGAGGAAAGTGATGAATTTGCAGAAAATCCCAATCGACGATATAAATATGAACGTGTCGTCGATAAATTTTTGCAGGTCCTCAAATGACTTCAGAATAAATACAAAGTTTAGAACGCAAAACGAGGATAACGTTACAACCACGAAACTCGTGTAAATATCGTAAAGCCTCGATCGACAATCGTTGGCCCAGCTCGTCGGTTTCCAAAGACCGTAAAACTTCACCAATGTGAAAATCCACGTTACCGCGAACATATTCGGCGCCATGTTTCGTCTTTTCTTCGCTGCTGAAGGCAATTTATCCAGCCAATTTCGAAGCGATGCACTTTTTTGAAGACATTTGATACAATTTTCAAAACGTTAAGAACACTCGAATAGTTCCTTGCAGTCTTTTGAAATAGTGCAAAATTGGGTTTCCTTCAAAGCACGATCAGTTCGAGTTGCGTGTGTGTTACTCGTTCGAGTATCTTTGACATACTGGATCGAGAAAGGTCCATGGAATTTCCCCTTCCACGCTAGACTACATCGATATAATTGAGCGCGGTACACGTCCAGAGGGATAATTGCCTCCTAGACCCGAACAGCTTCATTACAAATGCACCCTTCCGGGGGTTGACGTTCAGATAGCTATGTGAAAAAAAACGCCGTACAGTCCACGAGAGCGTAGAAAAAAACGTAGTGAAATGCATTTAAATGCTAGGCTATATCGATTGACAATTATTTCAATTCACTACCCTGGTATTATGAAAAAGAATGGGGAAGTTGATAGTTCGGCGGACGTTTTGAGGCATGAATAAATTATACGGCGTGGACACTCGAGCGGAAGTAATTGCATCCCGCTTGGAAAAAATCGACGATAACGTTAAGATCCGAAAGGCATTGGCATATTCGATTGTATTTTTTTTACCACACAGTTGTGCTTTTCCGCATTTAACGTTCACAAAGATCGGGTCTCGTGTGCTATGAATATCGATACTCGGAGTACATCGCGACGACTCTTGTGCATCCTTAGCTGCCATGGATGCACTGCCGTTTTGTCGTCACGACGCAGGCAATGTGGGGTAAGACGATCTAGCAAAGTAAAAACGGATAAATATTCAATCAAAATGTCAAGTCCAAGATCATTCTCAATGCATAAGTAATATCCAAGTCGTCCAAGTGCCCCAAACTCAAATCCGAGTTGTTTTCCGCGAGCTTGAAAAAAAAATATTCAAAAAATGTTACTCTGCCGATAATGAATTGAGTCGTCCGGGACGATCGACGTCTCAACGACTTCAATATTCGATGTCTCTTGGTAAGGTCGTGTGTTTTGCCTAGATGACGGTTTTTTTCACTCTGACGATAAATAACGTCGTAACGTACTGCAAATTTGTCGTTGCGCGAAGAAAGTTCATTTTCCGCAGCGTGTCAACTCGAGAGATTTTTTTTTCACCCCGTGTAATGGAAATAGTCCGCCAGGTACGGAGGTTTATCACTTTCTTCTTTGCTAGTGCGGTTTATTGATGTATTTTGTCGTATGAGATTAGACACTATTTTTCTACTCTTCCGAATTCTCAGTTCTTGTTGGTGGTAGTAATGGTGCTAAAGGGAGAATAATTCAAATAATCCATATTCAAAGCCTCATGGGCCCCCATTTTTTTTATGGCTGCCCTCCTTATTTCTTTCACGGGTATCAATAAAAAGAACTCAAGCTTGGTGAAAGTGGGTAGCAATTGTGTGAAAAATCCCGACCGCGTCGTCTCGATATTTTCATCACAACAAATATTGAAAATCTGTTTTTCCGGCCCTAAGCTTATCCAGATCATCAGATCCCTTGGGCCAATTCGGAAAAGGGCAGCAACTTTGATTAACCGATCAAATACGTCTCCATTTATTGAAACTACTCAATTTGATTGCGCACAAAATATTCAGGCAATATACAGTACTTACTGGACAAAAAAAGTACGCACTGGTGTACTTTCGAGACTTTTGCTAATACGTATATGAAAATGGTGAATATAATAGGCATTGTGAGGGTTATGCCTAGTCGTAACATTCGGAAATAGCTCAATTTTGGCATTTTTTATAGAAAATCACAATGAGAAATTTATGTTTTGTGTAGCAATATTCAACTATAATAGATTTACCGCCTTTATTCGGGAAGCACATTTCGAAAACGTCTTTTGCGGTGAGCTTTTCTGAACTGGTTATCTAATATTAAAAAATCAAACAAATTCTTTAGTATATTAGTCAAAAGAATTTCCGAAATTCCAAATTAAAAAAATATACTGCGCCTTTTCACAGTGAGGGTCTTGATTTTTGAAAACGGGTATTTTTCATTCATCAAATCGTAAGTATACATCGGAAATAAAAGACGTCGATCACATGTTATATTTTTACATGTAGAAAAAGTCTCTAAAATTTCAGAAAGATCAATGAAGCAGTTTTTTATTCATCAGACGATATACTGTAAAAATATATTAATTTCGGGAAAAAATAACCTTTCGCCTTGTACAATTAGGCATAACCCTTTAAGCAGTTCAGACGAAAGTTTACTGGCCTGCTTCAGTGGTTTTCAGGAATAACACGTTGATAAACCTTTAGAATTTTGGAAAAGTCATCTAAAATGATGAGAGCAAATTTGATGTCTTCGGTGACGTGCAGTGACCACGCGTTGGGTTGAAGCCCGGAGAACAGCTTCTTGCACAAAATGTACAGAAAACTTTTCAATCCGGAGAAAGCGTCCTGTTAGTTTGGGATTGCTTAGCGTGGTTAGGAATAGGAAGAAAAACCGGCAGAGCTGAAAAAGTGCAGGCTAGGACGAGGGTGTTCGAATAACAGGAGGACCGCACTCGAATCGGATCGTTTGTGACAAAACATCAAATGAAGACATTTCGACGCAGCTTCTCATCAATTCCTGATTTACTTCCCGCAAGCAGTTATGCGCAATTGCTTGGATATAACTGTTTTATTTTTTTCTCAACAACGACGCAGTGAATCTTACAGTAAATGCGAAGTTAAATTCTAAGAGAGGACACCACTGTGACGGGCTGAAAAAGGTCCTATTGTCCGATTTTTTTGTCCACTCGATTATTTATTTGGGATTCGAAAAAAGGTAGGTATGCTGTTGAGTATACATTGAAATTATTCTGTGCAAATTGTTGTTCAAAAGAATTAAAAATTCACGTTTCTTTGTCTGCCAAGTTCTCGATCTCTTTCAACTTCGTTCGAACGAAAAGGTGCTCAGAGATGAATGTAAAATTCTAGTTAACGACTGAACGATCCTAGTGCTACTTTTGGCCTCCGAAAGTTTCCTCGACCGACGAGCTTTTTTCCTCGTTGGTCTAGACTTCAATTAAGCCTCGTTGCTCTGGGCGATCACGTTGTAAGTCGAGTACGATAATTTCATGAGCTGCGAAAGAGAACGAGGTAGATGAGAAAAAAACCACACGAGCAACGAGTGCGAAATGATTTTCTTGGTCGAGTGCCAAGTGTGGGGTTGAGAGTGCGCGTCACAGAGCGGAAAAAGCAGTGAAGGGATGAGAAATCGTTTGTACTGACGCTGTTGAATGATTCGAGTGACAGAACGACGAAATGACCGGCGCGAAACAAAATTGGCCTTAAGGATCTCGTCATTACGATCACGACTGCCTTTCTCATACTTGTGCTCAAAAACGTCCAGTCCATTTCGTACGCCGCATTGGCCACGTCGAGGCTCTGTTCGGCGTGGGATCTCCTCCAATAAATTCAACTCCACTCGTTCCCTCGCGGCAATGCAATGAAGCAACGAGGGGCAAAATGTGCAATGGGGGACTTACCTTGATCGTGACTTTGCTCCCGTACCAACAGAACACAAATACCTCCATTATTAACGCCGCCAAGTAGGCAATGGCGAACGCGAATTCAGGACTGAATATTCGGAGTTTCGTAAGCTGAAAAATGGTCGCGCACAGGACCACCAAAGTCAACGCGAATTGGAGAAAAATCACGAAGGCGAAATTGTTGTTCGACACTTCTGCCAGTCTGGGACAAAAGAGCAAACAATGGACGCATCTTTTTACAGTTACGGGAACACACATACTGCAGTTTCAATCAATTTACTGATAATCTTTCGATTAGTTGAACGCTTGAAAAATGTATTTCACGCATGATATTGGGTGGTTGCATATTAAAGCGCTGGTTGGCGATAAATGGCCTCAGGTACACTATTTTCTCGAATTGAAATTCGACAATACAGGTGATGATAGGTCCACAGAGTTCTGTTAAAACCCTACTGATGTCGTTTTTGCGGAGCATCAACATTATCCAGTTTAAGATTGTTGCTTCAAAATATTGGGGTCGAGAAATATTAAGGGAGCTTTCCAGTGTGAAATTTTCAAAAAATCGATTTTTTTTTTGCTTTATCGAATAGTATACTCTTCCGAATATTCCCTGAAATTTTCATGCCGAAATTCAGATTATTTCGGTTACCGTACAGCATTTCTTGGAAGAAGGCAACGGAGCGCTACAGCTACAGCGAAACTTTGAACGCGTTTTTCTCGAAACAGCATTTTTCAAAACGGTGTCCAACTTGGAGGGCAGAGTTTTAAAGCTATCGAGTTGAATTTTTTACACAATATTCTTAACGTCATTGTTTATCGTGCTATGGAAGCTTTTTTTTTTTTTGACATCTTCCTATTTTTTGTAAAAAAAACTGCCAAAAAAAATGCTAAAATCGATACTTTTTGTTCAAACCGGCGCCATTTTTGCAAAAAAAAAAAAAAAAAAGCCTCCATAGCACGAAAGCCAATTATATACCGATCAATTATCTTTTTGTGTTTTTTGTTTCAGATCAAAATTGTGACCCCCAACGTGGACACCACATCCAAGTGCATTTTCTGCAACAATTGTTTCATCATTTTTATAGATATTAATTAATAAATAAATCGATCTTTAAAAAATTGTTTTGTATTCTTCAATACCCAATTAATATACAAAAAAAAACCAGACCGATTAGATTATTTTTTCTTTAAAAAAAAAAATCGCGAAAAACAGCGATTTTTCGGGCTGTCACACTGGAAAGCTTCCTTAAAGAAAATTTCACTAGTCATTAGGTATATTTTCTGAACATACTGGCAAAAGGAGAACGGAGGTTTCGGGACACGTTTATTACATATTCTATTTTAAGGGGGAATATACCTTTGTGAGGGCAAAATTAAGGGTCATTTTTGACAATTTATTTAAGAAAAGCAAAACAATATTTTTCAATTCGATTTTTTATACATGTTTTATACACGTTTTATACACGTGTATAAAACTTTTTTACACAAGTTTTATACACGTTTTATACAAGTCTCAAAGTAAAAGAAAGTTTTTTTAAAAATTATTTTGGCTATATAAATCCAGAGCTGACAGAGCTCAAAAAGCATAAAATCAAGTATTCGTTGCAGTAGCATCTTTACAATCCTCCATGGAGGCAAATCCAATAGCCAACTCGGTGGAAATCAGGAACGAAGTAATTGTTTACGTTTTAGGCTGTACTTTGAGGTGCCTGGCGGAATAAGCACCGCATCTACAGGCAGCACTACATGCGCGTATATTGCCCTTCACGCGCTTGTTATATTAAAATATAGTGTGGGAATATATTGCCCTTTATAAACAAAGCGGTAGTTAATCGACGAACTAAACCATAGTTCGCCGATTTGCTATCGAACCACCATCTTTTCTTTCGCCAAAAAGTCGGCACTTTTATATGCGGCCACCTAACATTCACCTGATCGTCCGTAAAAAAGGGACCTGATCACCCTTTAGCAAAAAGAAAACTTAAAAATCATACGTTGTATTGCAGTTTTTGATGAATAATTAATCTGTCAATTGATTAGAACTGCTGCAATTAAATGTTACATCGGAGAAGCAAAAAGTCGCCCTGAAGGGGCAATATTACTCTATAGGATTGAAGTGTTAAGGGGGGGATACCTTTAGGCGAGGAAAAAAATTGCTGATTTTTTTCATCCTTTTTTAAGGATCGATTTCCTCACCATTTTTGAGACTACGGCTTTATTTTATCACTACTTTTGGCTGTTACATGGTGTTTTTAAATTATAAATATGACGAAACTAGTGTGACGTATAGCTAAAAAATAATCGAGCGATTTTGGTGAAATCTGGTATTATTCTTTCTAATCTTATTGTCAAAATCATGACCCTAAATGTTTTTGAATATGTTAAAAAAAATCTTTTTTTATTGCAAAATGTAGCCATTTGGTTCGAAAATTTGATATTTTTATTTCAAAGCGTACAATTACGTCGATTAAAAAAAAAATCATACCCGCAGATGCTACTTGTCACGCCGTCTGACAACATTCACCGCCACCCGTTCAGGAGACTGTACTATTCCTCAGCGATTTATAAAGATTGATAAAAAAATACCATGCAACACCCAAAAAGTAGCAATAAAACACGGGGAAAGTCGGGGCAAGATGATAACGCCAAGGTGATGCTCAAATAAAACAATACATGTATGAGTCAGTCAACTTTAATTACTTTTCAAACTAACCAACATTTATTAATCTTTCAAATTTAGAAGCAAAAAAATCAGTCTTTCTTATTTGGACCATACAATATATATTTTTAATTAAACCTTGATTTTTCCTGTCCTACCTCGTGTGCGGGGCAAGATGAAACAGCGCTGGGATAATGATGGGACACGAATTATTGGCATCTTTCGCACATAAGGGTGGTTTCATTCTCAATGCCATCAATTTGATAAGCCAATCGTCTAGGTTCTGTAGGATTGGTCCGAATAATTTTGATTCCATGTCAATTTGATAATTTGCACGTTCTTTTTCTTCCCCTGGTAGAAACACCGGTTGAAGAGGAACCAAATGCTTCACTAGTTTCATTTCACCCTTTTTAACGTAAATTCGCACACACCGTTTAGTGGCTAGGCTTAACACTCATCTTACCCCGCGTGTTCGTCTTGCCCCAGTTCCCCTACCCTAAGTATCAAAAATGGGGAAGAAATCGTTCTTTAAGGAGGTACGATCACTTCCACGGGGTAAAAAAAGAGTAAATTTATTTTACCCACAGCTGCTCTGATTGATGTTTATTTATGGTGATTATTCGTATTATCAATTATAGTGTTCCAAATGTTGTGGTAAATGATGAATTTATTGCACGTGAACGAATAAAAACTGAAAAATTAGATTGTCGATGACTCGGTAGTAATGTTCGTAATAATAATATTAACATATCCACCATAAAAATGGACTAGAAAGAAGAAAAAACCAGCCGGAAACCTATTAAAATAGGCTCGAATTACTTCAGCGGAATTAACACGACAGGCAGAATATAATTATACATATTATTGATACAGCTTTGCAGTTTTATTACAAAAAAATTGAACGGTCAAAATAGCTCAAATTTTGGCAATAGCCGCATAAAGTATTCGTAAAACCATATAAAAATTTCAAATCCAAAAGTTGGAATCGTAGTAATGATCGTACCTCCTTAACGAAAAATCATGAAACTTAGCAATTTTTTCCTCGCCTGAAGATATCTTCTTCCTTAAGAAGAAAATGCCTGCCAACTCGTAGATAGTGTAGTGATGTCGTATGCATTCAGCAAACTCTTTTCTTTCGTCGTCCGTTTCGGCCTCGACGTCATTTTTTCGACCAGTTCTGTCGTTCGTCAACTTGGCGCCGATCGAGCTCGCGAGCGTCCTCAATCGATGCTTCAAAATCTCGAGCTGCATACATATTTGCAGCATCGATTGAGCGACGAGCAATACGTTCGCCAAAACCGTAAGCCCGAAAGTCGTTTGTACGAAAATCACAAAGACGTAGACGAGAATAAATTGGACCAGGGTAGGCCGGTCACAAGGCACCCAGGGTTGGGTCGTGAACTTGAGCTCGGCGACGTCTTCCCTCAACGAGTTGATCAGCATTGCGCCAACCGCCGATCCCAGGATCGTCGCGTATCGAAACGCCAGGGTCCGGCAAAGTAAAAAATGGTTTCAATTTTTTATTGCTGCGGCTCAATCGGATTTGACCCGCTTGAGGGGCAGAAAAATAAAGAGCAGGCGAGAACGAGACGAACAAAATAGCAATTGAAGCGTAACAATTTTAATCGATTGAGATATTCAGTTGATATGGAAATGGCTTTAATTTATTAATATTTGATTAATTTTTCAAATGCACTATTTGGTCAATTATTTTGTTAAATGTATGAATGCATGAATTATATTTAATTCTTTCCATCAATTACTGAATAAATGCTTTATTCAGTTTATCAATAATTTAAACAATGAATTGAGAGCGATTGGAATGGCTTTAATTGAGGGACTATTCCAGGGGAACATGTTTTGAGAATCGTTTATGCATTAAAATTGCAAAAAAAATTTGGAATGGCTTTAATCGAGGGAATATTCCAGGGGAACATTTTTTGAAAATCGTTTATGCATTAAAAATGCGAAAAACATTTTTATGCATTAACCTGTTTTATCCTTTTATCCTTAACGTCTTTCGGAAGCGTTTTTTTTTTTAATTTCATTTTTTTAAAATGAAAAACTGTCGAAAAGATGCCCAATTCGACACTTTATTTTGGAATAGCCACCATTTTGTTAATTTTCAGCGAATAAAAATCCTCCGTACCCCTCTACAGTTTTTCATACTGATTGATAATCTTTTTAGTTCTTTCGTTCACACAATTTTCAGAGGAGTAGGACTTTTCCCCGTCAAGCGCTACGTTTCTAAGGCATAATTTTGCAGTGGACAAAAAATTATATGAAAAATAAAACTGAAAAATTAAAAAATATTTTTATGTACAACATAAATCATTTGAATGAACGAAAAAAAGAACAGATTGATTAGCGAATTTTATTTTTCAAAAGTAATGAGAATAAATTAATCAGATTTGATGAACTAAAAGAGATTGAAATTAATTAAGCTTGAGATTGAAACGGCCTATCGAAACGATAAATTTAGTTTCCTTATTTTTTGGAGATAGCTCCAGTATGTTTTTTTTACTAAATATTTCGTTTTATTCAAAAATGTGGATCGCAATTTAATGAAAGTTCTAGTACAAAGAAATTTTGTACTTAAATGTATAAGCGAATATTTGAATTAGGTACCTCGTGTACGTATCAAATTTGCGCTTAATCGCAATCTCCTCGGTGTCGCGCGGTCGGCACACTTCCCGTTCAAGTATAATTCCCGCGTAAATGATTCTCTTTCGTTTAATCACGAGAGCGACGAATTTGCAGAAAGCGGCGAAAGATGACACAAATACAAAAGTGTCGTCGATTAATTTGTCCAAGTCTTCGAAGGACTTGAAGATGAACACAAAGTTCAGAAGGCAAAAGGTGAATAACGTTACAATTACGAGACTCGTGTAAATATCGTAAAGCCTCGATCGCCAATCGTTGCACCAACCCGACGGTTTCCAAACACCGTAAAACTTGGTTGCGGTAAAAATCCACGTTACCGCGAACATACTCATTGTCAGCCTTGTATCTTTCCGCTTCCGCTGGTCCCAACTTGTCCACCAACTTTACAGGCTTCTTTTGAAGACGTACCGCAAAATTACGAGGACTTTGAAAAATCCTCGTGCGTTTTTAAAATTCAGCAAAAATATCGTTTTTCCTTCAGAGTACGACCAGTTTTTGGAGTCGGGGGTGTGTTGCTCGTTCGAGTATTTTTGGCGTACTGAACCGACAATCGTACGTGAAGTTTTCCCCTTTCTCGCTAGACTCTATACACGTACGATTACGCATAGATATTCCTTGGCTATCAGTGACTCATTACCGATGCACCCCTTCGGGAGGTTGACGTTCGCATAGCGCGGTGCGGATAAAAAAATTCAGTAGAGTCCGTACGTAGAAAAATAAATACAGACTTCGTTTGTATCGATTAGCAATTATTTCATTTCGCTATCCCGGAATTACGAATAATACGGGGAAATTGATGGTCTCGGCGGAGGTTCCGAGGAATGAAAAAATTAAACGATGCGGACACTATGCAATTTTGCATCTCGATTGAAAAATATCGATGACGACTTTACTTTTTCCTCGATAAAATAAAATACCAAGCGATATTGAGATATGAGGGAAATTTATGTGCTCGGTTGCGTTTCTTCACTCTGCGTCATGCCCTCGAGCGTTTAGCGTCCGTCAAAATCCTAGTTTGATCCGGTGTACGAGAGTAGGGTTGATACGAGAATTACATTTTTGAGGAGAGTCACCTGGAGACGTTTCAGTTGTGGATTTCATTTTCGAGTGTTGACAAATAAAAAATAATGTTTGGACGTGGAAAATAATCGAATAGTCATCCGATAGTAATTTTTCGCTATTATACTATTACTCGTACTATGGTAAACTGACAAGTGGAATGGATAGGGACCAGTGAATGGATAAAAAAAAATGGATAAAAGGGACCAGTGAATGGATAAAAGTCGATGCATATTTAAAATACGTACACAATATGAATAGCCGATGAACAATCGAATCCCTATAATTTGGCAAAAAATTGCAGCCGATTCTCAGCTTAATATCGAATTTCGACGTCCACGGAATTTTTATCGTTTGTGGTACTTGCATACCGCGCAACTTTCTTCCGATACGGCTGTGCACGATAGGTGTTCTAAATTCAAAAACAACAGTTTTTTTTGGGTTTTGAGAGTGAGTATTACTATTATTACTTGAGATAGAATGATTTTTGGATTTTTTTTGCAAAATTTAAAAATAAATTCGTAATAATAGGTCAGAATTAGACATGTGTTCTTCACTGGTGCCGTATTCTAATCTCTTTCGAGTGAATGGACATATGGGCTCTATTCTGTTAATTGTCAAAGGAGTGTAAAAAATGATCGCCATCTGCTGAAAATTGCAAAATACGACAATATACATTTTTTTTTAATGTTGTCATAAAATCATTTTGTTCGATCTTTTCATTTTGACAATAATTCATTTTTCATTTCTTTGTCGAAACAACCTTTGGTATTTTTTTGTGAATGTTACGTTAAGATGCAAAAAAGCTTTGTGCATTTTCTACGAAATCGTAATAACAAATATAATACTTATATGTATAGGGATATTGTAGTTTTTGTGCCTCATCTCCGAATCCACCCTCATTTCCAAATTTTGCATTTAATAAAAATAAACAATAAATCGTTATGCTTTACAGTGTTCATCTACACAACACGTTCATTTAATGGCGGTCGAGTGTCCATTTATTTAATTTCGTCCATTCTATCTTCACTATTTTCACTTCACCCTTTCTAACGTAAATAGTACGTTGTAAATGGTACGTTGTAAAATATTCCGGGTTTGCGATATCTTGTATTCATCTTGCCCCATTGGACGGTTAGCGAATTAACAAAAAATCACCCAATAACCTTGAAAACTTCTGACAGGCCGTTCTTATTATATGAATAATTAGTACATTCATTGTGTTTACCTACCTGGCTCTAATCAATATCAGCACCTCAAGTAAACTGAAACGATGTTAAACTTTACCAAAAATTACATCGTTTTGTCAAAAAATCGATATTGTTTCCTCACTCGAGCCGCGTGCTTCTGCCCCAGTTGGTATTTTCACACTCATTCACCTTACCGCCCCCCTCGAAACTCCAACGGGAGCATTGTGCTCGCACGCACTGTTTAGGGGACGTCCATAAATTACGTGAAGCAAAATATCCCAATTTTTGACCCCCCTCCCCCCACATAACAGAAGCGTAACGCTTGGCCTGCCCCCCCCCCCCGATTTCGTTACGTAACGGGTCTCCATCCGGGCCGTTCTAAATTTTGACCCTCTGCGATTTCAACCACTCGACTTTTTGGCCGTTCGATTTAATGATTTTCTGCATTGTGAACCATCGCCATTTTTTTAATTCGGAGAATTGTCGTCTCGAATTATTTGGTGTTAGGCATACAGGCCCATCGATATTATGTATTTCGATATTTTATTGAATCTGCTTTTCGCTTTTCGCTATTATCAACTTCCGAGATGTTCATATTCGTAATTGTTATTTTCGACTTCACAGACTCTAGTAAGATCGATCTATCAATATTCGAACATTCGTCATTTTCGAATTCGACATTTTGGCCCATCTGCATATCGATCGTTCGACATTTTTCCCCCCACCCACCTTGGCCATTCGGGAACTCGAATTTCTAAGACTACAATTTTTCGGAACTGTGCACTCTCTGATTATGGGAAGTTGATACTTGTTTTATGCGCTGCTTTATATGTCGACGCTTTATCAGTCGGTCCCATGATCACTGTCATCTCGTTCCATAAATGTACCATTACTTTCTGTTATATGATAAGTCTGTTAATAAAGTTTCGTAATTATACATTTCCAGGAGTATTGAGTACTAGCTAATAAATGCGGAATTTTGAGCCTTCTGGTCATTCAAAGTTCGGGATTTCTACCCCGCCCCCTTCGTGAGGACGTGTCGCAGTGTCTTTTTGACGCTTGCATTTTGCCGAAAGTGTGACTCTTTCGCAAGGAGGATGGTAAACGGCCTGGAACGCCGTTTTCGCAAATACTTTCTCGATCGATCGGTCGTTTCGTTGTATTGCGTAAATTAGCGGATACAAGAATGCATAAGTAATATCCAAGTAGTCCAAGTGCCCCAAACTCAAATCAAAGTTGTGTCTCGTGAGCTTAAAAACATATTTGAAATAAGTTTACTCTGCCAGGAATGAATTCAGTCGTCCGGAACGATCGACATCCCAACGACTTCAATGTTCGGTGTGTCGTGGTAAAGTCGTGTGTTCTGCCTAGATTAGGGTCTTTTTCACTTCGAAGAGAAATAACGTCGTCACGCACTGCAACTTTACCCTTTCGCGAAGGAAGTTCATTTTCCGCAACGTGTTACCCCTAAACATTGTTTTTCACCCTGTTCGAAGAAAATAGTTCGCCAGCTAGGAAGATTAGCCATTTTTTGTTCCTACTACGATTCAACGTACTTTACGCCCATACAATTAACCACTTTTTAAAATAGTTTTTCGAAGACCCATTTTTTTACAGTGTCAATAAAAAAAAAATTCCGTAGAAGAAAAAGCCGCAAAATTTCGGAATACCGAATATTCGATCTATTTTAGCTACGATACAAATAGCAAATTCTCTCTATCGTGCAGCGAGAAGTACGCGGGTATAACATGTTGATGGTTTTGCTGCAAGTAGTCGGGAAGAAGGTGAGACGGACAATGAGATTGCCAATGAACGACTGAACAATCTTATCCTCTTCGGGCTTTCGCGTCTTTGAGGCTGTCAAGTTTTCGCTGAGCTCTCGCGAATTTCAATTACAGCTCGTTGGATTGCACGATGACGTTGTAAGTTGAGTACGTTAATTTCATGAGCTGAAGGCAAAATGAGGCAACTGCGTGAAATACTCACTGACGCACGAGCGTGGACGTAAATTGAAAAAAAAAAACTTCCCGCTGTGTATATAGTTGAAGCGTGCCATTTTCGGGTCACGGAAGGGATGAAAGCATGGTGCTACGGGAAATAGGTAGTGAGAAAAGAACAATATTTAAGTGTACTGACGCTGCTGAAAGATTCGAGTGACAGGATGACGACGTGACCGGCTCGAAACACAATTGGTTTTAAGGATCTCGCCATTATGATTAGAAGAGATTTCCTCGTATTCTCACTCAAAATCATCCAGTCCGCGTCGAATGCTGCGTTCGCCACGTCGAGGCTCTGTTCGATATGAGCTTTTCTTCACTTCAACTTTACACTCGACTATCCCAGAGAATTACAAGAATATCAGGTATACCCCGGAGACTTACGTCAACCGTGACTTTGTTCCCGTACCAACAGAACAAAAATATCTGCATTAGAAGCCCGGCCAGGAAGATAATGGCAAACATGAATTCAGGACTAAATGTTTGGAGCTTCGTTACTTGAAGGATGGTCGAGCACAGCAATACGATCGTCAACGTGAATTGGAGGAAAATCACGAAAGCGTAATTGTCGTTTGACACACTGGCTAGTCTGGGACAAAAATGAAAATTAATACGCCTATATCTCTTTGTACCTACGATGTCACACGCATTTCAGCACTTTCGATTGATCGACCAATTTTTTATTTATCAATGATCACAAGGTAACGAAAAAAAAAAATTCAAAACAGCCAACGCGAAAGCCGGTAAGCAGCTGTGAATAATTCTCGGTTTCAATTGTTTTGAGGGTGAACACCACTGCGACGCACATTGGTTCCTTTTCGAAAAAAGGTGGGCATAGGGTCGGAATTTCGATCTTATTTTTTTTTACAGAATAGGTCTCAGCTATCTGGACAACTATTGTTCTGTGAATAAAATTTGTAAGATGCGTAGTTTTTGAGAAAAATAGTGATCAATTATTTTTTGTGTGGAAAAAAAACATACTTTATTTTTTTTCTCTAATCGGATCGACTTGTCGCGTGTTTCTTTGGTACTATGTGGTAGCCCTAGTGATATTGTACGAAAAAATAAAACACGCGCGTTCACTTGCGACCGAGCGAAAAATTTGACGACGTTGAAAAAAAATTATTTTGCTTGTTTGACAAGGTGTTTTTTTCTCCATATCTATTCATGCATTTGCGTGTACTGCGGTATATTTTAATTGACTTTGAGAAGACCAAAGTAATGAAAAATTACGGTTTAATAATTTTTTCTGCCATATTTCTAGACTTGACACGTTTTTAGATGATGTTGTTTAGTCTCGAGATATCATGTCCATCGACTTTGAAAACCGTATTATCTGTCGGTGGCCATGTTTTTGTTGTTTTTCTGTATTTTTGGAGATTTTTAAAAGGCTTTCGATAGATGTTATTTTGTAAAAAAAATGCGTTATTCTTTCGTCAACCGTTTCCCAGGAAAAAATCGGAATTTGGCTATTTTTATCGGGCCTATATGTAGATATATCCCCTTAAAAAGTACTAAATAAAAAAACGGCTCCGTACAGCGATAGCTACTGCAATTACGGAAATTTTGTTTTTTTTTCAATTGAAAATTATAGCTAGAGCTTGTTTGGGTTTGTTTGGGTCGGGGAAAGTCGGTTCGAGAAAAACGCGAGTAGAAGTTTTAGTACACGTAAATCATTGCACTACCTGCTCTCACTAAATCGTCCGTAATTTGCTCAAAGGTCAATTTTTTAACTTAATTTTTTTTTCACGCATTCTTAAGGCCTTAAGCCACAGTAACGGGTATAAAATCATGTGCGAATTTAACAATTTTTTTTTTCGTATGAAAAAGTGATTCACTCATAAAATTAATTAGACATCTATTCAGTATGAATATCAAGATGTTAGCAAATATATATATTTTTTTCCGACGTACAAAATGGCCGACTACTCGAAACTTCTCGAAACAGCTCTTTTCCAATTGGCGTGACAAATAACTTCACCAATTTTCACTCGATTTACTTCAAATTTAAAAGTTACTTTCCTAATTGCATTTCGCAGAGAAGTACATACGGAATTTCCGATTAATCGAAAAGTTGTCATTTTATGAGCAGTTCATGAGCAGTTATAACGTAATTTTTCACTGAAAAATCATTTCTTAAGTTCAAATACCTATCACTTTTGAATAAAGCAGTATTTTTTAAATTCCGTACATGCTTCTCTAGGTATTTTAATGTAAATTGACGAGAATTTTTGTTTTTCGTTCTAGGTAAAAAATTGTCGATGCCAAATGTCACGCCGCGGAGCGCCTAAAAAAAACACAACAAAAGAAAATATTAGTAGTCGGCCATTTTTACATCGAAAAAAAAATTTTTTTTAACAGCATCCTATTCATACTAAATAGATGTGTAATTAGTTTTACGATTGAATCACTTTTTCATATGAAAAAAAATTGTTAAATTCGCACATGACACTATTCGCACATTTTATACCCGTTACTGTGGCCTAAGGCATTAAATCTATATACTTTCAGAAGAAGCAAAAAAAAATCGTCGCAGTGGTGTCCCGCCTTGAAGTACGAAATTATACATGATATTTGGCGAATCGGCTTGAGAACTTAAGAACAGAACAAGAAAATCACTTATTCGAATCCAAGACCGTGCTAACTCGAAAATGGTGTTGTGATGTTGTATGCATTCGGCGAACTGCTTTCTTTCAATGTCCACCGCAAGCTCGTAGTCGTACTTTTCTTCGGTTTCAGCCTTCGTCAACTTCGCGTCGATCAAACTCGCAAATATTCTCAGGCGATGTTTCAAAAACTCGAGCTGCGTGCAAATCTGCAGCATCGACTGAGCAATGACGGAAACGAGCAGCAATTCCGTCGCTCCCAAATTCGTGCGTATGAAAATCACACCGGCGTAGACGAAAATAAATTGTGCCATCGTGGGCTGGTCGCAAGGCACCCATGGCTGATGCGTGAATTTTAGTTCCTTGAGATCTTGCAGGAACGGAAAGATCAGCATTATGGTGAGCAGCGATCCCAAGACAGTCGCAAATCGAACCGTTAGGGTCCGGTAAAGGAAAAACTCGTTTAATTTGCACTCGCCTCAACTCAGAATAAAAAGGATATGGAAGGACGAGGCTATCCTCGAGATACCCTTTGTAATATGCGGTTGACAATTTTTATTGATGTATTAAAAAATTGGAATTCAAACGGCACATTGAATGTGCTATGATTTTGCGGTTGCCAATTCTGGCGAAGATTCGCAATGACGTTTTGTATCATATCCCAGAGAGAATTTTCGAAAGTAAAAAGCCATTTTTTTTATTCAAAAGTTTCGTATTTGTAGGAATGTTAATTATAATTTGAATGATTACCATAACGTAACATTAAAAACCACATGTTTATCGCTGTTAGAAAAAATCTACATTTTTTAATAAATAAATAAATAAATAAAAATGTGTGTGTGTGCGTGTGTATATATATACACTTTTATTTATTTCTTTATTTTTTTTCTTTATTAAATATCATCGATATTAAATATCTCTTTTTTTCTTTTGTTCAATTATCTTCTTTAAAGAAAAAAAAGTTGTCGCCGAAGCTGCGAACGGTCCAAAATATTTAGAGGTCGCTCAAGGCTCCCAGGAATTCCAATTTTCATTGAAAAATCGATTCTTTTTTTCGTCTACTTCTCACCTATGAATTTACGCTTTGTCATTTTTAAATTAGCCTCGCGAAAGCTCTAGCCGACCAATGAATATTTAGTGGTCGCTCGACGTTTTCGAAATTCACAATTGCCTCCAATATATAGATCTCGCATGCATTATAATTCTTTGTAGTATAAAAACAAAATAAACCGGGAGGTGTTACATTTTCTGAATAATTTATCATAATGATTTGTAAAAAAGTCTAATCAGACGATATGTGTTATTGGGACGCATTACGATGCGCGGAAAACAGCTGCCATTTCAGTCTTACGAATAAAATACCTATAACTTTGTTTACGGACAAGAGCTTTAAAGAATTATTTTATGAGAACAATGATTATAATTTTTGGGTTAGAAGTGTGAGGTTAATCAGAAAAATCCGTTTCTAAAGAAAAAAGTATTATTGTTTTGAAAAATTTAGAAAGCGTCGAATTTATGAGTGAGTTTGTTTGAGTTTGTTTGGGTTTGAAGAGTAAAAAAAATTGGCGGAAATGGGAAATTTCGAAGCTGTTGGGCGACCATTAAATATTCATTGGCCGGCTAGAGCTTTCGCGAGGTTGATCAAAAAATTATAAAGCGTAAAATTCATGGGTGAACAGTTGAAAGACAAAAAATCGATTTTTTAATGAGAATCCGAATTTTTGGAAGTCTTGAGCGACCTTCAAATATTTGTTAACCACTCGCAGCTTCGGCAACAATTTTTTTTTTCGTTAAAATAAATAATTGGCCGGAAAACGAAAATGTTTTCTGGCTGGCTAAAGAAAAACGAAAAGGAAAAATAGAGCTTACATTTGTGCCATCCTAATATACATGAATAAGTGAATGTTTTATTAAGGTACGTACCTTGCGTGCTTATCAAATGTACGCTTAATCAAAATTTCCTCCGCGTCACGTGGGTGACACGCTTCCCGTTGGAGTATAAGCCCCGCGTATATGATCCTGTTTCGTTTAATCAGAAAAGTGACGAATTTGCAGAAAATCCCAATCGCCGATATAAATATGAAGGTGTCATCGGTAAATTTTTGCAGGTCCTCGAATGATTTCAGAACAAATAGAAAGTTCAGAACGCAAAAGAAGGATAATGTTAAAACGATTAAACTTGTGTAAATATCGTAAAGCCTCGATCGCCAATCGTTGGTCCAGCTTGTCGGCTTCCAAAGACCGTAAAACGTGTTCAATGTAAAAATCCACGTCACGGCGAACGTATTCCGCTGCATATTTTACGTTATCTTCTATGCTGGTGGCAACCGATCTAAACAATGCTCGAGGCAATATACTTTTCTAAAGACATTACACAGAATTGCAAAACCTCATAAAAGTCTTGATTTTTGTTCTCTGTGGTTCTGTAAAGTTCGAAGAAAATGTTCTTCCCAAAGCACGATTAGTTTGAGGAATATGAGTGTGGTATTGCTCGTTCGACAATCTTCGACAGACTGAGTTGAGTGAGGCTTTTGAAATTTCCCTTCCCTCGCAGGACTACATCGATGTAATCTAGATCTAAAAGCGAGAACCATGTGATTATGGACATTTCTTTGCTGTACCGGACTGGCTTCATTATAAATGCACCCTTCCGGAGGGTTGACGTCCGAATAGCTATGTGAAGAGAAACGCAGTAAAGTCCACGAGTGCGTAGAAAAAACGTTGTGAAATGCATTTAAATGCCAGGCTGTATCGATTGACAATTATTCCAACTCAGTACCCTGATATTATGAAGAAAAGAAATGGGGAAGTTGATAGTTCGACGGATGTTTTGAGCGATGAATAAACTATACGACGTGGACACTCGAGTGAAAATAATTGCATCCCGCTTGGAAAAAATCGACGATAACGTTTGTGGGGGAATACCAACCGTTATTAAGATCCGAAAGGCATCGGTATATTCGATTGTATTTTTTTTTTACCATGCAGTTGTGCTTTTCCGCATTTAACGTTTACGAAGATCGGGTCTCGTGTGCTATGAATATACGTTCGATACTCGGAGTACATCGTTCGTGTACCGTGGTAAAAAGTAAAACAGTATGGAAAAAAATGGAGGGATGTACATCTTGATACACTTCGGATATATCGATCAGGTATTATTTTATTTATCTACCCCATCATTACGAGTGATAACGGAAAACTGTTGTTCTCGGTGAATGATTTGACGGAAGAAAAAAAAAAATTGCATCATGCGGCTGAAAAAGTAAATAGTGACGTTGTTCGAAAACGCACCACTGTTATTAAAGTTCGAGGGGAATATAATTATTCGATTGCACGATGTTTTTCTTTCACCTATTCTTTTCCATACCTCTCGTCCGTGAATGTCTCCCATTCCGTTCCCTGGATTCGTTCGATCGATAACCTCAGCACGTACTTGGCTGGTTGCTTCCTTACCGGAATTACAGTGGTGGATGTCCCGTCCAGTACGCCCTTTCCCATCAGTGTAACCGAGCGACAAGTTCTTTCAGTCTAATTATTTTATGAATGTTTTGACACTGACAGCTTTCATTTTTGGCTTGTGTGACTCCGAATGATGTTTCGTTACCCGGTGATAATTGATCGGCTTCGTTCGCTTGTGATATCATTTTGCCTGGGCAAACTGCTTCGATAGTCTTCCAACTCGATAAACTGCAGTCTGACTGACCCTCATAATTGTGTGCTTTTAATTCTTTTGTTTGTCACGTTACCAAATTTCCCTTCGATTTTGAACTATTTTGGGGTAACATGGCATTCTATTCGGAAGGAATCGTGGACATCTCGAGGGCGAGAAATTTTCCAAATTGAGAATCAAATAACAGGAAGGTGAGAGGAATCTCGATGATCACGGCTGCGAGTAATATCCGTTCTCTATGGTGAACATTATCCCTCCATAGACTTAGTTTCAATTTGCTGATGCACGAGTATCACTGTATGTCGTTTGATTTGTTTGACCCGTTGCTATCCAAATTTCTCTTTGATTTGCAAATATCGTGGCGAAATATGCCATCTTATTTGGACGAAATTTCATTTTACGTTGATAATTTCATTGATGAAAATTCGTTATTTAAAGGAATTTCCATAATTGTAGTTATGAGGGATTTCCGTTGTTAATAATTAATATATGAATAATAACATAATCAATAACTCGTGAAATATTTAATAATCAAGATGATAATTTAAAAAAAGAAGTCTTAATTGACAAATTCGTCGTTATACAATTTCCTATAATTTGCAACGTCATGTTCTCGTGTCGGCTACGGTGATTACGCGAGGCTGAAAAATTTACGTACGTCGACATGTTTTGCCGTCGCTTAGGCTTCCGACAAAAAAGGATACAATTCCTTTTCACAGCAAACACTACAATCACACATCGACGCTTTCAGTAATCGTATTCAGCGTGTTAAGCGACGTTACCTTGAGCGATAACGTTGTAGGTCGAATACGACATTTTCATCAGCTGCGAATACGACCTCAAATGTAATTAATCGCATCGACGCACTCGTGCGAAAATTATCTGAACACGAAGTAGCAAAAATCGAGAGGAAGAAAAAAGTTGAAGAAGAATTTACTGGTGAAATGAGGGAGAAACAGTGTATATTATTTTTTGAAAATACGTTACTAACTTTATTGTAAGAATCTATGGAAAGAACGACCACGTGACCAGCTATAAACGTGATCGGCTGCAACGATCTCCTCATCATCATCAGTAATGTTTTTTTCGTGTCGTTGCCGAGTAAAATCCAGTCCATGTTGTACACCGCGTCTGCCACGTCGAAACTCTGAATGAAATTCGCAATGATTTGTTTTTCAATGTGTTTTATCCATTTGTTCCACTGATAATCTCAAGGTAGTCCTATCGACAGGCTTCAATTCATGGGATTTTCATAATTTTTTTTGAGCTTCACTAAATATATTAATAATCGTCTCTGTAAAATTTCAGGGTCGGTTATCGACCTTATTACAGCGAAGAAAAAAAAATAAAAATTGTGTACTTTTGTGCAGGAATCCCGAGACGACATACAAAAACTCAATTTCCGTTCGCTACAAAAGTGTATACAATAGTGCGAATCCGTCAGATTCTTAAAAATAATCACATTTACATACTCAACACTTGTAGTAATCCAATGCGCTCAGAAAAAAATACGCTTATTGACCTAATTTTCATGTAATATCAAGTTTAATTTGAACTTCCGGCATTGAATTTATTACCACTTGCTACGATAAAGATACGCGACAGCAAGGCAACAGCTGACTGTAGACGTAACCTCATCTCACTCACTCGAATGTTCACACATATTTCATTTCCCGCACCTGACATTGTTTTGACAGATCGACGTTGAAAAGCATGGCGGTTAAACTCGCCTGAATGAGTCAAAAGAGACGGAGATAGAACCGTACTAAGAATACTACGCAACGCGTTGGAATAGCTATTTTTCATTTTTCTAATTAAATGTGAACATTTATTAAACAGTTTGAAAATGAACAATTTTAGTAATCGCAAATTTTTTTTTTTTCATATGTTAAAAACATAAATTGTACAGGTCTCAAGTATGATCAGTGGTATGACTAGTGTGAAGCGATCGGACTACCTTAAAGATCGATGAAAACTCGTCTTATCACCTCCACTATCATCGTGTTGCCGTACCAGCAGAATAAAAATATTTCTAGCGCGATGCACAAAAAGTATATGAGCGTGAACATGAAGTCCGCACTGAACAGACGTTGCTTCGTCAGTTCCAGAACACTGAAGCACATTGCCAAAGAAGAGCCCATAACTTGAATGCACATCACCGACGAAAAGCTACTTTTTACCAAATCCGCCATTCTGTGGGTTGAAACGTCATAACAATCGACGAGTACATATATTTCGTTGAATCGCAATAACGATTTGGCGACTGAACGAAATATTTCGTTCGTATCGGCAATCTCCTTTAAAATTCGTGATAAGAGTATACGGACTGAAAAATCGTAGAGTGATGCACGATGCAATTGGAAACGATTTTCTTTTCGATACATCGAAACTGTTCGTCTCGAGCATCCGGTTGCTCGGATGCATCGATACCCGTCGTTGCTTCGTCGATCGATCGTCGCATATTTCGTAAGCGATACTTGAGAATGTTCAATTGCATCGAGACGTATAGCATCAGACCGAAAATCACCGTATCCACACTGATCGTTATCGCCACCATTATCCCAATGGTGATTATGAAACACGAGTAAATCGTGATGTATTGTATCAACGACGAGTATTCGTAGTCGTACGAAGTAAGGAAGGAAAATTTTCTTTCTGGAAAGTCACTGACCATAGCCGTCAGAACCAGCATGAAGCCCGTCAGGCCGACCAACGCCTCGTACAACAGCATGAGCGTCCAGTAACGTGAAAATAAATATACATTTTCAGTAACGTTCCTCATTACTCGCTTCAAAACGTTCGTTATTTTATCATTTATTAACCAAAGTTTAATTTCATTGTTGAAGAATGCTTATTGTTTTTTTCCCGCGTTTACAATTTTAAAATGAACGGACAGTGATGGTCGGACGGTCGGTGCGCAGGTTCGGCAATTCGGTTAGCCGCGCACTGGCTTGTGCGCTGATAGGTAATTTTGCTGTTTTCGAAGAAAAAAATTACAACGGAAATTCGGTGAATATGACTGCGTGCATAGCTGTTTTGCCCTGCCTTGAGCGTGGTAACCGGTTTTCGGTAATATCGAAAATCCGGAATATCGGACCGAAAATCTAATATCGAAAAACCGATATTGGGCTCGGATAATACCGGTATTTCGATATGAGAGTTGAAAAGTTGGGCGTAGTTCCGAAAATACCATACCTTTGCTTAATTTGGAATGTATTTTGACTCGCTGATTACGAATGTCATAGTGAAAATACCCACAAATTTGATTTTCAAGGTCAACACTCACGAAAACTGATTTTTCAACAGTTTTTCTGTTTTATTTTAGTAAATATTCATTTTGTAGAAAAATGTTTCCTATAAAAGTTATAGCCTATGAAAATATTGATTTTTTATGTTCTATACAGTTTTTATCTGAAAAACCATTCCGTTTCCATAAAAATGTGGTAATGGTCCAATAAGTGAAAATTGCTTAGCTCCATGAGTTTCGATATTATCTACTTACGCATTTTATCGCGGGAAGGTTGGAGTTCAGTCTTCAGTTCGTTTTTTTTGTTGCTTGTTTGTTTTTAATTTAATTTTTTTCTTTTTTTCTTTTTATTTAGTTTCTTTTTGTATTATATACTATTTTTGCATTTTTTGTTTGGGTTTGTTTGCGTTGTTCGGGTTTGGGTTTGTTTGTTGGGCTTGCTTGTGCTTTTTATTTAATTTTGTTTTCTTTTTACTTTGGGTTGTTTGGGCTTTTTTGTTTAGACTTGTGTTTGGATATTTTTGTTGATTTTGTTTCAGTTTGAATTTGGTTTTTTCTCTTTGGATTCGTGTGGGCTAATGAACATTATCTATATGCTTGGTTTTACCGATCCGTTACTATAGATAAGTAGATAATATCGAACCTAATGAAGCTAAGCAATTTTCACTTATTGGAGCTTTATCCCATTTTTCTCGAAATGGAAGGGTTTTAGAGATAAATTGTATAGGACATAAAAGATTGATATTTTCATAGGCTACAAATTTTGTAGGAAATATTTTTCTCCCAAATGAATATTTACTAAAATAAAACAGAACAATTGTTAAAAAATCAGTTTTCGTGAGTGTTGACCTTGAAAATCAAATTTGCGGGTATTTTCAATATAATATGCGTGATCAGTGAGTCAAAATACATAGGTACACGAAATTCCAAATTAATCAGACGAATGGGCTTTTCGGAAATTTATCCGGAAAGTTAAAATATCATCATGATTTTTATTCTTTCTATTTAAGTTGTTTTTACTTGTGTTTTTATACGTTTAACAGGCTTCAAATATTATTGCATACATTAAATATTTCCAAAGTGTCAACTTATTTATCCACGAGTGTTCAATCGGAAAGGGCCTTTCCATTCGCGACTTCCAAACACCACTGTAGAATTTTCGAAATATTGATTTCGTTCAAATTGGTTCAAGAGCTACATTGAAGCATCTAGATTAAGGGGGAAAAAAGTTTGGCACCTGTAAAAAAAGGTCCGCAGGTGCGTTACGGTCTGCGGTGATCGTGGCTGGCCCGTGTGCGAGGCGTCGACCGTTTTTCTCGGGACACAATTTTTCAAAACGGCATGCAGCATAACTCCAACAATTTTCGTTCTTTTCACTCCAAATTTTAAGCACATCTTTGAAATAAAATTCCGAAGTGAAATATGTAGGGGATTTTCCATGAATTAATTATAGCATTAGTTATTAACAAATGATTGTTCTTTTTTTGTCGAGAATTGAGTTTTTACTTTAAATGCTTGCCAATTACACAAAAATTCATATTTTGAAAATTCCCTACGTATTTCACTAGCTATACTTATTTAAATTGATAGAATAAAAAAAAAATTTCTTCCAAATTCAAATTTACCTCAGTTACACTGCGTGCCGCAGAGCGTCTCGAATTTAGCATGCCGCGTGAGAATTGTATACTTTTATTATACAATTTTTTTTTTGTATTTTCTTGAATATATGACTACTAACATCCTTGAATATTATTGTCCTCTTACTTGTCCTTCCACCAAAAAAAATCACTTAATTTCAGACGTTTACGGTGGTGTAAACCCTTAATTAAAATGGCCTTGCTGATGCCTGCCTGCCATAGGCCATGCTAATACTGCCCTGAATTCCTCATGAAACTTCCTGATTTTAATTTTGCTTGTTTGCTACTTTTTATTTGCACAAAAGTTCCTAATGTTGCTTGGTTATTTACTTTATGTTGGGTTGGATATATTTAAAAACACAGTAGAATATGTTCAGAAATGTACAATAAATTAAAATATCAACAAAAGAGGGTGATATTTAATAAATAGTGTGGTTTCACTTGGCTGTACACTTTCATTTCTATAACTTCCATCTTCACTTTTAAGCTTGTAACGTTTTTAATCATCAAAATATCGAAAAATATCGATATACCGAAAATGGAATATTACAACTTGTAGATATCGAAATATTACCGGTAATATAAATAGCTCCGATAGTCCAAGCTCTACCCGTGGCATGTGAAAGTGCGATGCAGTAGTGCCTTAGGAGTGAGAGCGGCTCCGGGGAGCCTGGAGGAACCGGAAATCGTGAAATGACGAGTGCGAGGTTGAAACTCGCAAGGGGGTAGGATGAAAAAAAAATAAAAAAGAAGAGCTTTTTAACACTTTGTTGACACACATGTGTGGACACGATTTTGGCACACCTGGTCAATTTGACCCGGATAGTACTTCATCCATCTGCCATTAACAATCCTTCGGTCGGTTTTTATCGAAAAAAAAACATCGGGGAAACCCCTCAAACATTTCTTAAGGCGGTCATTCCATGTAACAGGTCCAAAAAAATCGAAAAAAATTGTTTTGTACAAATTGCAAAAAAATCTTTCTGTAAATCGCTCAAATTTTTATGGTATAGTCAGTACGACTATAGTTCTCACTCGATCTAAAATACCTCTGATATCCGCCATAGTTTTTTAAGCTAAAAAAGTCGAAAAAAATGACGAAACTTGGAACTTTTAAAACCGTGTGAAAAATTCAACACTCGATATTTTTAGTTGACTCTAGTTCCGGCAATGGAACTCTGCAAAATAAAATGCCGTCTTATTTTTCAATTTCAGATGAGCAAAACCTCCGAAATTGTGGCAGCCGTCACCAACTTTTTTACACATGAGATCTTCCGAACGGCGTAAAGTCGATTCAACTCGTTATTTGTGTTTCATAAAATTATCAGGGACTATAAAAATGTTAATAAACGTGAGGTAAAATTTCGGAGATGGTGCGTGTTTAGGGGTTCATAAAAAAATTCGAATAAAGCGAAAAAAAGCTGCCACATGGGTCGGTCCCGTTAATAGGTCTGCATAATTAAAACTTGGAAAATATCCGACGAAACCGTTGAAAAAAATTATGGAAACGTTCAATTTTGGTACAGTGACCCGTTTACTAAAAATTCATCGGTGTCAAAATGACCCAGTCAGTCAACGTGGGATTCAAAGAAATTACTATAATACCTGCCTGATGTGTCGATCGAACGCTTTTTCTATGGTCATTTCCTTCGAATCTCGTGGCCGACACACGTCACTTTGCATCATACGACTAAGGACCATTAGATCGTTCCGTCTCATCGCTATCGTAAGAAGCTTCAAGCACGCTATAATTTCCGAAATAACGATGAAGACGTTCTCCATGAATTGCTGGAGATCGTTGAGCGAGTTGATCACATTGACTATCATTAAAATTCCATATACCCCGAGCACGAAAACAACGAGACACGTGTACAACTCGTAAAGCCTTGATTTCCAACCGTTCGACCAATTTTCACCTTTCCAGGCACCGCAGTATGAGAACATTACAAAAGCGGACAACAAAAAATTCATTTTTTCAAACGCAAAGAGAACTCCAAACAAAAGTGACGAGTCTACGAGCAGCGGGTTCGAAGTGACTCGTAGGGATGCGCATGTGAGACTGACACGACGGAAAAACGTTCGCGGACTACATGAACGTTTTTCCTTCGATTTTCCGAACAAGTATCTTCCGGTGTAATTTGATGCAAAAATATTGACGTAAAAAAGGCCTCGAGACCATTTAAACGTTCCGTACCGACGTTCTCGATGGAATCGATAATTTTTTTGCCTCGCGTGAGGAAAAATCGACGTTGAATTCGTGTGGGAAATGGGAAGATGTTCGGAAGCCGTACACGTGTCATGATATGTAATTATATTTCTTTCTAGCTCTTATAGCCTCTTTACGAATGCACCCCTTGTTAGGAACGGGCATACGAGGCCTACAATTGTTCTATAAATGGACTAAATTTGTCGCACGTTTATCGTCCATCTCGACGGCAGTCCGTTTAATTATTGGAATGATCGATATCGGCGTTAACGTGTCTTCGCCTCTTTTTCTTCTCCAACCTTCCGGTTGGAGGAAAGGTACGCGGACGTACTTTTAATTACCAGGTACTCAACGGTGACGGGTATAATTTTTTTCGTCCGCGGCACGGGCTTGTCGTACTGTTCGTCAAAGTTGAACGTCATTCTCCTGCAATGCAAAGTTCTTACCACCGCTCATTGTCAGAGTGAAAACTAGCTAGGGTGTCTTGTGAAAATTGAAAGAAAACAATTGGGTGGTTTTCGAGATGTTCCGGAAGTTATCCGATATTTGTAAATATCGCAATACCTGAATCGACGTGTAATTAGTTTGGAAAAGTGACACAGAGATTTCAGACCTTGCTACATTGAAGTTTTAACAGAAAAAGTGTACTTTTTCTTTTGCATTTCGAGGCCCGGGCTCCCTCTACTTTTTGCTAAGTATCACGGAGCACGCGAAATGCCGCTCTCATGACGACGTTTGTTGCAACAGATTGTATATCGAGTAAGTGAGTTTCATCACCTGAAGAAGAAGAAACAGAAATTTAACGGTGCATCCACGAGTGTAGGGTGCGTGGATGAGAATGTTGTACCAACACTATTGTAAGAGTCGAGAGACAGAACGATAACGGAGCCGCTGGTGTACCTGATAGGATCGAAAGTTCGTACCATCATGAGTTGGAGATTTTTCTTCGTCTTTTCCGACAACAAGGCCCAATTCATTTCGTAGATCGCTGCACCAACGTTAATACTCTGCGCATCGTTAATATTAAAATGTATCCAGGGTCTCATCCACTTTCGTGAACATTGTACAAAAAATCATCGGAATGAGAGCAAAAAAATTATCTAACCTCCAATATAACTTCGTTGCCGTGCCAGCACCAGAGGAATATTTGTACGAGCAGGCTTCCAACGTAAACAATGAGAAAGATAAATTCGGGACTGGGAAAGCTCGTTTTCGAAAGCATGAACGTGCTGACGCAAATGACAAACGTGCTTACGGAAAATTGTATGAATATCAATATATTGAAGATGGCATTGGATAGCTTGACAAATCTAAGAAAAACATTATTTCAATACTTTTATACCGCTTACGACTCGTTCCATATATTTGCCATTATAAACTTCATATGCATTGGGTAAAAAAACAATTCCGCTGACAATTTTTTTTTTCACAAAGTGGATTCTAATGATCGTTCATTCGATTTACTTGAATATTTTTTGGTGATATCGAACGCAGCTTCCGATTTCTCGTCTTTCTTTCAAATCGACACTGGTCGGAGATGTCGTCTCGTTCGTCCTTTCGGGTATTGAGCAAAGTCGCAATTTGAGGATATTTAACTGGGCGCAGGTTTGAATCATGATGGCGTGGAAAAGCGTATCGTGAACAGAACCGATGATAGCTGCCATTGAGAAGGCGCATATCTGGTGGAGAAACGCTAGCCAGTAGCGGAAGTTGCTCGAGTAGTCGAAGGGCAACCAGGCCCCGAACGGGAGCGTTCGCTGTGGAACGTTTTCGAAGAATGCTGCGATGGTCATCGCAGATACAGATACTCCCGCAATTCCAGTGAAGAATATGGTGTTATTCCTTCGAGACACCACGATCAATGTTGTGTCAAAATATATATATATACATAATATATATATATATATATATATATATATATATATATATCCTTCCTTCCTTCCTTCCTTCAAAATATTTGGAAATAAAAACATTAGTCTTGGGGAAACAGCTTGGACGTTGTGGTAACTTTAACTTTGAATTCAGCGCAATCACCGCTATCGTCTAAGATGATAATTTGATACTTCAACCTAAGCAGATATTGAGAATGTAGTGAAATCATCTGCGAAAAATGTCTTCACCGAGGTATCATTTATCGAAAATGTAATTCTCATTACAGAATATGGCAATTATGCAGTTTGAGGACATTTCCGAAAAACGACGGGCAATTTTTTTCTTCACCGTGAACTTCTTTGTTCCATTATATTGCGTGATATTCCGTCGGGCGAGGCCGAGACTTTCCATTAAGGTCTTAGGCCACATTAACGGGTATAAAATCACGTGCCAATTTAACGATTTTTTTTCGTATGGAAAAGTGATTAGCTCATAAAATTAATTACACATCTATTCGTTATGAATATGAAGCTGTTGAAAAATATATATATTTCTTTTCGATGTGCAAAATGGCCGACTACTCGAAACTTCTCGAAACAGCTTTTTTTCTAATTGGCGTGACAAATAACTTCAACAATTTTCACTCGATTTACTTCAAAATTAAAAGTTATGTTCCTAATTGCATTTCGCAGAGAAGTACGTACGGAATTTCTGATTATTCCAAAACTTTTCATTTTATGAGCAGTTTATAAGCAGTTATAACGAAAATTTTCACTGAAAATTCATTTCTTAAGTTCAAATACCTACAACTTTTGAATAAAACAATATTTTTTAAATATCGTACGTACTTCTCTAGGTATTCTAATGTAGATGGACGAGATTTTTTGTTTTTTTTGTTCTAGGTCAATAATTGTGGATGCTTAATGTCACGCCGCGGAGCGCCTAAAAAAAGATAACAAAATAAAATATTAGTAGTCGGTCATTTTGTACATCGAAAAAAAAAATGTATTTTCTAACAGCTTGATATTCGTACTTAATAGATGTGTAATTAATTTTATGAGTGAATCACTTTTTCATACGAAAAAAATTGTTAAATTCGCACATGATTTTGTACCCGTTGGTGTGGCCTAAGGCCTTAAGGGATCACCACTGTAGCGGCAGAAAATAAGGCATAGCTTTGACAACTTATTTTGGGAGTATGAAAAAAGGAATAGGATTTGTTCTATTCAACATTCAACAACTATTTAACAAGAGGGTTTATTCAACACACATTAATGTATTAAAAAAAAATATTATAATCTTCATACAAAATGACGGCGGCAGAGCCCATCTTGAAAACCATATTTTTCAAACTGGGAAGACGAATTACTCGAACACCTCTGTATGGATCGCTTTGAAATGTTGACAGTAGCTTCACAACAACATTCTCTATAGGAGTAAGTAGCCGTTTCTCTATTAAATGTCAACTTTTTTTTATAAACAATGTAATGATTATTTTTCGGGCAAAGAATCGATTAATTTTTTTCAAAGTGCGCTATTTTTCAAAATTTGACAAAAAAATCCCTACGTAGCCCCATAGCTAATAATATATAGATTACATTTTTTTTGGTTTTTGTCGCCGCTATTTTGTATGAAAATTATAATAACATATTTTTTTATACGTTAATATGTGTTTAATAAACCCTCTCAAAAGAAATCTTATTCCTTTTTCCATACTCCCCAAATAAATTGTCAAAGTCAGGCCTTATTTTCTGCCACTAGAGTGGTGTTATCCCTTAATTCCATAAGATATGTCTATATTGGGGTTGGAAATGGGGGCATTTATAAAAAAACCTTTCTAAATGTAACGAAAATAAATGGTGTCGGTCACGGTCCCGTAAAACGGTATAGGGTTTTCAAGATCACGAAAACGCGGTATAAAATAGTGTGTTTTTCACATGTTCACATTTTTCGAATTAAATGTGAACATTCATTAAACAGTTTACAAAGGGAAAATTTCAGTTATTACAAATTATTTTTTTGCATATGTTAAAAGTAAAAATTGTACAGGTCTCAAGTATGATCAGTGGTATGACTAGTGTGAAACTACAGGACTACCTTAAAACTCCAAATAAACAAATCATTTTTTTTCAATACGAGTTTTTTTACTTCGTTCTACTAAAATTTGTGAAGAAATTTTCCGAAAATAAAAAAGTTGCGATCAAAGCACCTCTCACAGTTTTATTATAATTGGAGACATGTACACTTTTATCGTTCGGCTTACCGGCTTACATTCAGTCGAAATTTTTGAAAATATCGATTTTTGCTCCTCGACGGATTTTCAAAATATAGCATTACAAAAATTGTCTCTGAAAGTTTCAAGTCGATACGAGCTTCTTTTACATATAAAAAAGCAGTGCTTGAAAATAGGCATTTTTTTCGATGCCTAGTTTTTTGTCAACGAAATTAGAGAGTTTTTTTCATCGCAAATTGATGCCATCACGTAGACGGCGGTCGTTTTTTCGAAAATCAATATTTAAGTAAATCCTCCGTCCAATCACTAGATAATTTCATGCGAAGACTAAATGCGCTTGGACGTTTTACTTCGGATAACTTGTTTCCGAGTAGCAGTAATCACCGCGAAAGACGTTTTTCAAATAATGGTCTGCACAAACAATTCGATCTCCCACATTTATAAATATTTTCAATACAAAAATGATATAAGACACGTAAAACCGTACTCTATAATGTAAAAAAATTGCAAACCCACACACCCTTCCCAGAAAAAAAATCAGGAAAATTCTTCCGGCCACGAGCTGTAACCCGTTAATTTTCGATTTTCCCCAGAATTTCTGGTCTTTTTCATACTTGTCCTTATCTACGCTTCATATCAATATCCAAACTTAGAATTCCACTTAAACTCCTCGCAGAGATTCGACGCAAATTATGGTAATTTTAAAAGTTATATTTGAAAAATGGACAATTTTTTAAATCGCTCACCTGCTTCGTTTACTAAATTTCATTAGTATCGCTATTTCTTTATCCCCGCGAGGTCGGAATACATCGCTACCCGTCATTTCCGTGAGTTTTATAATATCGTCTCGCATAACGATGCAATTAGCCATTTTGTAACATACACCAAGAATCGTGAGCAACAAAAAACAATTATTCACTGCCGTGTCGAGATCATCCAATGACAATGTAAATTCTATAAGTTCCGAAAACGCGAATGCATAGACGAACAATACCGCCCAGACCATATACGCGCTATAGATATATTTCTTCGGACCACTGGACCAACAGCGTGGTCGCAAAATTTCGCAGCATGCTAAAATCGTTAACATCACTTCGAATAGCAACATCGTGCGCGAACAGAATTTACCGAATAAATTGCAGGACCAAAGAAAAAGTAATCGTAAAAAAATTGCTATCTTCGATTTTTCAGGACGTTTTGAAGATTTAAGAATACTTAGAAATAGTACAGTCCCGTTGTCTCTTCTTTAAACTCATGTGGAAATGATATATTTTTCTTAGAGTCTGACGAGTATGAAAAAATGCGGATGTACCACTCGAACGAGTGTCTTTTACGTACTGAGTTGACAGTCGTACGAAACGTTTTTCCGCTGTCTCCCGGCTGTACCTTCGTATTACGCAATTATCTATGAATATTTATTCGCTGTCCGCGACTAGGTTCATTCCGAATGCACCCCTTTGAAAAGTCGACGTCCGTAGATTGCGGGACAAAGTAAACGGCACGTACAAAAAAGTAGGTAAGTGCATATAAGGACAAACTTCGGATGTTTCAATTAGCAATTATTTTATTTTTCTTCTCCGGCATTACGAATAATAGCGGACAATTGATAGTCCCGGTCGATGTTTAGAGGGATGATAGGACGTAGAACCTAAGGTATGCAGGTGTATAATCCGAATGAATTGTACGTCGACGTTTCTTCGATGAGGCCAACTATTATTACGGTTTGAGAGTAATTTGAAGACAATGCACCCCTTTTTCCTACGACTGTAGTGTTTTTGTATTTTTCGTTGGCAACGACCCCCCTCGTGTCTTAGGCTAAGAATATGAGGTCGATAGACGGAGTACATTTTTTTGCGATCTCTCATACAGTATCGGTTGGGGGTGCATCGACAATCATTTTTCCGTGCAGTATAACGGAGCGAGGAGTTTGCAGGCCAATTTTTCGACACTGTGACTTGGAATTACAGTTTTATTATACAGCCTGAACCTTCAACATCTGAAGTCTTCTGCTTCAAGAAGCTGCACTGCCAATGTACCACCATCGTTGTGTCATTTTATTTGGGACGTTGTTTGCCTATTTTGGGACGTGGTACGTACGATTCAGTTTTGACATATTCTTTGAAAATATAATATCTTATTTTAAAATTTCGACATGTTGAAATGGAAATTTCTTCCTCAATTTGAAAAATAATACGAGCTCTGGAGGAACGCGCATAAATTATACGCTATGAGGAATGTGTCATCCGAGATGAATACGATTTTAATGCAAGTTTTGGGTTTGAATCTCTAAATACACCGTTGAAAAATTTATGATAATATGCGATACCTGGTCCGTATGGCTGTACGTTCATTGTGCGACAATTGAAAAATTTCGTGACACATGCCCATTTTTTTCTGGTACATACGTCTTACCTTCCAAAAGAATGCGATTTTTTCCTACCGCAAATTAATTTCTTTACAAGTCGTGTTGATTCTCCGCTGATAATTATCAGCAAAATATTTCACGTACTAGGTGACCTTACATTTACCGGTAGTATGGTAGGCTGAATACGACATTTCTAACAGCTGCGAACGTGAGCTCGAATTAATCTCATCGACGTGCAAAAAATTAATAGATTGCAAGAAGTTTCTGATAATCTTTCATCTAATGCTGTTCACGAACACTTCACAATGTTGTTGTAACACTGTGAAGGACAAAGAAAATCTATATTTTTCGCATTCTCTGAAAGTATATATAGTATATGTATGATATACATATAATACATATACATATTGACTAGAAAATTTGTAAAAAAAATTGTAAAAAAGTTGACGAACTCAAAAATTATGCACTGATGCACGGTGCAACTTGAAATGAGTTTTTCCTCGATACTAAGATAAACACTCAGATAGACAGATGTACCTCATATTTGCATCATATGTACATCATTACTGCGGCATAGGAAGTCTCACAGCTGTGTATCCCTTATGAGTGCTCCCGTTGAAGTCATACTTGCATCACATGATGATTCACAATAATACATCCAAATGAAGCAAAGTTGTTCTCACGCGAATATGCACGCAGTGTATTCATCAGACTAGCAAAATTGGCTCACGAATATCTAACAATAAGTGACTGCATATGAAGCTCATATATGCTAATATCGTTAACATCGCATCGAATAGCATCATCGTGTACGAAAAAAATGTCACCAAAGTTGTGTGTGAAAAATTGCGGATGTACCACTCGAAGTATCTTTCACGTACCGAGTTGACAGTCGTAACATTTCTCCGTTCTCTCCCAGCTGTACATACGTATCGTGCAATTATTTGTGAATATTTATTCGCTGTCTCCGACTAGGCTCATTCGGAATGCACCCTTTTGAAACATCGACGTCCATGGATCGCGGTAAAAAATAAACAGCACGTAAAAAAATGCAGGGAAGTGCATGTAAGTACACACTTCGGATGTTTCAATCAGCAATTATTTTATTTTGCAACTCCGGCATCACGAATAATTGAAAAATTTCTGATAATTTGCAATATCTGAGCCCCATATCTGCACGTTCGTTGTGCCACAATTGAAAACTTGAGTGACACGTTACGCTTTTTTTTGGTGCATATGTCTTACCGTCCAAAAGAATGCCGTTTTTTCTTACCGCAAATTATTTTCATTACACGTCGTTGCGTCTCCGCTGATAATTGTATTTTACGTTCTAGGTGACGTTACTTTGACCGAGAACGTTGTAGGCTGAATACGACATTTTTAACAGCTGCAAACACGAGCTCGAATTAATTCCATCGACACTCGTGCAAAAATCAAAAGTTTCTCATAATTTTATATCAAAACAAAGAAGTCGAGAAATTTTCAATGTTCTTCAAGGCGCGACACCACTGCGACGGGTCAACAAATAAATTGTTTGTTTTTTTTTCTCAAAGTTTACATGGTCGAGGGTACGTGAATAAATTTCAAGTTAAAATATTGAATATTCACCAAGCTACAGACGATTTAGCGAGCGCACGTAGCGCAAACATTTACATATACTAAAATTTTCAATCGCGTTTTTCTCGACACGATTTGTCTCGACCTGGCTGGAATGATAAATAGCTCTAATTGTCCGATTGTCAATTCTGAAAAACTAAAATTTCCCTAATCGCAGTAACTATTGCTGTACGTAGCTCTCTTTTTTCAAATTGGTAAATATTCGGAAGTGGGGCTCCTGCTAGAATCAAGCTAATTTTCTTCAAGGGTTAAAACAAACCCAAACAACCCCAAACAGCCCTAAACAACCTCATACAACCCCAAACAAACCCAAACAAAAATTTGCCTGATTCTAGCAGGAGCCCGAATATGTACACTTACGAACATTTACCTTTAAATTTAGTATTTTTTGAACCCCCGAATATGAGTAAAAATTTGCCCCAAATTACACTTTTTTTCGAACTCCCGCTATTTCGTGAATTTTTTTTTTCGAAATACGGCTACGTAACACGAGAACTACATTTACATAAATTATCAAACTTTTTAATTTTTATCATTCAGACCAACCATTGTCAAGGTATCGATCGTTGGACAACATTTTTTTATGCTGAGACTCCATTATACCTCAACAACGTTCTTAATTTTTTATTTTATGTAAATAAAAATTTACACGAAATGAGTTCAATGTATGCTCCAAATTCCAAATAAATAACCCAGTAGACAAAAAAAAAATCGGAAAACAATACCTTTTTTTGGCTCGTCATAGTGATCTCCTTCCTCGAAGCATACGTTACATACCTTGTTGTAAGAATCGATGGAAAGAACTACCACGTAACCGGCGGTGAACGTTACAGGCTTCAGCGATCTTTTCATCAACATTAATAATGTATTTTTCGTGTCGTTAGCGAATAAAGTCCAGTCCATTTCGTACACCGCGTCAGACACGTCGAGACTCTGAAATTAGTTTATAATTTTTCTCCTCCACCAACTACTCTTCCGTCTTCCTGAGAATCCGAAAAACCGATTTGAAGAGGTGTCCCCCTAACCTCCAGTATCATCTTGTTACCGTACCAACAGAATACAAATATTTCAATCATGACGTAAACTAGGTAAACCGCTCTGAACATAAAATCTCCACTAAATGGACGCTGCTTGGTCAGTTCGAAAACGCTGAAGCACAATGCCAAAGAAGATCCCGCGAATTGAATAGACATCACAGACGAAAAGCTGCTTCTCACCAAATCCGCCATTCTGTATGGAACAAACAGCCACGACAATCGATAAGCCCAAAAAAATTCTTCCCTGACTCGAGAGTTTGTCAAAAGTTCGTAAAACAAATTTAAGAACTCAAAAATAATATAAAAAATTCGCGAACTCAACAATTTGTAAAAAAAAGTTTACGTACTGAAAAAAAATATAAAAAATTCGCAAACTCAAACGTTTTTCAAACAAATGTTTGCAAACCCAGAAATAAACTAAACAGTTCGCAAACTAAAAAAATTGTAAAAAAAAGTTTACAAGCTCAAAAATAAGTAAAAAAGTTCACGAACTCATCAATTTTCAAAAAAAAAGTTTACGAATTCGAAAATTCGTAAAAATAGTTTACAAACGCAACAATAAAATAAAAAGTTCGCAAACTCAAAAACTTGTAAAAAAAAGTTTACAAACTCAAAAATAAATTTAAAAAGTACGCAAACTCAAAAATTTGTAAAAAAAACTTACAAACTCAAAAATCAATAAAAAAGTATGCAAACTGAAAAATTTGTAAAAAAAACTTTACAAACTCAAAAATAAATCAGAGTTCGCGAACTCAAAAGTTTTCACAAAAAGTTTACGAACTCAAAAGTGTTCAAAAAATAGTTTATGAACTCAAAAGTTTTCAAAAAAAAGTTGAACTCAGACGTTTTTAATCAAAACGTTTACGAAGTCAAAAATGTCTAAAAAAGTTAACAAACTCACAAATTCGTAAAAAAAAGTTACAAACTCAAAAATTATGCAGTGATGCACGATGCAACTTGAAATAATTTTTTTTTCGATACTAAGACGTTGCTTTCCTCGGACATCCATTTCCTCGGGTGCATCAAGCCTTGCTATCGCTTCGTCGATCGATTGTCGCGTGTTGACCAAGCGATACTTGAGAACTTTCAATTGAGTCGAAACATACAGCATCAGACCGGAAATTAACATATCCGTACTGGCAGTTATCAACGTCATTATCGAAATGGCAAATATGAAACACGAGTAAATCGCGATATATTGTATGAACGATGAGTCCTCGTAGTTGTACGAAGCCAGGAAGAACAATTTTCTTTCCGGAAAATCACTGACTATAGCGGTGAGGATCCGTGCGAGGGCCGTCAGTCCGATAGAGGACCCGTACACCACCATGAGTATCCGGTAAAGTGAAAGAAATAACAAATTTTTGATAACGCGTTTATATTACATTTGATAAGATTTTGCGGTTGAATAAAACATTGTGGTTGCTCTGCCACGTGTATAATTTGGAAATCGACACGGGTTTTCAACAGTTCCCCTGTGCCCCCGTGCACACGGAGAGAATTTTTAAGTATTTTTTACGTTGAAATCTCCGTAAAAATTACATTAAAAATTTGAAACCGGTGACAAATGTGCACATAGTCAAAAATTGACACTAGCTTTTAATATTTTGCTTTCATTCGTGTAAAAATTTAAGCAAGTAGCATAATTTTTTACATTTCTTTCAGTAAAAATTCTGACACATTCTCATGTAGAATTTTAACAATGGGCTGCCTCAAAAATTCCAAGTTTCTACAGTAAAAATAACCTGGACAAACTTGAAATTTCTAAAATCCCTAGCGAAAAATTAATTCCCTATGATTAAATAAATACTCTATATACTGTATTTCTGAACATTTGTGTTCTTGATTGCTACTTATTTTAGCATATCATCTTTCCGTACCATTGTAGACGTCCTTTATCGAAGTTTCTTTTCACGTTTCTTTGTTTTCTTGCGTAAAACTGCGTAGAACACGTTAGACTGCACGAGACCACGAGGCTTTCTTAGCCCATGTTTCGTACTATAATGCGCATGCGCGGTACCGCTGTTGCTAAGCAACGCGGGTCGGCGTCGTTCGTGCTCGTCATACTGCGTCATACACAAGCGCACTCTACAGCTTGCGTTCACGTATACGCACGCTCGCACACAGAGCTCACGCGTACGGTCAGGCGACCTAGTCCTAACTGATTTTACTATAAGGAACGTAAAATTCCGGTGGACGCACGGAAAATTTCGGCTTCCTTTTTTAAATTTTTATGGAAAACACGCAAATTTCTCAATGTTCCACTGAAAAATTTCATTCATATTAGCACTTTTTAAACTTATTGTCGTAATTTTTACGTTTCATGAAATTTTACTATTAATTTCAGTAAAAATTCTGGAAAATATTTTAAATTTCTGTTACGCAAAATTAAATTTTGATTCATTTCCATGAAAATTTATAATTTATTTCCTAAAAACCTGAAGAATTGCACATTTGTCACCGAGTTACTGTGATTTCACAGTAAAAATTACTTAAAAATTCTCTCCGTGCACGAGCGATACAGAGTTGCGTTTAGAGCTTGGACTATCGGAGCTTTTCCTATCACCGGTATTTTATCGATATCAATAAGTTTTAATACCGGAATACCGCTATTTCGATATTTTCCGATATTTGTGGGAAACCTTGATTAAAAACCTTAGAAGCTTGAAAGTGAGGATGGAAGATGTAGAAATAAAAGTGTACAGTTGAGTGAAACCACAGTATTTATTAAAAATCACCGTCTTTTATTGAGATTTAAATTTATTATACACTTCTAAACAGACTAAACTGTGTTCTTAAGGGGTTACCCCCACTTGCGATTTTGAAAAGAATCGATTTTTTTTATTGCATTTGTTTGAAGTATAAGTATCTGAGAATATGTCCTGAAAATTTCAAGTCGATCCGAACAAAATTGACTGAGATATGAGCGTTGAAAGAGAAGAATCCGTGAATTGAAGAACTGAAATTGAAACTTTAAACGCGTTTTTTTAAAATGGCATTTCTGAAGTCGGTGACCAAGATTACTCGAACACTAATGAACCGATCTTCTTGAAATTTTGCAGGCTTATTTAATACATAAAAATGTAGTCTTTAATCGTTCGATTTTTTTTTCGAAAAAAAATGGCCGTTCTATAGCCAAAAAACGGCCATTTTTTTCGATAAAATCGAACCATTAACTTTGACTGTCCGTCATTTTGTGAAAAATGAATATTTTTTAAAATCCTTCGATTAAAGATTAGTTTATACTTATATTTGACTAAATCCATCCGCATTTTTTTTTCAGATGATCCACTTCGCCCCAATGTTGGTCACCGCAAACCGTGTATCTAAAAACATTATTTCATTGACGGCCATTTGCCACTAAACAATGTAATATTTTTCAATAAAAAAATTACTGAAAGTTCTTCACGATGTGTTCTTTAAGATGGTATATTGATCGATTAAAAAAGTGTTGTAGTTTTCTTTAAAAAAATTCATGAAAAAGGCCTTTTTTTGCACTACAAGTGGGGGTAACGCGTTAACCCTTCGACTGCATACTGGGTCGTTTTGATCTCATTTTTTTCAACTGACTATCGCAAAACGGGGTAATCCATTCGGCTGCGGTCCCCATCCTATATCCTGCACGTGTACTGAGGACAGCTGTCGAAAAAGGACCTGGGGTCGAGTCGACCCCGTTTATGCGGTAGTACGGTGAAAGTGAAAAAAAAATTCGGTGAAATTTGGTGTTTTATTACTACATGTAAGTGAGATACGATAGAAAGTGCTCATATATATTTTTTATTTTGCGCTACTAGAATAAATTATGTATTTAGAATGCTGATCATAAAACTAAAAGCAAATGTCCGTTATGCAGGAGGGCTATGTGCAACGAGCACCGGATGTACTTATGCGTCGATTGCGATAAATGTCAATAATAATAAGTCATTGAAGTAAAAAAAAATGCGGTGAATATACGTTTTTAACAATTAATCTGCCCAAGGAGTCGATTTCTTCCGTTTTTCACTATCCCGAAACTGCTTAAATTTAAACCTCCGAATATATATAATTTTGGATAGACTGTCGACCCTCTCTATTTTCGTATCTACAAACCTTCCTCTTTGAAAACTTCAAACGAATTTTTATTTATTTTGAAAAACAAAATTATGATCTTTTCCATGCAAGCACATATTTTTCAACGCAACTCCCACTTTATACGAATGTTTGGGCACCAAATTTCGTTTGATCTTAACAAATAAATTTTGGGCCGTAAAATAAGGATTGCTGACTACGAAAAACGTCTCTACAAAAAAAGGTGCATATTTACCGAAATACAACGATCTGAAAAACGTCTGGGGTCCAATCGACCCCATATGGAGTGAAAAGTTCGTGTCGAAAGTGTACCGTCGAAGGGTTAAATATCCAACCCAACATGAGATAAATAAACAAGGGAAAATAGAAACTTTGGTACAGATAAAAAAAGTCGTAAACAAGCATAATTAAAATTAGATAATTAGGAACGTAGTATCAACCAGAATGCAAACAAATGGCATAGCTTGTGGCAGGCAGGCAACAGCATTGCGACTTGAAATAATTAGATTGAGATTGTTGAAGTGATGATCGCAAAAAACAGAAGGCGTCTGGAGTTTCGTCTACCAGATACGACCTTACCGTTTTGCAGGTGTACGTCGTGGAAGAAAAGACTCTTTTTGATTCTACACACGTGGATCAATACGTTGACACTTCGGAAATATTTAATGTAGGCAATAATATTTTAAAGCTTGCTAAACGTGGTAAAAAACGAGCGAAAATAACCTAAATGGAAATAATAAAAAATGTAAGATTATATATTAATTTTTTTAACTCTGATATCGAAATATCGGTATTATTCGACTCCAATGTCGGTTTTTCAATACCGGTATCCATTTGATGAAAAATTGAAAACGAAAAAGCACATTTTTCTAAACTGTACGAATTACAATGATACCTGCCTGATGTGTCGAGTAAATCCTTTCTCTATGGCAATTTCCTTCGAATCTCGTGGCCGACAGAGCTCACCTTGCATCATACGACCGAGTGAAATGATGTCTTTTCGTTTCGTCGCTATAGCGAGCAGCTTCAAAGACGCTATCATTTCCGAAATCGCGGCGAACGTGTTCTCCGTGAATCGCTGGAGATCGTCGAGGGAGTTTATCGTGTTGGCGAATGTTAAAATTCCATAAACATTGAACACGAGAATAACGAGACACGTGTACAAATCGTAAAGCTTCGATTTCCACCCGTTTGACCAATCTTCACCTTTCCAGATCCCGCACAAAGTGAAAATTCCAAAAACGTGGGACAAAAATTCCATTTCGTCGCGTAAGAGTATGAAAAAAATTCAGAGTCCACGAGCGAAGGGCTCGAAGTGACGCGAAAGAATGTACGGTGGAGTTTTGCTGGCGACCGTAGTCCCTCCACTTTGCGTCGATGAAAATAATCGTCTCCCCCGTCTAATTAGATCCTAATTAATTGATAACGTCCGTATGGACGTTCTCGATGAAACCGACCTTCTTTTTTGTCTCCAACGAGGAAGGGTTAAAGTCGCCTGGGAAAGAAAATATGTCGTCCGAGCTGATATCGCGGTACGTAATTATATATTTTTTTCGAGCCTTTGTTAAGTCTCGTTGCGAATGCACCCCTCGACAGGTTAACCATTTTTATGGCACGTTTCGCGTCCACCTCATCGAACGCCGTTTGATTATTCATGCAGTTGCCATCGTGGCTTCGATTCTTTCTCCGCTATTCGGGCTGAAGGAATCCGCCCGTACCATTAATCAAATGCTTAATACGCGCGGGATCGAAATAGTCGTTCTTGCGCAGTGTAAAGTTCTGCAAACGTCAGATCGTTACGTTCTTCTGTCATGCAACGTTCGTACCGCTGTTGGGACTGTAAAACATGTGGTCGGCCCAGCAGTCGTCACGGTCCTAGTGATCAACGTGTTTACGCATTAAATAAGTATCTTAAGGGGTCTTCTCACTTTAGACGCTAAAAAAGGCGGGTTCATAATTATAGATATTGATATAAAAGATGTTACACTTAATCAATACACTTTCGAAATACATTAAAATTTTTTTTTTATGTATTTGTGTAACCCAAACAAACTTTAAACGGGTTTTTCTCGAAATAACGTTGTTCGACGGCTTGTTGATAAAATCTTTGAATCTACTGGACCGATCTTTATGAAATTTTAACCACACATTCTTTACAAGTATGGCTATAGCGCATATCAAGGATTTTATTAAATTTTGATATTTACTTTTTTTTTGCCAAAAACGGTGGAAAAACACGTTTTTTTGTTTTTTTCGAAAAATTTTCGCCACTTTGTTATTTTTGCATATATCAAAAGTCGTATGATATGCGCTATAGCCATCGACATACTGAATATAAAACCGTTTGATTTTTGTTTCGGATGATCCAACTCCGAGATTTCATTAACGGCGCAGACCTACAATTTTTTTTTGGGACATTTTTTTAACTACCATTTCCGTCAACAAATGGTGACTTAAAAAAATTAAATAAAAAAATAATGTATTTGGAAAGTGTATTTATTAAGTGTCACAACTTTTATATTGATATCTATAATATAAACCTACCGAAAATTTAATGAAAATAGCCTTTTCTCAGCGACTAAAGTGGCAGATCTGCGATACATCAGCGTCCGAGAGGTATTTACTACGTTGCATTACATTGTCGGAGTCGTAAGTATACGTATTCAAGAATCACCAAATCAAACACATTCAGTTACGGCGTCTAGCTGCAGTTATGGCAAAATCCTTTATTTGGAGGTTGAGGAGGTACCTTCAAAGAAAAATCCAACTTCCGGACTTGAATTTTTTTTCTATGATGTTGATGAATATGTTATGTGTTTGTTGGCAAAATTTGAGCTACATTGACCGTTCAGTTTATTTGTAATAAAGATTTAAAATTCCAGCACTCGGAGGCAATGCAGCACGTCGTCTAATGAAGATTCCGCTAAAATAATTCAGGATTATTCGAATAAGATTCCGACAGATTTCGCGCAACATTTTCAGTCCATTTTTATGGTAAAACTGTTTCTGTGGATACGACGGGATGCAATGGGTAAAACATTTAGCACAAATTTGGCACATTAGAACTGAGAATAGGAATAAACAACACAAATTAACATAAATTAAAACACCTGTGGGTAACATAAATGTAGTCTCTTTGTTAACTTGAAAAACTAGCTGTACCTCCTTAAAGTGAACCGTATTGCATCTCGGGTGATTTGAGAATGCCTGAGGACTCGAGTGAGGTAAGTTTATCTTCAAGTTATAAATGACAATCTTAGTTTTACCTTCAGCATAGACAATCATCGTTTCATGCTATAACTTCAACGATACTTGATATATGACGATTACCAGCGATGTAAACACCCTGCCAATTAATCGACACGGCTGTCGATAACTGGGTAAGCCTCGATTGAAAAAGTATTAAAAATTATTTTATGATAAAATAGTTGTTTATAGTTATTGGAAATGAATAAAAATCACAATTCTCACGTAATAGCCATATCCAGTTCTATGTTTTATGTTAGCAAAGTTGTTTGTAAGAACATTTTTTGTCTTGACCTATTTGTCGAATATTATAAAAAAAAGCAAAAACCTGGTGACGGCGTGTGACTGAGTGGTACAATAGCGTATTTTTACGTCTTACAGTTTACGACGTTTTTCTTCGCAATAAAAAAGCCGATTGAGAATTACGTAAATTCTGCTCACTTTCCAAGTTGAGCTATATGAATTTGCAAAGTCGAGCCATCTGCTTGTGACGATTACTATAGGCCAAACACCTTATGACATTTTCATAAAATGGGAAGAAAAAAAATTACCTATCATCGTTTGGCATAAAAAGGTCTTGTTCAATAGTTCGAATTGTCGATTATTCTAAATTATCGTGTAATTATTTCCAAAAAGTGATACATATATATTAACTGACTTTAATTTTTTTAACAGTCGAAATATATTTTCTTAACATTTCCCCTCGTGTCCAGCTCCCTCGTGGGGCGTCTCGCTTTCACAGCGACGTTTGTTGCAACAAATTGTATATCGAGTAAGAGAATTTCATCAACTGAGAAAAACAAAAATTCACGGTTGACCGAAGATCCAGGAGGCAGTGTGACAAGCTCAATTATTATATCAACATGGGGTTGATGTTTCGCATCGTTGCAGTGCAACGAAAATTCTTTTCACTATCACATTTTCATCGTGCAAAATCATATTTCGCAAATTTTTTGTAGATAGCTAGATAAGAATTCTAAAAAATGTTCACCTGATTTTCATAGCTCAAATCTGCCGCGGGAAATTTAGAAAATGGAAGAAAAAAAAAATGTTTCGATGCATTTCAACGACGCAAATTTCAACGTCGTATACTAACGCTGTTGTAAGAGTCGAGGGATAGAGTGATAACGTGTCCGCTGGTGTATTTGATAGGGTCGTGAGCTCGCGCCATCATCAGTCGAAGATCTTTTTGCGTCTTCTGCAGCAACGAGTCCCAATTCATCTCGTATATCGCTGCACCCACGTCAATACTCTGCATTTCATTAACAAAAACGTTCATTCGCTGTCCGATCTACGTGACAAAATTGCGAAAAAAACAGGATCGAAATACACGAAAACAAAGAAAAAAAAAATAAGCTAACCTCCACTATAACTTCGTTGCCGTACCAGCAGACGAGAAATATTTGCACGAGCATGCATCCAACGTACAAAATGAGAAATCCAAATCCGGTACTAAGAAAGCTCGTTTTCGAGAGCATATACGTGCTTACGCAAATGACAAACGTGCTCACGGAAAATTGGACGAATATGACGAAACTGAAGATACCATTTGACAGTTCGACAAATCTACGAAAAAGTTTCACACGTGTGGCCATTTTATTTTTTCGTACGTTTCTTGTTATAGACTCGATATATTTATTATTCAAAGATGAGGAGCAGGCGAACCGAATCGGACTCGTCCATATCACGTCTATTTTTTTTGCCTAAAAAATGCATGTCCGCTCGAAAAGGCAGTCTTTGACAAGTTTTCAGGTGTTTGGAGCTGAGTTTGATTAAAAATATTCCGGAAACTGATGGAGGTGTGCGTGAAAAATGTAAAAATAAAATTTGACAGTATAGTCCGGTTTTGTTCGCCTGCCTTAAGGGTGCTCTTTTACGAAAAAAAATTATTGCGATCGGCCATTTCGTTTACTTCATTATTTCTTGGTGATATCGAACGCAGTTTCTTATTTCCTGTTTTTCTCTCATCTCGACGCTGAGACGAGGAGTCGACTCCTCGGTCGTTTCGGGTATCGAGCGAAGTCGCGATTTCAATATGTTCAATTGGGCACAGGCTTGAATCATGAAGGCGTGAAAAAGTGCATCGTGAACGGCACCGATCGAAGCTGCCATTGCGTGGGCGAATATCTGATGGAAAAACGTCATCCAGTAGCGGAAATCGCTCGAGTAATCGAAGGGCAACCATCCCGTGAACGGGAGACTTCGCTGTGGAACGTTCGCCAAGAATGCAACGACAGTTATCGCTGTCACTGCACCACCCGAGAGTCCGGTGAAGAATAGGGTGTTGTTTCTTCGGAACGTCGGGTTCCATTAATTATTTTAATATTGAAGAAATAACACTTTTCTTTCATATTTGTTAATACACTGAGGCAGTATTGTTGTCTGGAAATTTGACGAAAAAAAACTGTTTTTTAAATATGTTATTGGATTATTCTACAGACTTCTCTGAATACGTTTGTGAAAGTGGTTCAATGATACTCATGAAATTAACCGAGTTAGAGAAATTATAAGAAGTTCGTTCGGGGAGCGTCGAGGCGCAGCAACTTTAAAAGGTTGTGCCTAGATGTAAAACTCGAAAATCCACTTTTTTCAAAACCTATATATTTTGGCAGTATGTCACAGCGTAAAGTGATCGTAACAAAATTCACATATTTATAGGCTGTTAGGTTGACATCCGTCGGAATGCTCGGAGCGTTGTTCGAAACTATTAACCATTTTTTCTTTTTTGGGGATAAAGTTTTAAAGTTGGCGAGCTAAATGTCTCAATAACTACTGCATCGATTTTTCTGAAAATTTTCTGGGACTTTTTATAGATGTTAAATAGATTTGATCGAAGGATTTTTTTTCTCTCTATGTATACTTTCGATTTGATAAACGAAAAAGCCCATTTGTTCGCTAAAATCAAGACTCGGTTCGAACACGCACCATTTTTTAAAAAACAGTGTTATGTCGGCACTTCCTTCATTTAGCCATAGGATACACTTTAATTATAAAATACAGCTTCAAGAAAATATAATTTATTATATGTCATTAATCTCCAAAATTAATATTTTATTGAACTTTTTTAGTGATAAAATCGTTTTTTTTTTCATAATGATAAATTTCCTTTTGATTTTATATTATTGTTTTATTACTTTATTGTCAATTGGGGTGTAGTTCCGAAAAGCCCATACCTCTGATTAATTTGGAATTTCGTGTACCCATGTATTTTGACTCGCTGATTACGAATAACATAGTGAAAATACCCGCAAATTTGATTTTCAAGGTCAACACTCACGAAAACTGGTTTTTTAAACAGTTTTTCTGTTTTACTTCAGTAAATATTCATTTTCGAGAAAAATGTTCTGTATAAAAGTTGTAGCCTATGAAAATATTGATCTTTTGTGTCCTATACAGTTGTTATCTAAAACTATTCCGTTTCGAGAAAAAATGGGATAATGGTTCAATAAGTGAAAATTGCTTATCGTTAGCTCCTGTAGTTTCCATATTATCTACTTACGCACTTTACCGTGGGAAGGTTGGAGTTTATTCTTTAAAGTGCATGTTTTTTTTTTATTTCATTTAAAAAAAAATTCTTTCATTTTAGTTTCTTTTTGTATTATACACTATTTTTGAATTTTTTGTGATTCAATCAACTTTAAAGTGCATTTTTTTGCTTTTTTTATTTCTTTTTTTGATTTTTTTCTTTCATTTTAGTTTCTTTTTGTATTATATACTATTTTGCATTTTTTGTTTGGGTTTGTTTGGATTTGGTTTTTTTGTTGGGCTCGCTTGGGCTTTTACTTTAATTTTGTTTTTTTTTCTTTGGGTTGTTTGGGCTTTTTTGTTTAGATTTGTGTTTGGATTTTTTTTGTTGGTTTTGCTTCAGTTTGAATTTGGTTTTTTTTATTTGGGTTTGTGTGGGCTAAAGGACATTAACTATATTCTTCCTGTTACCGATCCGTTACTATAGATAAGTAGATAATATCGAACCTAATGAAGCTAAGCAATTTTCACTTATTGGACCATTATCCCATTTTTTCTCGAAATCGAATGGTTTTAGACAAAAATTCCATAGAACATAAACGATCAATATTTCCATAGGCTACAACTCTTGTACGAAACATTTTTCCCTAAAATGAAGATTTACTAAAATTAAATAGAATAACTGTTTAAAAAATCACTTTCGTGAGTGTTGACCTTGAAAATCAAATTTGCAGTTTTTTTCAATATGATAGTCGTGATCAGCGAGTCAAATATATAGGTACACGAAATTCCAAATTAATCAGAGGTATGGGCTTTTCGGAACTTTATCCGTCAATTCCAATAAAATATAATTGCCACCCTAAAAAATTTCTATTTAATTTTTTTGTAATTCTCCTAATTTCCTTCAGAATAAATATCTAACGAAAACTGTTCGATTTTTTATATTAGATAACCTGATTCAAAAACGCATTGTTCATCGCAAAATACGTTTTCGAGAGGTGCTTCTCCGCCATTGGCAGTAAATAAATTGCAATTGAATATTTTTACACAAATAATGGATAGCCCGTTCTGCAGATGACACGTTTCCAAATACTTAATCTTTGTAGAAGTTTATCATCACGATTTTCTTTTGAAAAATCCCAATGCTGAGCTGTTTACGATTGTTACAACTAGGCATAACTCGTTGAAAACGTTTTTCTCGAAACTGTGCTCTTCAAATCGGCAACCACGATATTTCGATAAAAAACTGGCCGATTGAGCTCAGATTTGGCATACACCTTCAGTAGACTGTTGTTCAACGTGCGTAGCAGAATTGAGTCGAAAAAGACAGCAAACAAAAATAAAATAATAATCTGGAAAACGATCAGAAAAATAGGAAAAATTGATAATTAATGTTGAGCATGCCTCCTCCATGTTGTAGATTGTTTTTTTCCGAATCTGCTACCAAACACCGCAACGTCAATTTTTGCCGATTCGCATTTTTCGTGCAGCATTTAAATAATCGAACAAAAGTACATGATAATACATTTGTTTAAATTTGTACATATTCTTGAAGGATCAACAAACACGTGTAAAAAACATCAGAAAGAAAACTCGAAAAGTTCAAATGTCATTCCATCCTAAACATCACATCCAGAGCAGCGCTCTAAACAACAATACTGCCTTAAGAATAAAAGAGTAGTTTCTGCGTATCAGTCCGAGTCGCTTTTCCTTCACTCAATTAAATTCTTGTTATCGCTTTTTCAAAATGACAATTCGATCCTGGCCCAATATCGGTTTGGGTTACTAACACGAATCCAGTGGGACTGTCCACGGACAATGTCTCCACCTGGACGTCAATCGAGAAGAAAATAATTCAATAAAAATCTAGAAAAAATATTCACCAAATGTCCAACATTAATATAGAATAAAATCCTACATTAGAACATGAAAATACTTTTAAAATGAATTATCGGCACGCGACTGCAGCGAGTGCGATATGCGAATTTCTTTTTTTTCTCACTTTTTGTCATGCACTTTTTTGATAAGTGAATACGTTGTCAAAAATATATAAGTAGTTATATTTTCGTAAAATATAGTTATACTTAGTTATAATAGTTATATTTTAGTTATAATAACTGTACTGTATAGTAACTACTGATAACTATATAAAAACTATAATATTATAACTATATTTAGTTGTTATAATAACCATTATAACTACTATAATTTTAATCATAGTAGTTATAATAGTTATATTTTTGGCAATATAAAATATAACAATATTAAATATGGGAAGTCCATCTCGCGATAATGGTCGTTTTTAGAGTGGACACTCAGTGTTCAAAAACTCGTACTGATTCGCATAATCGAGGCTACGTTTAAATATTTTTTTTCCATCGCTTACCTGCTTCGCTCGTTGAATTTCATTTGTATGGCGATTTCGTCGTCCCCTCGGGGTCGACAGTCACCGTTGCCCAACATTTCCGCGAGCTTCATTATTTCGTCTCGTTTGATAATGCAATTAGCCATTTTGTAACATATGCCGAGAATGGTGAACGACATGAAGCAATTGTTCACGGCCTCGTCAAGATTGTTGGACAACGTAAATTCCACAAGACCCGAGGCCGCGAATGTATACGTGAAAAATATCGCCCAGACCGTGTACGCGCTGTAGAGACATTTCTTCAAGCCACTGGAGAAATCGGGCGGTCGCAAAACTCCGCAGTACGCTAAAATCGTAAACTCTAAAGTAAAAAGCAGCATTCCTCGAAAGCCAAAAAAAAAATTGGCGAAAGAAGATTCAATGAATGATAAAATTGTAATCGTCGACTTTTATTTAGGACGTCTCGGAAAATTCCCTTGGGGAAATATTTTTATTGTGTTTCCTCTTATGGAAATTACGGAAAATGATTTTTTTTCTCTCCAGTAAACTTGAACGAGTTTGAGAACTAGCGGATATACTACTCTTTCGAGTATCTTTGACGTACTGAGTTGACAATCGTAAATAAAATTTCCCCGTCCTCCCCAGGCTGCATCACCATACGGTGCAATTATTCGTGGATATTCCCTCAGTGGACTGCCCTCGTTACGAATGCACCCCTTTCGAGAGGTTGACGTCCGTACACCGTCGTAAGAAGTAAATAAGCAGGTAGAAAAATGCATGGATGCACGTGTAAATGCAACCTTCGGATGTTTCGATCAGTATTTGTTTTATTTTTCTACCCCGGCAATATTTCAAGGGATGGTAAATTATACGACTTGGCCACTGTAGTATGCAGGTATAGCAATTTGCTCGAGGAAATTTGACGTCTACGTTTGTTCGATAACGTCAAACGTGATTAAAGTTTCAAAGGAATTTAAAAAATCGTACTGCTATTTTTCTTCCAGTCAGGCTTCCCCGCTGGTTCTCCATACTTTTTTATACTTCTCGTCCGCAAAGATAGTCGTTATTTCGTTTTGTATATGAATATACTTGTGACGAACGTAGTTCTACTTTGCCACGTCTCGCGGACGAACATTTCAGTTGTAAATGCTTCGTAGATTGTTCCTCTTCCATTCGGTATAAACGGGCGAGGACTTTTTTTATTTTTGCTATTTTCTCAACACTTTCGGTCTTCACAAAGTTCGGCCCGTATTATTTCAAATTATATTCTGTCGTTTAATGACGAGTGACAGTTTTTGTACCAATTAATACGTCATTATTAGGTTTCTAATAATTTGCAATGATATATCGATGTGTATCGATGATAATACATACATAGGCATATTATCAGCCTGTATTACCTATTGTCGAAAATTCATCGATAATAGGAAATAATAAATCGACAAGTGTCTCTACCATGATGTTAAAATCGTAAAACGTATCTCGATATTTTTAACCGCAATGATATTGAAGGTGACATCGTTGGAGGCGAAAGAAATGTTTGCTGTTCCCTCATTGTCAATTTGATGAGATCCTAATAAGATTATTTGAAAAGATAAGTGCTTTAGTCTCGTTTACTTGCGCGACGACGTTCGTTGCAACACATTGTAAATGGAGTAAGCGAGTTTCATCAGCTGCAAAAGAAACGGAAATTGACGTTAAACGAAAGATCCAAGGGAAGGTTAGTGCCGATAAGAATATTATACCAACAGTATCGTAAGAGGCAAGAGATAAAGTGATGACGTGGCCGCTGGTATATTCGACGGGTTTGTGAGCTCGCGTCATGATCAGGCGAAGATCTTTTTTCGTGTTCTGCGTCAAAGAATCCCAATCCATTTTGTACACAGCCGTGCCGACGTCAATACTCTGCATTTTACAATTATAAACATTCGATCATTGCTCACACTATGTTGAAAAAATATAAAAAGAACAACATCGCAAGTATCCGTGCAGAAAATTTTTGGGGAGTTCCCCAGATCCTACCACATCTCTATAGGGATTTGAGGCATCCACATTGGAATCCAAGTGGATGCCTCATCGCGCGACATCCACTTGGATACAAACAAAGATCCGATGACCCATTCGATCCCTATCAAGAAGTAGAAACAAGTATAGGAATCCAATTGGAATCCCTACATTAATTTCTTCACGGGTACAAGGTAAGAAAAAAAATCTAACCTCCACCAGAACTTCATTGCCGTGCCAGCAAAATTGAAATATTTGCAGAAGCATGCACACAAGATATGCGACGAGGAAGATAAATCCGGAGCTGCGAAAGTTTGCCTTCGAGACCATATACGTGCTCAGGCAGATGACAAAAGTGCTCACGGAACATTGTATGAATATGACGACATTGAAGACACCATTGGACAGATCGACAAATCTGAGGATAAACTCCATATGCATCGTTATGCCCTTCGTATGTATTTATTATTTGTACCGATTTTTTGACATATCATTCTTCTTTGCAAAAAGTCAGTGCAACGATTGATCGTTTTGCTTACTCCATAATTTTATGATGATATCGAACGCAGTTTCCTACTGCCTGCTTCTCTCTCATCTCGACACTGACTCGAGATACCGTCTCAGCCGTCGTTTTGGGTATCGAGCGAAGTCGTAACTTGAGTATATCCAGTTGCGCACAGGCTTGAATCATAAAGCCGTGGAAAAGTGCATCATGACCAACACTGACGGCAGCTCCCAATGCGTGAGCGTATAACTGATGGAAATACGCTAGCCAGTAGCAGAAATTGCTTGAGTAATCGAAGGGCAACCACCCCTTGAACGGAAGACTTCGCTGTGGAACGTTCACGAAAAATGCAGCGACGGTTATTGTCATCACAGCACTTCCCACCATTCCAGAATAAAGTAGGGTGTTGATCCTTCGAAAAAGCGAAATAAGGATTTTCAACGAGAAAATCAATCCTGGGTTGACAGCTCAAACGTTTTGCTCTACGTCATTATTCTCCATTATTGTATCGATCGATGCTTTCGTGTTTCAAAATTTAATTACAACAATGGAAGTTTCAAGAATGGTGACACAATATTCTGAGAAGACGAGGAGATTTTGGGAATACTTTTTCAAGGCGCGACACCACTGTGACAGTCTTGAGAAAATCGATACTTAAGAATAAGTGAAAAAAATGTTTAATTTAATGTATTGAAAATTGACCATGTTACGGACAATTTAGTGAGAGTAGGTAACGCAACGCTTTATGTGTACTAAAACATTCAATCGCGTTTTTCTCGAAACGACTTTTCTCGACCTGGCCAGGGTTACAGCTCTAGCTATAATTGTTAGATTTTCAATTTAAAAAAATCGAACTCCGTAGTTGTATGGGTAGTAGCTATCCTTGTACCGTAGTAGTGTGTTTTAATTTAAGATTTTTAAGCCCCCTGTTACACATTTTCGACAAAAATGAACTTTTATTAACACTCGCCATTTAGTTAATATTGTTTCGAAAAAACGCCTGGGTACAACGAGAATTATATTTATGTAGATTGTAAAACTTTTTTATTTTTATTTTTCAGACCAACCATCGTTAAGTCATCGATTCGGCTGGTGGACCACATTTCTTATACTGAGGCTCTATTGGACCTCAATAACGTTGTTCATTTTTATATTTTTCGAATAAAAGTTTACACGGAATAAGTTCAATGTATGCTTAATAAAAAACCTTTTCCCCAAATCCTAAACAAATAATCAAGTAGACGAAAAAAAAGTCGAAAACGACGCCTTGTTTTTGGGTCGTCACAGTGGTGTCCTCCCTCAATAAATTGACAAAATCTGTTAATTCACACGAATAAAAAAGTTGCCGCACCAGAATAACTTTTTTCTTCACGAATGAACGAAGACTTCCGTTTTTTTCTTGCTCTCACCTGCCTCGTTTGTTGAATTTCATTTGTATCGCTCGTTCCTCTTTTCCACGAGGTTGACACACGTCGCTGTTCAACATCTCCGCGATTCTCACGATATCGTCTCGTTTAACAATGCAATTACCCATTTTGTAACACACGCCGAGCATCGTGAGCAGCATAAAGCAATTGTTGGCCGCGGCATCGAGAGTTTTCGAGGACATTGTGAATTCCACAAGTTCCGAAGCCACGAACGTAAAAATGAGAAACATCGCCCAGACCGTGTACGCGCTGTAGATATGTTTCTTCATACCACTGGACCAACCACGCGGTGGCAAAATTCCGCAACATTGTAAAATCGTGAACTCCCAAGAAAGCAAAGGCATCGCGGTAATAAAAAAAAAAGGATTTTCGGAAACGTAAATTCGACTTTTTTTTTCGTTGAATCCGTTATTATTTTGAAAATTTCTGTGGCGATGCTCGAATCGTGGGTTGAGAATTTCGACTGAGCATGAAAATGAATTTCCTGCCGCATTAGTGGGGCTTATAATAATTCTGGGTGACCATTTTCTGGCCTTCGTACAGTAATTGTAATTACCAACTATCCCGTCATTTTCGTCTTTGAGAGCTATACATTATTCCACCCTCGTCGTTCCATTAGACATATACCCTCGTATGCGCCCGGTCAAACTCTGTCGGCACCTTTGAGCGATCGTTTCTATATTTATGGGGATTTTTCGAGAGCCGATTGAGCACCTCGCCAAGCGTATAATTAAGGAGCGCGGAAGGGCTGCAGAGGATTTACGGCCCTGAAATTATCATTGTGTTCGATTGTAATTCACCTACCGCTGTACGTACGTCGCATGCTCATTTTTTTCGCATTACGATATCATTAGTTGAAAAAAATTATCGAACACGCAGGGCTAGTCAACCATATTTTTCATTGGCAAAAAAACGGGAAGAGTTGAATCATCTTTCGAGCACTCATCTCGCTCTGTTTCAATTGTTTTTATTTCCATAAAAATGAAGAGAACGATGTGGCGTAAAAGGCAATGTACATATTGTGCAATGTGAAATTTAATTTCGTTCAGAGACGGTATTCGAACGTACTAATTTTTGGCTATCTGTTTAATGATCATGTGCCAAACATTTCTGAAGCAGGCTGCCGTTTCGTTATTCGGACGTTGAGAGAAAATTGTAGATCGAGTAGGAGAGCTTTAGAAGCTGCAATAAAAAAAGCTTTCGTTAGAATGTTGAATGTTGAGTCGTCAGGCTTTGTCGGTGTTCTGTTTTACCATCGTTTTTTTCTGAATCAGATGTAAGTAGAGGCGGCAAAAAGCAATGAGACAGAAAAAAACATTTTTCCACCTACTTCCCGTGCAGAAATCGTCGTAGGGATACAATTGGATTTCCATACTTGTCTATGCTTCCTGATAGAAATCCAATGCGTCATTACATTGGACTCTTATACTAAAACGTCACGTTCGTACATTAGATTCTTATCCGGATTCCCCATTGGAATCCAATGTATATAAATCGAATTTGACTTCTAGACGATTCTCACATTATCGAACAGAATCCGATACGAATCTTGATGGATCCTATCGCATTCTGTGCGTCAAATTTTCTAAACCAAATCTATATTGGGGGTACAAGTAGCTTTTTAGAAGGATTTTTGGTGAAAATTGGGGCTTTATTGTGCGAAAATGGTAACAATGCTTGTTGAATCGCTCCCAACTATTCTGCAAGTTCTTGTTCCGTTTGACACGAGTCTTCGTCCTATACGGCCTCCAATTCTATACTTTCAAACGTTGGTGGCCTTCTTTCACGTTCCTTATCCTCTGTGTCAAAATCACCACTTTTGACCCGTCCATACCAATGCTCACAAGTTGAAATTGATCGAGCATGGTCCCCACGAGCCTCACACAGAATTTGATGACCTTCAGCTGCTTTTTTTCTTCAAATGGAAGCAGAAAAGTAAACCCCGCAATGCGTTTTCGTTGGCACAAAATTGGAGAATAGCAAAAGTGACATATTTGGAGTTAAAAAAAGCTACATTCTTTACAATTTGACAACATGAAACGTACTGAAAATTACCGCCTAATTGATGACGCTTCAATATGAAGGTGGTTAGGTTTTGGTCCGATGCGATTTAATCCTCGTGACGCCCTCGCTTCTAAATCCTTTCAAACTTACTTGTACCCCTAATAGATGTAAAAAATTAATAAATCTCAAAAAAGTTTAAATCTTATCTTAAAAAAGTGAAAATCGCTTAACAAAGTGTATTTAAAAAATCGCCTCGAATCACATTACTGAAAATCCATATTAATTATAGTTTTTTCATTTATTTTATTGCCCTTTGACATAACATCTAACATTATGCTTCAACATGCCGATTTTTTCCTCGTGACTTTTCACACATTTCCGATTCGAACGTGGTAAGAATTCCCAAAGGGCGTTCACCAGGAAACGGTGCAGAACTCAATTGGATCGCGATGGGGACTACCTATGTGCGATATGCCTAACAAATTCCTACAGAGGTATGGGTGTATCTTGGGACTCCCCAACAAATTTGTATACGAGACCACGAAAGGACATTTTTATCGGAAAATAGTTCGGAATCCCCTTGGATTCCAATGTGGACTCCTTATGCGCGGCGTCCTAATAGAATTCTTATAGGCATGTGGTAGGATCTGGAAAACACCCGAACAAGTTTCTGCACGGGTTCTGATCGTTCGTCATTGATCAAATAACGATTACGTACTCTCATCCTTCGCACGCGAATCATTGGCAATTTTTAACTCGTTACAGATCTCATTGTACAAAATATCGAGTAATACTTACACTCGTGTAAGTCTCGAGAGAAAGTACAATAATGTTGCCACTCGTGAATTTGATCGGCTTGGAGCTCCTTGCCATTATTATGACAAGTTTTCGTTGCGTTTCAATGTTCAACAGGGGCCAATCCGTCGCGTACAGTGCGTTACTCACGTCCATACTCTGATCACGAATTATACAAATTTGTATATATAAATCGTATCAATAAAGACGGCAAATCGTATAGGTGAATTTTACGCCCATTGTCTTCACCTCCAATATCAGTTGGTTTCCGTGCCAACAGTAGAGGAATATCTGGCTCAGCATGCAATTTATGTACGCAATCAAGAACATGAACTCGGTACTGAAGGGTCTCATTCTCGTGATGAGGTAAGTACTGACGCACAGGACGAAAGTACTCACGGTACATTGAACGAGTACGACAGCACTGAACGTTTCGTTCACCAATCTCGCGAACCTACATTTATCGAGGGACAATGAAAACGATTATTTCGTGACGGGCCGATAGCGTTATCTACTCTCAGATACTGGAAGCCAAGTGGCAAGTGCGGGCTAAAAGTGAAGGGAGCAAAATCGTAAATGCCTGCAAGGGCATGAACAGGGACATTGGAAATGAAAAAAGTCATCGACGAGGATGGAAAAAAGGCAAAATTGTCGAGCAATGATTATTCAATGGTGTTGTAATAACTTGAAGATGCGGAGATGATGCCAAACAGATTTTGCAAGTACTCTCGTCTCGAGATTCTTCGTACTCTCGTTATTTAAGTTTCGATCCCTCGAATCCTGGATTATCGTCGTAGACATAGATCGCAATCGGAGCTTCAGTATGTTCAATTGTTTGCATGCAAGATTCAAGAGATTGCAGAAAAAGAGATCGAAAGTGCAGCCGATGGATGCGCAAAAGGCATGAGCCACATTTTGGTGGGTGTAAGCGCACCAGAAACCGATCGACGTCGTACGGTCGAAAGGTATCCAGGCATTGAACGGCAAAATTCGCGACACGAAAGAACTGGCGGTTACAGCCACTACTGTGAAGCCCACCAGTGATTGTATACACAAAATCCAGAATCTGCAAATTTTCAAATACCAAACGAAGCCAAAAGTTTCGTTAAAAGCTTCGGCGAACGAAGTAAAAATAAAAAAACATGCGTGATGTTGAGAATTTGAAATCGTTGGAATGCTATAAAAAGTCATTTGTTTTAAGGAGGGAGATGTCTTTAGGTGAGGAAAAAATTTGCTGATTTTCATGATTTAAAAAAAAAAGATTTCCTCGTTATTTTTTAGACTTTTGACACATTAAGGTGCTATTTATTTTATTAGTCTTCACAAGTGACGGAGGTATGGCACGGTCGTCTAAATTGCATTTTCAAAACTGACACGACGTATAGCTAAAAATAACTAATCGACCATAATTGCGATGCAATTTCGTATAAATCTTTCTAATCTTATTGTCGAACACATGGTCCTCAATGTTTTTGAAAATAAAAGAAGTATTGTTTTCATTGCAAAATGTAGCAATTTTTTGGAAAATTCAATCTTTTGTTTCAAGGCGTATGATTTCATCGATTTTCGAAATCGGATAAATCCATCTCGCAAACTTTCCTCGCGAGTCTCAAAAATAGTGAAGAAATCTTTCGTTTAAAAAAAAGTCACGAACATCAGCCATGTTTTCCTCGCCCCACGGTATCTTCCCCCTCAAATGGCCCCAATTTTATTTTTGAAAATTCCGATTACGAAAACCATTAGAATTTTTTGTAACACCCTCGTTCAAGATTTACTATCTAAATCTGCAAAAAAATCGTTTTGGACAAAAAAAGGATATAGAACGAAAATAATTTTCCTCGAATTCCAACGACGCAATTTTCAACACCACAGAAATTAATTAAAACTGAAGTAACGAAAATAAAATGACAGGTAACAATGCCCTTCGCAAAGAAAAGTGTTACCACGAAGTTTCAGATGAGGGCCTAATTTCGAAGATTTACCTGAATCTCGTACGTATCGAATTCATTTTTTTTCACCATCGTAACGTCCTGCACGTACCTCATTTTACCATCGAATTCATTTTCTTTGTCAATTTCTTCGGCATCGTTCGCTCTGCAAGTCTCGTTGTCAAACATGCGTATGTAATTCACCATGTGCCGTTGATTTTTCAACAAATTTCCAATTTTGGATGCAACGCAAATCGTCGTTATCAGCATAAATGTGTTATCCGCGATTTCCTCGATCTCTCCGCTCATAGTTTGCATGAGATTGACAAATTGGGACAGGAAAAAGGTGCACACCGCAACGACAACGAACGCCGAATGGACGGAATAAAATTTCTTTTTCCATCCGGCATGGCATTTGTCTGGTCGCCAAACGCCGCAGAATTTGAATACATTAAGAATGTACGCTATCGTGGCCATATTATCGTCGAGAAAAAAGTATGATTACAGCTCGGAGTACCTGTGGGGACTGAGGGATGTATTTTGTTTTTTTTTGCACCCCTCTTCAACGATACGCAGAGGTAGAGGGGGAGGGGTGGCGGTAGAGAAAAATATATGGAATACCAGCGTATGCTAATCTGTCATTACGTATTGATGCTGCAATCATCCAGGCACTCGCTTATTTACTTCCACCCGGAAACTTAATCGCATATATTTTACTTTCGTATCGTCGTGACATGTCAGACCATCGGACCAAATGGAACGAACATTATAAAGCTTCGTATCTTTTTTATACCCATGTATGGGTTGCAACGTGCGCAACGGTTCATCAGACCGAACCCTTCTGTAACTTCACCCTTATATCGAATTTTAGAACTTCAACTTCTCCCTGCTGGGTATCTTCGAGGGAGAACGGGAATGCACACTGCAAGGGGCTTCACCAATCGACTGTTAAGTTTGTAACTATTTTTTTACATGTGTAAGATATATATGCATGTGTGTGTGTGTGTCGGATAGTTGAAGCCACTATTCCTTCGGCGAGAAAAATAAACTATATTTTAGTTTTTTGCATTGTAGCACTTTTTTACAATGATATGCCGAGTAAAACAATTTGGGAAGCTAAAAAGTGAGAGAGTTCCATTTTTCTCAGATACAAAAACGGATAAGATTAATATTGATAGTTTTTTTTTATGTCGAGCGTATGTGGATTGCTCGTCATTAGCATAATCAGCATGGGGCTTGGAAAAACGTGGTTTCCTTCTGAAAAATTGAATTTTCGATTATTCATTTACGATTATGAAAAAGAACGTTTTTCAGCACAGAAAATATTCTTGTTACAAAATAAGTTGGAATTTTGTAAACTTTCACCTGTTTTATTCACCCTGTAAAAAACGAGAACATTCGTTTCAAAATATTCGCATGTGATTAAGGGCGGGATAAGGTTAATTCGGCGAAAAAAGGCATGTTTTTAAGATTTTTTTTGGTGTAACGAATAGTGTTCGTTTATTGAAAAATTTACATATAATAAAGTAACATTTGAACAATATTCTCCTAAATTTGCATTGCAAAATATTCAAAATTGAGCGAGTGAAAATTAAACCCCGGAGGCGCCTCGAAAAAAAGTTGGTTTGCGGTGTGCACCATAACTCGCAACAGAATCATCTGAAACAAAAAAATTAAAATGCATTTGTTAAAGGAGATGTTTCTCGGGGTAATGACGGGAGAATTTTTTTTTTCGATTTTTCGATTTTTCGTAGCACTTGGGAGCCAAAAACCCGATTTTTGCTAAAAAAAATTGGTTAACTTGTTGTTGAAAAATGAGTAATTATTTAAAAAAAAAACAAAAAAGCCCTCGACAATACCTGGTGAATTATGTGAAGACGTACTGTGCAAAATTTCAAAGCGATTGGTCCAGTAGATTTTGAGTTATCGTGCACACGGACTTCAAATATGACAAGTCTCAGAAAAACGGTTTAAAAATGCAGAAGAGTTTGGTCGCTTAGCGCTCATTGCACATAAGTTTGAGAACACTTCTCGATTGCATAAAAATCTGAGAAAATTCATGCATATTAAAGGTACTCAAAAGATTAATTTTGCGTAATAATAATTCCAAAATGTTATTAACAAAATGATGAAAAAAAAAAATTAGTCAACAAATTTCCCCGCACCCCAATTTTTTTTCGTGATTCGTTCATTTTTCTGAATACGTATGAATTTTTTAAGATTTTTCAATTATCTTTGAATTTTTAGAAATTCAAAATAAAACTCGATAATTTTCTTATACTCACTCAAAGTCGTCGATGCCAGGTCCGTAGAGCAAAAGGCTTCCATCAAGATGATCGAGAGCATCTTTTTGCGTTTGTCTACGCAAAACTCTTTCTTCTTTACTGTCGTACACTCTTCTGTACTGATGTACAGACTAATGTGTATACTAATATACACCATGCCTCGAATATACATAACGGGACCGGAACAGGCCCGTTTGTCAAGAAATTTATTCGGGGTCGAAAAATACAATAGCGCGCCGCGCAGCTGCCGCCCAGGTATAAAACCCGGCATGGAGCAATAGACGCTCAAATACTCATAACTTCGTCAATTTTACTCGGATCGACTTGAAATTTTAACACAATATTCTTGATATATTATGCATTCATTTAAAAAATTTTAAAAAAAGGAAAAAAAAATTTAATACTTCACCCCGCCCTTAAGAGATATGGAGAGATCGCGTACACCGTTTTGAAAAATAATACTTCCGAGAACAAGGCGTCAAAAGTTTAAGTAGCAGGTCTAGCGTTGTAATAACAAGTTTACCTTCAATCTGCGATTCCTGCACCGTATGCTGCACCTGCATCTTCAATTTGAGTTGCCTCAAGCGATGCTCCAGTGATGGTCATTTTCACAGTAGCCTAACCCCTCAAGGATGTTTTACCCTCTTTGCTGAAATCATCGTCATCATCATGAACGAGAGAAAAGCATAAAACCTGTGTACCAATTGTAGAAACATTTGCGACCAGGAAATTTCATAACTTGGTCACGGTGGACAGGACTTTTCGTCAAAAGAAAATGCAGACCTAGCTAAATGCTGGAGAATTGTTTCCTCGTGACGCTGTTTTAAGAAATTCGAGTCAGCCGTCGAATGAATTTTTCTTTCCCCTTTGTAATTACAGAGGTGGAAGAAAAATTGATACCAGAGACTCGGAATTCTCTACACAACGAAATAGCGTCACGGGGAAAGAAAAATTTATCCGTGGAGACGGCGCTGGAGAATCGATTTTCTTAAAATAGCATCGCAGGGACATAATTTTTCTTTTCCCTTCGTAATTACGAAGGGAAGGAAAAAAGGCGGTTCGTTGAAACGGCGAAGAGGCTCTTGTGGACAACGGTTTGTCATGGTAGTCGAGGAATTTTTTCTCCCCTGTGATACCGGAACTGTAATTACGACGATGCAACGACATTACGATTGCCTCGACAGAGGCTCTGTGTCCTTGAATTATTGAGACCTTAATGATACGTCGCCCGTCGGGTATACCTTACAAAGTATCGTCTCGAATCGATACACCGTCGATAGAGTCCTCGACGTACGACGCATTCGACGCACCATTTTCGCTCAGTACGCCAGCAACCGCCGTGGAGTAAGGAAGACTCTGCGGGAGCTCCAAGATCGCGAGACGACGAAGTTTGACAGTGCATCGAGCTTTGTTTATCGATTTCACAGTGAGGCCGGAGTATCGGCATAGTGACGCGGGAATGACAACCCGGTGATTGTTCCTCTCTCGCAAAAGAGTCAAACATTTCACTAAGTTCCAAGAGCCCCAAGTTTTGCTAAATCTTTTTGAAGAAAAAATTCACGCCGGCAATTTAACGCAGTTTATTATGAAGAATTACGAGTTGAGCGGTTCGATTTATTCGTCAATAAACCCAGTGAATATTCCTGAAGACAAGAGTTTAAGAGAATTAATTGCTATCAAATAAATTTAATGAAATTTAATTAATTTAATTTCACGAATCAATTTAATAAATTTAATTTAATGAATTTGATTTAACGGATTTATTTGATAAATTTAATCTAACGAATCAATTTAATAAAATCAATGTAACGTATTATTTGATGAATTTAATTTAACGGATGAATGCAATTCATTTAATTTAACGAAGTAATTTAATTAATTTAGCGCATTTTATCATGAAAAATTACGTATTGATCTGGAATTTCATCGTGTATAGAAGCAGTGCATGTTCCTGAAGAAAAGAGATGAAGAGATATTAATCGCGGCTTACCTGTTCAGACTTAATATTTTTAATTCGATTAATTTTTTTAATTTATTGAGACTTCGAAGTTTATGTTTTTTTTGACATTTAAAATTTTTTTGGACAAAACTTGGAGGTTGAAGGATTCGATCCGCCTCGAAAGAAAATCCCAAGAATATTGTGTAATCAAATAAAAGTGGTGATTAAATCGTTATTCGATGTCTCGCTGCATTGTGGGATTTTCTTCGGAAATAGTGGAAAAAAATTATTGTCCACAGGAAGAAATACCAATAAGCATGGAATTTTTATTTATATTTTGTGCAGAGTGAGAGGGTGCGTCTGAGGTGCTGAAATGATAATACTTGCGAAGCTTAAACGGTAATAAAGTGAGGAAGTCAACGGAAAGCACGTGCACTTTCCCCTCGGGGTGCGAGTTGTGGGAGGGAATAATCGAAGAGTGCCTCAGTTCACCTACTTATTGATTTCCCCGGTGCCGTTAAAGAAGAACCATCGAGACGATATACGCTTTATTCATCTTTACTTTTTTTCATTATACCATGGTCGAAAAAAAATACAATTTTTTCAGTCCCTCGTTGTGCATTCGATCTTCATTTTTCCGAAGTTTGCTGAAGTATGTTGTAAGCCGAGTAGGAGAGTTTGATGAGCTGTGCCACCCAAGGACCTCGCGTCAGTGAATCAAATAAATCGGGAAAATGGACAATTGTCACGCTTGTAAACATTTTCTGCAAACACTTTTTTTCCGAAAATTATTTTGCTTACACTGTTGAAGGACTCCAGATTGAGAGTGATAACGTGGCCACTTTTGAATTCTATGGGTTTTGCGGCACGTGCCATTATCGTGAGAAGGCAGCGTTTCGCACTTACACTCAAGAACGGCCAGTCCATATCGTAAATACCATCGAGAAGATTAAAGCTCTGGGAAAATTAATAATTGCCGCATTATTTATTTATTGTCAATGTTCCTGGGTACGTCCATGGGGGGCTTTCACGATCCCCATTTGATTTTACGATTAGCCCTGCACTGGTCACTTCACTATTTCCTCAAACCGCTCCGAGTTTCGCACACCCACTCCGTGACCACTCTCGACGACCATCATCGCATCGTTTTTTTTTTCTTCAAAAATCAGTCATTAAGAGGGAAAAATACACATGAATGGTCGAAAATGGTGAAAAATTTCGGGATTTTTTTCCAACGCAACTACTGGATCAATCGTTTTGAAATTTGTAGGGTATTTTGGTGTATATTCGAAGTCCTGAAAAACATTTTTTTAGATCGACAATAAGTGTTCATCAGCAGCCTGCAGCCAATTGTTGCTGAACGAATTTTCGAATTTTTCGGCAGTAATAAAAAAAAACTATTTATCCGATTCATTTCAACCAAAGGTTTTTAGACACATAATTTAGACGCGAACCCTCGTCGAAAAACCTCCATATTCAATAGAACATTTAATTGAACAACCATTTTTTGCATAAAAAAGACGAACATTTTCGGTGAAAACTCGATCTTTTTTTTCTGAGTGCCGCCATTATTACGATATTCAACTTTTTCAACTTTTTCTTGGTTTATCGACGGCGTACTTTCATATAGATTGTAATGGCTTTTGAATTTTTTGTTTCAAATTTAAAAAAAAATACAGCTGCGGCAGTTCGACATCGCGAAAATTCGTTCAGCAACAATTGGCTGCAGGCTGCTGATGAACACTTATTGTCGATTAAAAAAAATGTTTCTCATTACTTCCAACGTACAATAAAATATCCTACAAATTTCAATACGATTGGTCCAGTAGTTGCGTTGGAAAAAATACCGAAATTTTTGTCATTTTCGACCACTTATATGTATTTGAAACGAAAGATCGATCGATTTGTTTATCTGCTCACCTCAGACGTGACCTGACAGCCGTAGAAACAGAAGATATATATCTGCATCGACATGCAAGCTAGGTACATGAGGATCGACATGAATTCCGGACTGAAGGGCTTCATTCTCGAAAGCTCAAATACACTGAAGCACAAAACTATCGAGCTCAACGAGTACTGCAGAAATATCATAGGACTGAACGCGTTATTTGATTTCTCGGCAAACCTGTGGAAACGTTATTCCATACTGATGAATTGTATCATTTGTTTTCTCGAAAGGGATTCGCTGAAGATTTTTTTTGTCGACAATATTCTTCTCAAAATGGGAAGGAGGGTTGTTGTTTTCTTTCCTATACCTTCTTTCCCTATACCTAACTTGAATATCGTGAGATGATGTTTCACGCACTCGGCCAGCAGCGCAGACTCCAAAGCATTTCTGACGCTACCGTCCGCTTGGGTCTCACATCTTGGCAGGTTCGCCAATTTCTTTGGCAACTGGTAAAAGCGGTTTTTCAGGATGGACAATTGTCCGCAAGTTTGCAACATCAAGCCGGGCAATAGAGTGTCGAATGCGACGTTTACACCAGCACCGACAATGTGCGCTCCCATCTGGTGGATGTAAGCGATCCAATAGCCCAGCCAAGTCGTGTGATCGAACGGTACCCAACCTTCGTAGGGTACTACTTTTTTTGGCGCGTCCTGCAGCAACGAACCTACTACTATAGCTGTCACTCCAGCCCCCGTTAGTGCAGCATATCGCAAAGTGTTCAACCTTTGACACATTTACGTCAAATCATAAGAAAACAAATTATACAATTTGTGTCATGCACGGAGAGGAACAAACGGTTCTTTTTACAAAATGTCTCGTTTGGATAAGGTAAGATTGCCATTGGCTACGCTTCGGAAAGATTGTTTTTGAAGCCTCTAGATAATCTAAGTACTTTCAAAATCTATGAGGTGGCTTTCAGACTGCTTATGAGATTCTCAGTGATTGCAGGTTGGTCAATTATGATATACGAAACTTTTAGATTATTTCGGAAGCGTCCGACCTATCGAGATTTCAACATATCCTTTTTAAGCTGATAAGACAAAGGATGAAAACAGTCAATATATTCTTCCAGTTTGGATTATTTAAAAGGCGCCTGGGGGTCGACATGATGATGATGATGATACAAAAGTCTCGAAATATTCCACTGGTAATGAATTTCATCGATTTTGACTTGGCAATTGAACTCTTTTTTGGGAGGCCACAAAAAAATTGCAAAATTTTCCCATTAATTTTTTTGTGCAAACTCATGGCGTTGTGGAACAATTATTTAACGAAGCAGGTTTGTTTGAGGCAGCATTGTTGTCTAGCTGTCTTGGAGAAGATAAAAATAATACATATGTTTATTAATCCTTCGAGTATGTCTGCAAATTTGAAATGAATAAAGAAAATTTATTATCATGTACTTTTGTGCGTTTGTGAACAACGATGCGCGGCAAATGCCCAAATTGGCGACCAGTGTTGTGGACGTTGTATGAATCCGAAAAGAAAACAAAATATATTCTCAATCTGTATGAGTTTTGTGATGTTTGTTACCATATTCAGCAAAAAAAATGCAAAATCGACTAATTGGTTATTGAGATATGGTGATTCCCAATTTCAAATGACTCCTTATAATTTCTATTCTTTATATTATAATTTATAATTTATGAGTATCATAAATTACATGTACAGTTATATGATTAGATAATTATGCCCTATAATTTTATTACGAGTATCATTAAACGGTTCTTACAGACGTATTTAGAAAGGTCTGTAGAATAAAATATGTAGAATGAAAAGAAAATACTTAAAAAAAAAACGATTTTTGCAAATTTCCGTACAACGATACTTAAGCCAAACTGCAGTTTTTCGTATGTTTTTTGTTATGTATGTATGTTTTTTATATGAAAAAATGATTCGCTCATAAAATTAATTACACATCTATTTAGTATGAATATCAAGCTGTTAGAATTTTTTTCTTCGATGTACAAAATGACCGATTACTCGAAACTTCTCGAAACAGCCGTTTTTCCAATTGGCGTGACAAATAACTTCAACATTTTTCACTTGATTTACTTCGAATTTAAAAGTTATGTTCCTAATTGAATTTTGCAGAGAAGTACGGACGGAAAATCGGATTAATCGAAAACTTCTGATTTTATTCGCAGTTTATGAGCAGTTATAGCGAATTTTTTCACTGAAAATTCATTTCTTAAGTTCGAATATCTACAACTTTCGAATAAAACAATATTTTTTCAATTCCTTACATATTTCTCAATAGATAATATCAACAAAAGAAAATATTAGTATTCGGCCATTTTGTACATCGAAAAAAAATATATATTTTTTCTAACAGCTTGATATTCATACTAAATGGATGTGTAATTCATTTTATGAGTGAATCACTTTTTCATACGAAAACAAATTGTTAAATTCGCACTCAATTTTATACCGGTTACCGTGGCCTAAGGCCTTAAAAGACAAGGTAATCGAGATGAAATGATATCGCACCAGTTTGTATGAACATTTTGGCACAATTTGGAGGTTATCCATAAAAAAAAGTCCGAATGTATAATTCAACTCGCTCAATTCGGCACGTTATCCCGTTCAGTGTGTCCTGACCTTGTCAAACGATCGAATTTTCCCTGAATGTGCCACTCGTCGAGGTGCCTCGGGCGGCACGGATCATTCTCCAGCAGGCCAATCAATTCGGCGAGTTTGCTCCTTTTAATGAGGACGTTCGCGGCTTTTCCGCAAACACCGATCACCGTTAGGAAAACGAAAGCTTTGTTCGCGAAAGCTCCGATGTCGTTCATCGTTTTCAACAGTTGGACGAACTCCGAGATAGTGGCGGTCAACACAAACAGTATCATGATGCACGTATAGCAATCATACAGCTTAGCTTTCCAGATGGATTGCCAGCTCAGCGGTCGCCAGAGACCGATGCACTGAAATACCAATAACGGCGGTTTCAATAACTCCGCCTCTGCCGTCAATCGATAGGAGCCGACGGAACTCCGCTTCTCCATAAGGGGGGGGGGAGGAAAGCCCTGCGAAACAATTAACGTAGCTCTCGAAGTTTCAATAGTGACTGGAGGAAAAAAAGATGTTTGCATGATACCTGCGAGACGACAAAACTGACATTCCGCAATCGACTATAAGATAATGACCGTCGCGGATAAAGAGTTCGCAATTTTTCTTACTCCCGAACGTATACATGGGCAATTATGAAGCCTTTTCTTTCCAACTACGCGGGGCAATTACCGTATGAGAAAAAATACACAATTGCACCACCGGCTTCCCCTAAGGTCCACTTAAAATGAATTATTACGGAAATGATGATGGTAAATGCTTTTCAGACTCTTTGCCTCGTGAAAAAATTGCTTGGTATTAGAACTGTTTGTCAACCCTTTTTGTCTAGCCGTTGGTCTTGGAGCTGGTGGGGAGCGCGGCAGGTCAGGCGTTTGGTCTGACGGTAGAAGTCTCCCAACCACTGAGCTATTATGGCTTCGCCCGCTCGAATAGCACCCAAGTCTTGTTTGGGCATCAGTCGGACGTCGTTTTGATCATATTTGGATATAAATCGGGGTAAAAAAGAGTCTAAATTTATTTTACCCACAGCTGCTCTGATTGATGTTTACTTATGTTGATTATTCGTTTTAGCGATTATAGTGTACCAAATATTGTGGTAAATGATGAATTTATTGCACGTGCACAAATAAAAACTGAAAAATTCGACTGTCAACGGCTCGGTAGTAATCTTCGTAATAATAATATTAACATATCCACCATAAAAACGGACTAAAAATAAATAAAAATTAGCCGGAAACCGATGAAAATAGGCTTCAATTACCTCAGCGGAAATAACACGATAGGCAGAATATAATTATACATATTATTGATACGTGATAAATGATAAAACTCCATAAATTGTTGTTTGCATATTTTGTGGCGGCTTCTATTCAAATTAATTTCAAAACAAAGCTGGGTTATGTTCTGTCCATTTTCAACCGGAAATTGAAACTTTCTTGTAATGCAGCGCTTTAACTACACGGCGAAGATTGATTTTCTTATTTTTTACAATGTCTATTATGTCTAATCTATCGAATTTGAGTTTTCCAACGGGTTTGGTTGGATACGTGAGCAGAAAAACTACGATCACTGCACTTCCGGTTGACCGTCTCCATAAGACGACGTGCTTCGGTAACTCAAAGTGCTCGAATTTGCAGTTTCATTGCGAACAAAATAAACGGTCAAAATAGCTAAAATTTTGGCAATAGGCGCATAAAGTATTCATCCAAATCATATAAAAATTTCAAATCCGAAAGTTGGATTTGTAGTAATGATCGTACCACCTTAATCTGGTTCATTTTTGAGCCTCTTTGGACCCAAACGTCGCAAGCATCGGTGCTATCAAAGAGAAGAAGTCAGTGGAAACAGAAATTCTTTTTTCGGAAAAACTTTATTCGTTCCACTACAGTCTCCGAAATGTTACGTGACTCGTGCACGTGGGGTGTATTACGTTTGCGATGACTGTTGAAGAACGTTGTAGACCGAATACGAGAGCTTGAGAAGCTGCGCAACATTAAATAACAATGGTGTGACAACTTTTTCTTACTTTCCAGCAATGTTGGATTATTTTTTACGAGCGTTCACTCACACTGTTGAACGAATCGAGATTCAGAATGAGAAGCCGCCCGCTCGTGAAGTTTATAGGCCTCAGAGTACGAGACATTATCATCAGTAAACTTCGTCTCACTTTTAGACTCAACGACGGCCAGTCTATTTCGAAAACGGCACGACCAATCGCTAAACTCTTAATAAATATTATTTTAATTACGCTAATATCGTGTCGCTTCAATTGAGTTATGAAAAACGTGTTCTCGTAAGAAAATACGTCAAAAATACATCGAATGCATTTAAAAAATCGTTTTTGAAAATATTAAAAGCTGAAAAAACTAAAATTTGTTTATTTTTTTTACGCTCGGTTTCCGTATTTCGAATAATTATAAGTGTCGCCAGAAGCGTGAAGCCATGATGTTTTTCTCGAAAATAATTATCGTCGTCGAAACAATAGTCATCTTTGCACCCCATACTTGAAGACTAATGAACGCGCTTCGATGTACTTGGAAGCATTTTAAATTTGAAAAAAATTGCTCCCTGGCTTACCTCGAACGTAACTTGACATCCGTAGAAGCAAAAGATAAAGATCTGGGTGAACATGCATACTAGATACATCAGGATCCCTGCAAATTCCACACTGAGGGGCTTCATCTGCGAAAGCTCGAAGACACTGACGCACAGGACGACTGTGCTCAATGTGTATTGGACAAATATCATAAAGCGAAATATGTCGTTCGAAGTCTTGGCAAATCTGTGAAAATGAAAAGCGATCAAGTGCGTGTCATTGCACTAAAGAGATTTTTATCTCGTGAGTGATAATTAAAAAATGTTATATTGTTAAACCTTTGAAATGTTATAAATTAATTTAAAAAAATTAACTACACATCTATTTAGCATGAATATCAAGCTGTTAGAAAAAATATACATATATTTTTCGATGTGCAAAATAGCCGTCTACTCGAAACTTCTCAAAGCAGCTTTTTTCCAATTGGCGCGACAAATAACTTCAACAATTTTCACTCGATTTACTTCGAATTTAAAAATTATGTTCCTAATTGCATTTTGCAGAAAAGTACGTAGGCAATTTCTGATTAATCGAAAACTTTTCATTTTATGAGCAGTTTATGAGCAGTCGTAACGAAATTTTTCACTGAAAATTCATTTCTTAAGTTCAAATACCTGCAACTTTTGAATAAAACAATATTTTTCAAATTCCGTACGTACTTCTCTAGGTATTCTAATGTAGATTGACGATAATTTTTCTTTTTTGTTCTAGGTCAAAAATTGTGGATGCTAAATGTCACGCCGCGGAGCGCCTAAAAAAAGATGACAAAATAAAATATCAGTAGTCGGCCATTTTGTACATCGAAAAAAAAATATATATTTTCCAACAGTTCGATATTCATACTTAATAGATGTGTAATTAATTTTTTTTTGAGTGAATTACTTTTTCGTACGTCAAAAAATTGTCAAATTCACACATGATTTTATACCCGTTACTGTATAAGTAATAAATCAAGCTTTAAGTATAAATGCATATTTTCATGTAAGTGTCTATGAATATATGAATAGTTTTTTTTCTTCATATGTATATATGAATAAAAGGTTATTATATAAGTGTATGTGAAATTATGAATGAAAGATTTTTATTCAAGTGCACATTCAAGTCTACGAATGCACTGAACTTGAAAATTTCGAGATGATGTTTGACGCAATCAGCGAGCATTTTGGCCTCGGAAATTTCGACATTTTGTTCAAGGCATCGCGTTTGTGGGTCGTGGACGGTGCGAGCCGTTCGCGTCACTTGGTGAAATCGACGTTTCAGTATGTTCAGCTGTCCGCAGGTTTGAAGCATGAAACCGGGCACGAGGGTGTCGAAGGCAACGTTTATACCTGCACCTACGGTGTGACCGATCATCTGATGCAAATTGGCGATCCAAAAACCTACCGAAGACGAATGATCGTAAGGTATCCACGCGTTGAAGGTTAGCTTGTCATGTGCTATGTCCTGCAACGAACGGACGAGTACAGACGTCGCTGCAACTCCTGTCAGTGCACCATAGCTCAGAGTGTTCAATCTTTGGCCGGTCAATGTAAAAGCAAACAAACAAAAATACACATTCTTGAGCAACTGTGACTTTTGATTATGCGAATTCTGTTATGCAGATAACGTATTAACCCTTCGACTGCACACGGGGTCGTTTTGACCCCATTGTTTTTTTTCTTCAACTGAGTGTATCACAGAACGAAACAAATCCCACGACATCAATATAAATAAGCACAATTATAAATTACTCAAAATTTCATTCTGAATCGTAGAAAACATTCGAGGGCCCAGTTTTTAAAATAATAATCATCGATAACGTCATACTTTTTCAAGTTAGTGGTAACACATGAGTTTTTCTTATTTACATAATAACAATATAAAAATGCATAATTTTGCCGTTCATTTATATATATTATGAAAAATTAGCTCGATTAAGCTAATTAGATTAATTAATGTGTACGCTAATATGCTCGAGTGCATTTTTTGAGGTACATTGAAAACAAATTATAAACCGTCGTTTGATTCAACTGGCTAGTTCTAGCCTCCTTTAGGAGTGTGAATACACTTGAAAAGTTAAGAGGAAACGGGGATTAAATATATTATTCTCTTTCGGAATTTCAACTGCTAGAATTATTTTTTGGATGATTTAATACGTATATTAGCATAATAACAAGTATGTGAATATAGATTATCTTGCGATTTGACCATTTATTTCAACATTAATTAATTTTTTGGACTTTATATCTTGTTGTAAAAAATTAACACAAATATTGGTGTAAAATCTTGAATTTCATCTTCAGCAGTTACCACTCTGCTCACGTCTCAATGTATGCATCCATGGGATCGTCACACTGAACAACTGTGCGATTCTAACCTCCAATATTTTACATTCGTTGAGTTTCTAAATTTCTTACTGTGTTTTAAAAATGTATATTGCACAAATTGAGTATGTTTAGTTGGAGGAAAAGATGGAAAGGGAAGTTAGTTAGCGATCAAGTTTATTTGAAACATCTACAGCAGACCGAAGCTGGAAATAAAACGAGAATTATTAAAGACAGTAGTGGACAGTAGTGGCGTGAATTGCAGTTATGTCCACAACGACACCAAGAGGAACCATGATTTTTCAAAACGTTTGTGATATGTAATGTGTTCTTATTCAGAAGAAAAAGTTATGGAAAAAGGTTGAGGAGACAAAAAAATAAATGTGGCGATCTGCGATGGTAATCATAATAATAAGGACTCGATCGCTTGATTTTAATTTAAAATAAATTAAACAAACTATTCAGACACGCGTATTTTATTTGGCAAAAATTATCTTTATTACCTAATACATGATTCTCTACTTTTTCATTAATTTGTAAGCTTTTCTTTATACGTAAATCAAGCATCGTTTATCGCTCTCTATATACTGCCATGTTAATTGGTCGACTTTTATGGTTAATCACTCGAAAACCAGTCAGAAACTCGATCCCATATTTCATGGGTAAACGGACACAATAATATTGATTTATACAGAAAAAATTGACAACAATCTAAGAATTAAAAAAAAAACATGCATTTTTACGGATTTAGGGTAGCCACACTCGTCGAAAACAAAAAAAAGTTGTGAATTGTGTGAAACCCTTTGGATTTACGCATTTTTACTTGTTTTTTTTTCGTTTTATTTTTTATATCCTTTTGAACGGGGGAGCCACAATTTTGTTATTGCAATTGTTTTAGAGATGATCGGATGGAGCATGGATAACGGTTTTCGACAATATCGAAAAAAAGCCGGAATATCGGACCAAAACTCCGATATTGAAAAACTGATATCGGAATCGAATAATACCGATATTTCGATGTGGAACTTGATAACATTGATATATCATTATAATTGTTATTAATTACATTTATGAAATTTTTACTTGTTTTTTTAACACGTTTAACAGGTTAAAAATATTATTAAGTATATTAAATATTTCCGAAGTGTCAACGTGTCTATCCACGAGGGTAGGATCAGAAAGGGCCTTTTCTTCCGCGGCTTACACCTCCAATAAGGTAAGGTTGTCTCTGAAAAACGAAACTCTCGATGCCCTCTGTTTTTTTGCCGTTTTTTATCGGACTTATTGCTTTTTAGAGTTTCTAGTAACTAGGGAGGTGCCAATTTTGATCTGTCACAGAAATAAAAGGCTACGCGATTTACGAAATGTTCGTATTTTTATTTAAAAATAATAATGATCAACAGAATCATTATGTTTTAATATAATGAAATCAACGTGAACATAATGAGCGAAACGGAAACACGCATTTTGACCCGACGACAATATATCCGCGACAAAATATCCAACGACACAATATCCGCAGGACAAAATATCTGCCGATATTATATCTGCTGTCGGTAATTAAATGTTGAGGTGTTTGTTTGGTGTTTTGTTTGTTTGTCTAGAGTTTTTGGTGTTGGTTTGGTGTTTGTGGTGTTGTTTGGTGTTTTGGGGCGCAAAACACCGAAGGTTTTTTGCGCGCGGCCCCGTTGATGTGGTGGACGAGATTTAGGATTTTGTCTCGCGGATGTTTTGTCATGCGGATATTTTGTCTTTCGGATATTTTGTCCTCCGATATTTTGTCGCGGATATTTTGTCGTCGGGTCAGATGTCACGCAGCCAGTGAAACGATACACTGTAATATGTCATAACAATAAATACATCTAACTTAGTTTGCACGAATTTACACTAATATCTATTTTTATCACGAAAAGTATTCTCAACAGATATGTATATATATATATATTCCTGTATATATGTATGTACATAGTATGTACGAATGACAGCTTTAGAATATATAATATAAATTTAACAATACTTACCTCTATCACATTACACAATTCCAATAGTCAACAATTATTGTTAATAGTATAACGAAATTAAGAAACATTTAGTTTCGTAATAACCGAAAGGTAAACGATTAACATTAATTTGCACCAATATCTAGTTATTTTAATCACGAACAAATATTCTAAAAAGGTGTCCTAACCGTGATTTCTTATTTTGATCTTCAATGACAGCCTTGAGATATATAAATTTTATATTTAATTATAATATAAACAATTCAAATAATCAACGAGATCAACAATTCAATAAGAAACATTTTCCACGAATATTTTCACATGTAGCGAAAGTCTTCAAAAGTTTTTGAAAAAATGAATGATTCTCGTATTTTTTACACCTTGATACTTGTTGAGCAGCTCGTGATTTAAAAAAATCATCTGGTTAAACCTTAGCATATGATAACGCCATTTTCAACAATTCAATAGTCTTTCCGTGTTTTCTTTTTTTGGAAGTTGTAAAATGTCCGGACCTTTTCATGAATATCCGGGTTTTTGCCCGGACTTTTCAAATTATTATATCCTAACCCTAATTCTGGTAGCTAACTACGCTGGCTTGCATAAAACTTCCTAATTTTTATATTGCTTGTTTACTATTCATTTTATTTGCAAAAAAGTTCCTACTTTTCGTTTGTTTATTTATTTCATGTTGGGTTGGCTATATTCAAGAGCACAGCAGAGTATGCTTAAAAATGTATAATAAACGAATATCTGAATAAAAAAACGATGACTATTTATAAATACTCCGGTTTCACTTACAAGGAAAGGTTGCGAATTCCGTCTCTCCGATTTCAATAAAATTTGGCATGCTTGCAGAATAGGTAAAAATAGGCGATACGTATTTTCTTATATCTGCGGAACCCAATTTTTAAGGGTTGAAACGCACCCCCGAAAATTGGGGTGCTTGTCGTTTTTCGTCGATAACGTCTTAACGGTACGAGATATGAAGAAATTTCAAATTGCAACAATGTTTATTTTATCGTGCACTATACATCGGCGATAAGGACGATAACGTTATCGACGAAAACCAAAAAACACCCCTATTTTCGAGGGCGCGTTTCACCCCTTAAAAATCGGGTTCCGCAAATATAAAAAAATACGTGTCGCCTATTTTTACCCATTCTACAAGCAGGCCAAATTTCATCGAAATCGGAAAGACCGACGTTGCGACCTTTCCATGTTAGCTATACATTTCTGCAACTTCCATTTTCACCTGCAAGCTTCCAACGTTTTCAATCAAGGTTTCCCGTAAATATCGAAAAATATCGAAATACCGGTATTCCGATAATGCATCTTGTTGATATCGAAATAATTCCGGTATAAGGAAAAGCTCCACTAGCCCAAGCTCTATGATTGGAAAATTTAATTGTGACGTGAGAAAACGAGTACGTCTGAAATTGGTCGATGAGCGTGGCTGAGCATTGATGTGGACCAATACTCGGAGGGGTGACCGCGCAGCTGCCCACCGGCTTGCTGGCAGTCTCTCGAGGAATGGGAATGGCAAAGTAACAAGTGTGAACTGAAGGTAACGGGTGTGGGATCGTAAAAACCCGAAAAGGAAGTGGAAGGAACATAAAAAATAAGCGTCTTTAAGAAATATGTCAAATTTTCAAAAAAATCAGCAGGATTATGTAAAAAAAATGGTGCGCAATAAAAAAAATTGTAACCCACAAACATGTGATGCACAGTGGTATCTTACTTTGTTATCCGATCGAATTTTTCTCGAACGGCCAATTCCTCGGCATTTCTCGGGCGCAAAGGATCGTTTTGCAACGAATTCATCAATTCGATGAGCTGGCGTCGTTTCACGAGAACATTCGCGGCTTTTCCGCAAACGCCGATCATCGTGAGGGCGATGAACGAAGTATTTGCGAAAGCTTCGATGTCGTCGGTCGATCTAACGAGTTCGACGAATTCGGAGACTGTGAGTGTCACCACGAATACCACGACGAGGCACGTATAACAATCGTAAAGTCTCGTTCTCCAGGAGGATTTCCAGTGGACCGGTCGCCATAGACCGATCCACTGGAAGATCACCAACGGGGGTTGCAACGTTTGCATCTGCCTCGTGTCGCAACAATGCCACACGATCTTACACGAGATTCGGCATTCGGAGCTTTTTCGCGAATGGGGGGAAAAAACGGATTGCTGATGGGAAAGGGACACGTGTCTATGGAAAAAAAGCGACTCGACGGCTGGGAAATAAAAATAATTAGAGGCTATTTCATTTCTGCAAAGTCGACGAAACGATTACGAGATAAACGCAGTTACGGTACATTGTCGAAGGGAGTACTTTTTTTCTTGTTTATTCATCTGCTGAATTCCTCACTGGACAGTGCGGATAAATTTTTAAGTCGATAATTACGCCTTCGAGCTCACGAAGAGACATTTTTCCTCGCTGTTACGTCGAATGGGGAGACGAGTGCATTTTAACTGCATAGGACTTCCGTCGTCCGGTGCAAATTAATAATTCAACCGCTAATGACACCGAGACCGCGACGAAAATATTTTTCCATCGTTTCGATATCGATGGGAAATGGACGAACGTAATTATGGGTCTGCGCTGCATAGTTGTCATATAGTCGACCCTTCCGTCCGACGATACACTCGGGACGACGTGGCTATGTACATGCTGCGACCCTTGCAACCCTTTCGCCCCACTTGTCGATCGCTCGAAGCGGCACTAAAGTGGAAAAACTCCGGTGTCTTAAAGGTTGGAACTTTTCATTTTCTTTTCCATTTTTTTCGCCGAAGTAAAAAGTGAGTACTTTTTGTCGATTGTTTCTCGAATTGAATTTGCACCTGTCACTGAGCAGAAAAAGGACGAAAACCAAGATTCGACGACGAATTTCACGGAAGTACGTTTCGATGCATGGACGGTACAACTTTTTTTTGTCGTTAGTGTTGATTTTTTTATATCACTGTACGTTTCGACGATTTTTGTCGATTGTGAAAACTACGTGTCCTAGGGATTCATGTGTTTCAGAAAGTAAATTAATCAATGTTGTTATTCAATTTTATTTTTCACAATGTCATACTTATCGCAACGAGCGCCAAGCTCGTCGCTACTGTGGACGAGTAATAGAAGAAATACATTTTCTATTGAAAACTGTAAGAAAAGTTTCAAAAAAGTAAGCAACGACCGACGGATCAATAACTCTAGGTGAGACAAAATAAATCGATTTTTTTTGCATTTTCTCAACAAATACATAGTCAAAATATGTGCGAAAATTTAAAGTTGAAATACTGAAAAATGACCAAGCTATACACGATTTAGTGGCACTAGGTAGCGCAACGATTTGTGTATACAAAAACTTTCATCGCGTTTTTCTAGAAACGACTTTTCTCCACCTGGCCGAAATTTTGAAACTCTAGCCATAAATTGCAGATAGTCAATTTAAAAAAAAAATTCGGTAATTGCAGCACCTGTTGTTGTACGTAAACGTTTCTTTTTCAATTTAGTATTTATTAACCCCCGAATATAAGAAAAAGTTTTGCCAGAATTATTTTTTTTTTTCAACACCCGCTATTGTATGTTTTCTTTTTAAACGACTATGTACAACGCGAACTACATTTCTATAGAGTATAAACAATTTTTTATTTTTATTTTCCGGACCAACCATTCTCAAGTTGTCCACCCAGCCGATGGACCACTTTTTTGCACAGAGGCTCTATTATAACTCAATAACGTTGTTAATGCTTAATTTTTAAAATAAAAAATGACACGAAATAAGTTCAATGTATGATTAACAACATACCTATTTTCCGGATTCCAAATAAACAATATAGTAGACAAAAAAAATCGGAGAAAATAATGTCTCTTCGGTTCGTCACAGTGGTGTCCGCCCTTAAAAAAACGTTCGGTCAATTTTATTCACCATCCACTACGATTTTATTTCACGCAACCAACTATGTTTCTTTGTCGCAAAAATATTGTTCTCCCCCGCAGCGAGAGGATGAGGAAAGTTCTTCTCGAGGGACAAATTCGAACTGAGCTCCGAAGTGACGGGGCACGAGGCTCGAAGGGTCTGTTGACAGAGCCCGCACCATCAAACATGCAATATTTTCTATAACCTAATATCAGCGAACCCATAATTTAGTACACTGTTATTCAGCCGGCGAAATGATAAAGATACCTTTGCTACAAAGTTTCCTTCCATGAAGATTGAAGAGTGCATTTTCATGCAGTCGGTGTATTTATTATTCAAACGTTCATTGTACATAGAGAGTTTATTTATTTTCTCGACTTGTATTCCTGGTATACAAAATACCGTAATTTTCCATCGAACGAAAGAAATTTCGTTGCATTTTCTTCCAAACACATAAACATAGCATTTGGAATGGAACTCCGTTCGTTTTTCTGTAGCCGATCGATTTATTCGCCATAGAGAAAGAAAGGGTGCGTGAAAAAGGGGGGCGGGGGGTGCGGCGAGGGAGTGAGACGAGAGGGAGTCTTCGCTTCGCTTCGTATCGATTGAACACGTTTCCTTTATCATCAACACAGCTATCGATTTTTTCAACTGTGCTACATTACCCATCGATTTTGTAAACTTGCGGTCACTCGCTTTTCAAGCCAATAAGATATAATTGCTCTCACTAGGCTAGACCTCATTTCACTCTTGTAACGAGCTCTCCATAACATCTATGTACTTATTCTAAAGCACAAATGTTTCGACAACTCTCTATAATGTCTTTGCGCCCGCAGAACTATTCTTACTCTAAAGGTCGTTGGAGAGAACGTTGTAAGCCGAGTACGATAGTTTTATTAGCTAAAATAGTAAATTTTTACGTACGATTAACAGGAGCGATAACGTTATCAGTAAGGAAAAGAAGTATGCTTATTACTTACGCTCGTGAACGAATCGAGAGACAGTCTAATAACACGCCCACACACGAAGGCGATGGGTCGTTGGGATCGGAGCATCATGATTATCAGATTCTTCTTGCTGTCGATGTCGAACGATGACCAGCTCATTCTATAAACAGCCTGGCAAATATCCATGCTCTAGACACATCAGTAATACGAAGAATTATCCCGACCGATAGAACTTTAATTAATCTTGCCAAAATTCAGTAACCGTCGATACAAAAGTAACAATAACTTGTATAGAATATTGCAATTTCATGGAGTCAAAACTTTACTGTTATAGTTAAACATTAATTGATTGGAATTTGATAATTAAAAATGATTGGTATAAAAATGACGAAGAAATGTACCTCGAGTGACAATTCACCACCGTAGTAGCAAAAAATGAATATCTGCACGAGCATGGAAGTAAGATACATAACGGTGGCCGTGAATTCGGCAGTGAAAAGCTCGACTTTGGAAACCTCGTAGACACTGACGCAAAGTACGATAGAACTAACGGCGAATTGCAGGAAAATGACGAACCCGAAGATTCTGTTCGACCTTACAGCCAAGCTGTAATTGATTTTCGCGAAACTTGAGATAAAGTATTCATTTTATCAGTGGGAGAGAAAGGTCGATTCGTTTACTGAAATATTTTAACGTGATGCACGATGCACTCGGTCACCAATTCGGACTCGAAAGATCGACTCCTCCGCCGATGTTCATCGTCGCACAAGTTGCCGAACGATTTTATTCGCTCTTCGAGGATTCGGGGCACAGAGGCGATCCGATACTTGAGAATTTTTATTTGGCCGCAAGTTTGCATTATGAAGCCGGGCACGAGAGTATCGAAGGAACTGTTGATAATGGCTCCAACACCGGTAGCGATGCACTGATGGAAATAAGCGAGAAAGAAAGCGATTTGCGTTGAATCGTGATTATACGGAAGCCAGCCCTTGAAGGGTAGATTACGTGCAGGTATGTCTACGATTCCAGACCTTATCAACATGAACGATGCTGTCGACACGGTGAGTGTAGTGTACCAAAAAGCATTCGATCTTTAAAGCAAAAAGATTTACAAAATTTTTGTTCAGCGAATAAATTGAGTCAAAAAGGTACGTTTGAATAATCTTTCGCGATTCAGCGCGATTCAAAAACGAAATTATCGCTTATCAGATTTCACGGGGCAGCAGGTATTCCAATAAGTCACTCAACTATTTTGCGAATAAATTTTGATCGCTGATCAGTTTCTGATCAATCGCCTCAGTAATTGATTCCTAATGACCGCGAATGAAAAATACACAATGAAAATTGATGCTGCTCTAAATAAAAGGCTGAATCTGAAATGAAGTAATAATACGATCACTTTGTTTGATAATTAGCCCATTTCATCTATGCATTTACCTAGCACGGCGATCGCAGTCTGACTGAATCTTCATCTCTATCGCGTTTCGAGGCTTGCAGGGATCGTTCTTCAAGACGTTCATCAGGTCGATTATTTTTGCTCGATTCTTCAGCAGGTTTATCATTTTTCCCGACATTCCGATCATTGTCAGTAGCATAAAAGAGCCGTGTACAAATTCCTCGGCACTGTCGAAAGACGCAAACAGCTCGATCGACTCCGACACGACGAATGTGCAAACGAATGACACCACGAGAAACGTGTAGCAATTGTAGAGCACGAATTTCCAGCCGTTGGACCACAACAACGGTCGCCACATACCGCAAAATTTGAGAATCGTAAAATTCAATGACAGAGCGTGCATTTCGAAACGAAAGAGGGACTGAGTTTGGTTTTGTACTCATCAGAACAGTGCGGACGGAACGGGAAAATGTTGAAATGTGACGTTGTACGGTAGAAAAGAAATAAATGTTCGAGCGGGGTGGGTGGGGGGGCGGGGTAGTACATATATCGCGATAGTCTTTTCGTTTCGCAAATCGAACATTTAATAATGCAACGGGGGAAAAACTTAAATGTACGATACCGAAGGGTCGTGGGGTTGGAAAATTTATATCGCCGTAATACTTCGTATACGCAATTGCCGATCGTAGAAAAATAGTGCAACAAATAAATGTACTTTGTCTGTTTCGTTGCCTCTCCCTGCATAGTGGAACGAAATGCTGCGAGGCTGATAGCATATCGCGCCACCTGATTATTCTGAAAGAGTGTCTTTTCGTATCGATTCAGATACTTCAACCATTAATCACCGCATTTTTATTTCATGGGGCTGCGGACGTCGAAGGGGCTACCACAACTCGCCGCAGTATTATTGCAGCCAGCTACGTACTCCCAACAAATGATAAATTGGCATTTCGTAAGTGTACTCTCATATTTCCATGGTTTCCATATCTTCGCAGTGTTTCAGGCTTATGACAAACGTCACTTTATTGAAACTCGATTTCTTCGAAACTCGTGTATGTGGTAGGGCATTAAAAAAACTATTAGATGCGTATTATTCTATCGGCGGAAAAACGGTTTTAAAGAGCGACATCACCCTTAAGAGTGAAGCAAGTTGAGGACTGATTTGTGCAGATCCACCCACCGATTTGAGGGAAACGGAAATGGAAATTCGTCCAATGCAAAACGATCAGAAGTCAAGGATGGGCCTTGAGGATCGAAACAAAAATTAAGGGGTAAACCACCGATTTATTTTTCGCGTTCTTACCCGACCTTCAAAAGGCGTGCGTTTAACTTTGCGTTAAATCGACTATCAGTGGGGAAGACTTTGAAGGGGGAACGAAATTTCAGTATACGTATATTCGCATTTTTGCTGGATAGCAATTTTAAGGGGTAATTTTAGGGGGGGTCAATTTTAGGGGGGCGGGTAAACCACGATACATTTTTGACTATTTTTAATGGAAATTAAAGGTTTTGGGGGAAATTGATGACGAATTCGTATCCAAAGTGTGAAATTACAGCACCTTGGAACTGTAAAAAAAATATTTTTGAATCCGACTTTTTTACCCGTTTCGGCCAGAAATAAGTGCTTTGACTGAATCATCGATTATTTCTTTTCTACTTCGATTTAGAACTCCCCTTAGTGCTCATTCCCTTCGTTATCGTTGGCTCTATAAAAAACAGTTTGATTTATCGAGCTCCGATTATTTTTCGATTTTTGACAGAATTTCAAATATGGAACATCGATTTTTGTAAAATTTTCCATGCAGAACTTTTTCCTTTTTTTTCGGCCATTTTTCGCGTATACTTTCCGTAACAACTAGTTGAGGTATCGGAATGAATGAAGCGGCATTCTCTAAGTCTGTCGAAATCCTTTTCAAGCCCCTCCATCCCAGGTTCATTTGTTTGGAATAGAAACGTCGCTACGACTGTTTAATGTTTCGTGATTTTGACAATTTGGGAAAGTATTTCCGGAAACACAACAGCTTCGAAAATTATTTTTTGTTATTTTTTATGCCATTTCTAGGATCGATCTATTGGGAAATTTTCGCCCGATCGCGAATATCGCCGCCTTTTTGAGGAAATCTCGAAATTACGCCAGCGAAATGCAAACAAAAACATCTTTTGGCGATTTTTTATGAAAAACTTGGTTTTTGGAAAAAAGTGAAGGTGGATTCGTCTTTCAGTGGGTGAAACAAAAACGATTTGTGCCTAATACTTATTTCTAAATGCATACAATGAATTACTTTTACCTCAATTCACTCACGCGTGAGTTTGCCATATTTAGCAAATTGGCACGTCGCACGATGTTTCACCATGGGCTGACTCAATCTAGCGCTTCATCACTGCCTGATCGAGGCCACACGGAGAGAATTTTTAAGTATTTTTTACGGTGAAATCTCCGTAAAAATTACATTAAAAATTTGAAACCGGTGACAAATGTGCACATAGTCAAAAATTGACACTAGCTTTTAATACTTTGCTTTCATTCGTGTAAAAATTTAAGCAAGTAGCATAATTTTTTACATTTCTTTCAGTAAAAATTCTGACACATTCTCATGTAGAATTTGAACAATGGGCTGCCTCAAAAATTCCAAGTTTCTACAGTAAAAATAACCTGGACAAACTTGAAATTTCTAAAATCCCTAGCGAAAAATTAATTCCCTATGATTAAATAAATACTTTTTTCATCGGCGTTTCTGAACATTTGTGTTCTTGATTGCTCCTTATTTTAGCATATCATCTTTCCGTACCATTGTAGACGTCCTTTATCGAAGTTTCTTTTCACGTTTCTTTGCTTTCTTGCGTAGAACTGCGCAGAACACGTTAGACTGCACGAGACCACGAGGCTTTCTTGGCCCATGCTCCGTACTATAATGCGCATGCGCGGTACCGCTGTTGCTAAGCAACGTGGGTCGGCGTCGTTCGTGCTCGTCATACTGCGTCATACACAAGCGCACTCTCACAGGTTGCGTTCACGTATACGCACGCTCGCACACAGAGCTCACGCGTACGGTAAGGCGACCTAGCCCTAACTGATTTTACTATAAAGAACGTAAAATTCCGGTGGACGCACGGAAAATTTCGGCTTCCTTTTTTAAATTTTTATGGAAAACACGCAAATTTCTCAATGTTCCACTGAAAAATTTCATTTATATTAGCACTTTTTTAACTTATTGTCGTAATCTTTACGTTTCATGAAATTTTACTATTAATTTTAGTAAAAATTCTGGAAAATATTTTAAATTTCTGTTACGCAAAATTAAATTTTGAATCATTTCCATAAAAATTTATAATTTATTTCCTAAAAACCTGAAGAATTGCACATTTGTCACCGAGTTACTGTGATTTCACAGTAAAAATTACTTAAAAATTCTCTCTGTGCACGATATCGTGAAAGAATTTTATAAACGCGGCCACGCATCTGCAATATGATCAGTTTCCAACCCTTGGGAACATATGATTGTTTGCGGCAAACATTGTTTTTTTTTCAGAATTTATGGTGTACGAAAATAATCGATAAGTGTTCCTGCATATTTTGAATTCAGATTGTTAAAACTTTTTCGAAAACGAAAAAAAAAATTGGGTCGTGCCTGATTCAGGTGCCGTTATCCAATTTCGAGAAATTCTTCCTTTCATCATAATCATTTTATTCGATTCTTCTTATCGCACGCATTTATTGACGTTTTATTAGGTCCTATCATAATTCGGTGGAAACTTTTAGTTTTTCACAGTTGCCATCCTGTTTGTGATAAGTTTGAGGTTGTTTTACGGTTATGTAGGGTTGACATTTACATTTCAGAAAATATACGCAATTTGTTTTTACGCGTCGTTTCGACAATGGAAGATTTGAAAAAGTGCGAACTGTCCAAGAACAAAGCACATTTTTTTTAATTTGTGCTCTGCTGAATTATTCAGCAATAGTTATTGCGATAATTGTTGGAGGACGTAGTTAGCAGAGTACGAAGGTTTTATGATCGGGAACCAGAGATATCCATACCTCGATACATTTGTATCGAGTAGCGAATTTTTTTTCGCTACGGACTACTTGATACTTCGGTATGAAAGTATCGAAAATGTATCGAGTAAGCGAAATTTCGTTTACAAAATTGGTATATCGATATAGAGCATGGTAGTGCCGAACACAGGCACTTTTCGCCTTCTTCTTATCTCTATATATATAACCGATGGTTAATCGTAGGCAACACAACAGCGCGTGAAATTTAAAAAAAATCAAGATCGATGCTCATCTTATATAGGGGAGACCGGGGCAAAAAGGGATGCGCAAACAAATTACGGAGTTTTTTTTTTCAAAATTCTGTTTTTTCATGTTATTTGAGAAAAAACATTTGTTTACCAAACAAATATGGATTATTGTATACAAACAGCAATATTGGATACAGTACACACCGCGGAAGTGAATACTTCTTTGCATTACGTTCCGAATCGTGAAAATCGATGACTGACTGAAAATTCGCCAAGAATCAAAAAATTATCCGATTCTCGTGTTCCAAGTCGTATTAGAAAAAATAATTACAGTTATTTGAATAGAAGCATAATTTTACGAAAAATCGAGAACTTTTTTTTCGTGATTTAATATCGAATTTTTGTGATTTCGATGAAAACTCAATATGATGTGCGTTTCACAGGAAATTGGCCATAGGATTGGCCTAAAAAAGAATCCAACAGAAGAACTAAAAAGCTTCCGAATTTTTTCGACCAATGCCATAGCCTTTGAAAAATTAGTGAAAATCAATGGCTGACTGAAATTCCACAAAGACGAAAAATCATGCGATCCTCATGATCCAAGTCGCATTTGAAATGGTAACTGAATACAACAAAAAACAATATCCCTGATTCCACTCGTGGAATCCACTGAGTGGAATCCCTGATTCCACTCATTGCACCTACTACCATTGAGTCATTCCGGTTTTGGTATCGAAAAAAATAATTTCGCTACTCGATACAAATGCAGCGAGTAGCGAAAAAAAATCCGCTACTCGATCCAAATGTAGCGAGTAGCGAAAAAAATGTTGCTACTCGATACAAATGTAGCGAGTGGCGAAAAAAAATTCGCTACTCGATCCAAATGTAGCAAGTAGCGAAAATTTTTTCGTTGCTCGATATAAATGTATCGAGTAGCGAGTATCGGTAGATACAAATGTTGGACATCTCTGTCTGGAACAATGATTTTATAAAAATCCGAATCGTTTGAAATCATACAGGGCTACAAAGAACAGATATAATCATGAAAAAGTGTAAATGCGATTATGAATAATAGGATAGGTGACATGAGCGATTACTTGTTACTCACGCTGTTGAACGAGTGGAGGGAAACCGTGATGACGTTTTGGCAGGCAGACGTGATGAATCGTGCGTCACGTAATACCATCATTACGTGCGTCATTGAATTGCAAATACCCCGGTGTCTTAAAGCGTGAAATTAAAACTCCATATTTTCTGTCTGATTTTTTTTCACCAAAGAGAAAGAAAAAAAAATTTCCGGAAATTTTATTTTGCTTGATTACCATTTGATAATGAAAAATGGTTATCATAAAAATGACGAATGATGTGACAATTCGGTATCGTAGTAGCAAAAAATGAATGTACATTTGTACATGAACTGTACATTTCGACAATTTTTGTTTGGGTGGTTTGGGTTCGACGTGTTGTAGGGATTCATGTGTTTCGGAAAATAAATGAATGAATGTTGTTATTCGATTTTATTATTTACAATGTCATACTTACCGCAAGGAGCGCCAATCTCGTCGCGGCTGTGAACGAGTAATAGAAGAAATAATTTCTCTATTGAAAACAGTAAGAAAAGTTCGAAAAAAGTAAGCAACGACCGACGGATCAGTAACTCAAGGCGGAACAAAATAAATCGATTTTTTGCATTTTCTCAACGAATACAAATTCAAAATAAGTGCAAAATTTTAAAGTTGAAGTACTGAAAAATGACCAAGCTACAGACGAACTAGTGACATCAGGTAGCGCAACGATTTCTGTATACAAAAACTTTCAATCGCGTTTTTCTCGAAACGACGTTTCTCGACCTGGCCGGAATTGGAACTCTAGCTATAGATTTCAGATTGTCAATTTAAAAAAAACCAAAATTTCCGTAATTGTAGCAGCTGTTACGCAGCTGTATGCAAACGTTTCTTTTTTAATTTAGTATTTATTAATCCCTCGAATATACGAAAAAGTTTTGCCAAAATTATCTTTTTTCAACACCCGCTATTTTATGTTTTTTTTTTTTAACGACTATGTATAACGCGAAATACATTTCTATAGAGCATAAACAATTTTTTTATTTTATTTTCCGGACCAACCATTCTCAAGGTATCCACCCATCTGATGGACCACATTTTTTGTACAGAGGCTTTTTTATAACTCAATAACGTTGTTAATTCTTAATTTTTTAAATACAAAATGACACGAAATAAGTTCAATGTATGATTAACAACATACCTATTTTCCGGATTCCAAATAAACAATAACGTAGACAAAAAAATCGAAAAAAACAATCTCTCGTCGGTTCGTCACAGTGGTATCCGCCTTTAAAAAAACATTCGGTCAATTTTATTGACCATCCACTAAGATTTTATTTCACGCAACCAACTATGTTTCTTTGTTGCAAAAATATTTTTCTCCCCCGCAGCGAGATGATGAGGAAAGTTCTTCTCGAGGGACAAATTCGAACTGAGCTCCGAAGTGACGGGGCACGAGGCTCGAAGGGTCTGTTGACAGAGCCCGCACCATCAAACATGCAATATTTTCTATAACGTAATATCAGCGAACCCATAATTTAGTACACTGTTATTCAGCCGGCGAAATGATAAAGATACCTTTGCTACAAAGTTTCCTTCCATGAAGATTGAAGAGTGCATTTTCATGCAGTCGGTGTATTTATTATTCAAACGTTCATTGTACATAGAGAGTTTATTTATTTTCTCGACTTGTATTCCTGGTATACAAAATACCGTAATTTTCCATCGAACGAAAGAAATTTCGTTGCATTTTCTTCCAAACAGATAAACATAGCATTTGGAATGGAACTCCGTTCATTTTTCTGTAGCCGATCGATTTATTCGCCATAGAGAAAGAAAGGGTGCGTGAAAAAGGGGGGCGGGGGGTGCGGCGAGTGAGTGAGACGAGAGGGAGTCTTCGCTTCGCTTCGTATCGATTGAACACGTTTCCTTTATCATCAACACAGCTATCGATTTTTTCAACTGTGCTACATTACCCATCGATTTTGTAAACTTGCGGTCACTCGCTTTTCAAGCCAATAAGATATAATTGCTCTCACTAGGCTAGACCTCATTTCACTCTTGTAACGAGCTCTCCATAACATCTATGTACTTATTCTAAAGCACAATTGTTTCGACAACTCTCTATAATGTCTTTGCGCCCGCAGAACTATTCTTACTCTAAAGGTCGTTGGAGAGAACGTTGTAAGCCGAGTACGATAGTTTTATTAGCTAAAATAGTAAATTTTTACGTACGATTAACAGGAGCGGTAACGTTATCAGTAAGGAAAAGAAGTATGCTTATTACTTACGCTCGTGAACGAATCGAGAGACAGTCTAATAACACGCCCACACACGAAGGCGATGGGTCGTTGGGATCGGAGCATCATGATTATCAGATTCTTCTTGCTGTCGATGTCGAACGATGACCAGCTCATTCTATAAACAGCCTGGCAAATATCCATGCTCTAGACACATCAGTAATACGAAGAATTATCCCGACCGATAGAACATTAATTAATCTTGCCAAAATGCAGTAACCGTCGATACAAAAGTAACAATAACTTGTATAGAATATTGCAATTTCATGGAGTCAAAACTTTACTGTTATAGTTAAACATTAATTGATTGGAATTTGATAATTAAAAATGATTGGTATAAAAATGACGAAGAAATGTACCTCGAGTGACAATTCACCACCGTAGTAGCAAAAAATGAATATCTGCACGAGCATGGAAGTAAGATACATAACGGTGGCCGTGAATTCGGCAGTGAAAAGCTCGACTTTGGAAACCTCGTAGACACTGACGCAAAGTACGATAGAACTAACGGCGAATTGCAGGAAAATGACGAACCCGAAGATTCTGTTCGACCTTACAGCCAAGCTGTAATTGATTTTCGCGAAACTTGAGATAAAGTATCATTTTATCAGTGGGAGAGAAAGGTCGATTCGTTTACTGAAATATTTTAACGTGATGCACGATGCACTCGGTCACCAATTCGGACTCGAAAGATCGACTCCTCAGCCGATGTTCATCGTCGCACAAGTTGCCGAACGATTTTATTCGCTCTTCGAGGATTCGGGGCACAGAGCCGATGCGATACTTGAGAATTTTTATTTGGCCGCAAGTTTGCATTATGAAGCCGGGCACGAGAGTATCGAAGGAACTGTTGATAGTGGCTCCAACACCGGTAGCGATGCACTGATGGAAATAAGCGAGAAAGAAAGCGATTTGCGTTGAATCGTGATTATACGGAAGCCAGCCCTTGAAGGGTAGATTACGTGCAGGTATGTCTACGATTCCAGACCTTATCAACATGAACGATGCTGTCGACACGGTGAGTGTAGTGTACCAAAAAGCATTCGATCTTTAAAGCAAAAAGATTTACAAAATTTTTGTTCAGCGAATAAATCGAGTCGAAAAGGTACGTTTGAATAATCTTTCGCGATTCAGCGCGATTCAAAAACGAAATTATCGCTTATCAGATTTCACGGGGCAGCAGGTATTCCAATAAGTCGCTCAACTATTTTGCGAATAAATTTTGATCGCTAATCAGTTACTGATCAATCGCCTCAGTAATTGATTCCTAATGACCGCGAATGAAAAATACACAATGAAAATTGATGCTGCTCTAAATAAAAGGCTGAATCTGAAATGAAGTAATAATACGATCACTTTGTTTGATAATTAGCCCATTTCATCTATGCATTTACCTAGCACGGCGATCGCAGTCTGACTGAATCTTCATCTCTATCGCGTTTCGAGGCTTGCAGGGATCGTTCTTCAAGACGTTCATCAGGTCGATTATTTTTGCTCGATTCTTCAGCAGGTTTATCATTTTTCCCGACATTCCGATCATTGTCAGTAGCATAAAAGAGCCGTGTACAAATTCCTCGGCACTGTCGAAAGACGCAAACAGCTCGATCGACGCCGACACGAGGAATGTGCAAACGAATGACACCACGAGAAACGTGTAGCAATTGTAGAGCACGAATTTCCACCCGTTGGACCACAACAACGGTCGCCACATACCGCAAAATTTGAGGATCGTGAAATTCCATGACAGGGTGTGCATTTCGAAACAAGAGAGGGACTGAGTTTCGTTTTTCGCTCATCAGAACTGTACGTGCGGAGCGGGAAAAATATTGCAAAGTAGGGTATAAGAGAAATAACGACGGGGGGATTAGAGAAATATTGCAGTAGTCCTTTCGTTCCGCAAATCGAACAGTTAATAATGCAACGAGGGAAAAAACGTAAATGTACGATGCCGAAGGGTCGTGCGGTTGGATAATTTATATCGCCGTAATACTTCGTATACGCAATGGCCGATCGTAGAAAAAGAGTGCAAGAAATAAATGTACTTTGCTGTTCCATCGTCTCTCCCCTGCATAATGGAACGGAATGCTACGGAGCTGATAGCATATCGCACCAACCGATTATTATGAAAGAGTGTTTTTTCGTATCGATTCAGATACTTCAACCATTGATCATCGCATTTTTATTTCATGGAGATGCGGACATCGCAGGAGCTACCACAACTCGCCGCAGTATTATTGCAGCCGGCTACGTACTCCCGACAAATAAACACATTTGCATTTCGTAAGTATGCAACCACGTTTCGATGGTTTCCATATCTTCGCGGTGTTTCAGGCTTACGACAAACGTCATTTTGTCGAAACTCGTGGAAATGGTGGAGCATTAGCAATCGTGAGATACGTTTTTTTTTATGGACGGAAAAATGGTTTCGAAGGGTGAAACCACCCCTAAGAGGGGGCACGTTGACGGCTGCTTTGTGCAGTTTCACCCACCGACTCCAGTGCAACAGAAACGAAAATTCTTCTAATGTAGAATCATCAGAAGTCCAGTGTGGATCCATTGATCGAAACAAAAATTAGGGGATGATCCAACCCTACATATTTCTCTCCCTCATCCTGCTTCGAAAAGTTGGATGACAGTTTAAAAAGGGGGGATTTAAATAAATTGACGTGGATAAGACTTTGAAAGGGGAAAGAAATCAAAATTTAGGTATTTTTGCATCGTCGTCGAATAGCAAGTTGAAGGGGGTAAACCGCAATACATTTTCGACGATTTTTAATGAAAATCAGGGGGTTTTGGGGGAAATGATTGGTGAATTCGTATTCAAGGCGTAACATTACAGTGATATGAACTTGTACATAAAAAAATTTAATCCAACTTGTTTACCCATCTTGGTGAAAAATAAGTGCAATCACAGAATCATCGATCACTTCTTTTCTACTCCGATCTAGAAGTCCGCTTTGTGCTCATTCTCTTCGTTATCGTTCGCTCTGTAAAAAACCGTCCGATTTTTTTAGTTCCGTTTTTTTTTCATTTTTGGCAGAATTTCAAAGACGGGCCATCGATTTTTGCCCCTTTTTCGGCCATTTTTCGAGTGTAGTTTCCGTAGCAACTAGTTGAGATATCGGAATGAATCAAACGGCATTCTTTCAGTCTACCAAAATCCTTTTAACCTCCCCCGCCAATGGGTTTATTTAATTGGAATAGAACCAACGCTGCGGCTGTTTGAAATTTCGCGTTGAGAACTTCGAAAAAGTGTTTTCGGATACCCAAAAGCGTCGAAAATTATTTTTCTAATGTTTTAAACCATTTCAAGGACTTATGTGATGGGATATTTTTCGCCGATTATGAATGCCTTTGTGTCGGAAGGTAAAAATTACGCCGGCGAAAAGCAAAAAAATGTCTTTTGCCACACTTTTGACAATTTTTTTTTTATGAGAACATTGAGTTTTGGAGAAAAGTGATAGTGAATTCGTGTTCAGTGTTTTACGATCTAGAAAAATTATTTTATAAACATGTAAATCGTTTGAAGTCATACAGGGCTACAAAGAACAGATATAATCATGAAAAAGTATCAATGCAATGGTGAATAATAGGATAGGTGATGCGAGTGATTACTTGTTACTCACGCTGTTGAACGAGTGGAGGGAAACCGTGATGACGTTGTGGCAGGCAGACGTGATCGATCGTGCGGCACGTAGTATCGACATTACCAGAATCTTCTTCGTTCCAATGTTCAGCAGGGATCATGCCATTTGGTAGATTCCATATCAAACGCCTTACGGACGTAGGGCGTTCATTATGGAATTTTATGCACATTTCGATGTCGCTCGATGCGTCATTGAATTGCGAATACCCCAGTGTCTTAAAGCGTGAAATAAAAACTCCATATTTTCTGTCTAATTTTTTTCCACCGAAGACGAAGAACCCCTCTTGCCGATTATTTCTCAATATCAATGTTTACCCCTTCTCGCTAAATAATAGGGGAGAAAGGCTAGGATTTCAGGACGAAAGGTGTGAGAGCATTTTCGATAGATGCATTTTCAAAGCATGTAGAATGTTTGTTGTTATTATTTCTTTTTTAAAATCAATTTTGATGTGCATTTTGACAATTTTTGCAATTTGGGAACTTCTGCATCCCAGGCATTGGAGTGTTTCAAGAAGTGAGACAATTGATGATGTTTCGCAACTTCACACATGACACCGTCACACTTGTTGGATCCAATGAATTCAACCCTATCTTCGTTATTGCGAGAGAATGGTCAATGGGACAATCTCTGGTCTAAAATAAGTGCCAGAAATAAAGAAAACTTGCCCAATGGCTGAGTCGTCAATAACTGAAAAACGTTCCATCAACTTTTTGTCCTTTTACGATGATTCTGTTCAACGCAACAAACGACCAACAACGTTTCATCATATTTCATAGTGCCACACTTATCACAACGATCGGAAAGCTCGTCGTCAATGCTCGTCACCATCCACTTCGATTTTCGTGCATGCAGAAAAGTTTCGTTTTTGTGAAAAATATTTTTCTTCGCAGCAGAGCCCACACTACCAACCATAGCATTAGGAATGAACCTCCTCTTTTTTCGTAGCCTATCAGTTGATTAATCGCGCAAAGACCTGGGAGAGAGAGCACTTTTTGATTGCATCGTATTGAACATTTTTCTCTTACCAATAACCTTGATCAATGGATTTCTCAACTGTGCTATATTGCTCATATCACTAATTCGTTCCCGTTAGTGAAAAACGATTCTTGTCATTGCTTAACCTAGTTTTACTTGATAGCAGGCTCATTGGTAGAATTTATGTAAATTATTTCACAGGACAATTGGGTTATTCATTTTACGACGTCTTTCCCCTTGTGGAATGATTATCATTCTAACGATCGTTGGAGAGAACGTTGTAAGCGGAGTACGATAATTTGATCAGCTAAAATAACAAATTTTCACGTACGATTAGCAAAAGCGACAACATTATCAAAGCGAATAAGTATCGTTTGGATCGTTGGTGCATATTTATTACTCACGCTCGTGAACGAGTCGAGAGACAGCCTGATGACACGGCAACAAATGAACGTGATTGGCTGCTGTGACCGGACCATCATTATTATAAGATTTTTCTTGGATCTGATGCCGAAGGATAACCAGCTCGTACTATAGACAGCCTGGCAAACATCCACGCTCTAAACACATTAGTTGAGTGAAGATTTATTCCAAATTAAGGCCTTAGGCCACAGTAACGATTATAAAATCATGTGCAAATTTAACAATTTTTTTTCGTATGAAAAAGTGATTCACTCTTAAAATTAATTACACATCTATTTAGTACGAATTTCATGCTGTTAGAATTTTTTTCGATGTACAAGATCGCCGACTACTCGAAACTTCTCGAAACAGCTTTTTTCCAATTGGCGTGACAAATAACTTCAACAATTTTCACTCGATTTACGTCAAATTTAAAAGTTACGTTCCTCATTTCATTTCGTAGAGAAGTACGTACGGAATTTCTGATTAATCGAAAACTTTTCATTTTATGCGCAGTTATAATGAAATTTTTCACGGAAAATTCATTTCTTAAGTTCAAATACCTACAACTTTTGAATAAAACAATATTTTTTTCAATTCCATACGTACTTCTCTAGGTATTCTAATGTAAATTGAGGAGAATTTTTGTTTTTCGTTCTAGGTAAAAAATTGTGGATGCTAAATGCCACGCCGTGGAACGCCTAAAAAAAAGATAACAAAAGAAAATATTAGTATTCAGCCATTTCGTACATCGAAAAAAATATACATATATATTTTCTAACAGCTTGATATACATACTAAATAGATGTGTAATTAATATTATGAGTGAATTACTTTTTCATACGAAAAAAATTGTTAAAGTCGCACATAATTTTAAACCCGTTACTGTGGCCTAAGGCCTTAATAAAGGAATTAATATTCCGAAATTTCAGTATTGGTTACTACAAAAGCAACAACAATTTTTTTTCGAATATTACAGTATTATAGAGCAACGTCGTCTATGCTACTCTCCGAAATAATTTATTATTTATATTGAATTAGAGATAACGGATACTCTTAAAATATTTTCGTTCATTCCGCAGCGAAAAAATGTCGGTCATTTAATTTCACTCGATTACAATTTGATAATCAAAAACTATCCTAAAAATGACGAACAAATTACCTCGAGTGACAGTTCACCACCGTAGTAGCAAAAAATAAATATCTGTACGAGCATGGAAGTAAGGTACAGAACGGTGGCCGTGAATTCGGCAGTGAAAAGTTCGACCTTGGAAACCTCGTAGACACTGGCACAAAGTACGATAGAACTAACGGCAAATTGCAGAAAAACGACGAACCCGAAAATTCGGTTCGACGTTACGGCTAATCTGTAATTAATTTACCGAAAGTTGAAGAAATAAAAGTTAACATCATCGCTGAAAGAAAAAGGTCAATTCGAATACTGAATTATTTGGACGTGATGCCCGATGCACTCGGTCACCAATTCGGACTCGAGAGATCGACTCTTCCGCCAATGTTCATCGTTGCACAAGTTGCCGAACGACTTTATTCGCTCTTCGAGGATTCGAGGCACAGAGCCGATTCGATATTTGAGTATTTTTATTTGGCCGCAAGTTTGCATTATGAAGCCGGGCACCAGAGTATCGCAGGAGCTGTTGATAATAGCTCCAACACCGGTAGCGATGCACTGATGGAAATAAGCCAAAAAGAAAGCGATTTGCGTTGAATGGTGGTTATAGGGAAGCCAGCCCTTGAAGGGTAGATTACGTTCAGGTATGTCTACGATTCCCGACCTCAGCAGCATGAAAGATGCCGTCGATGCGATGAGTGTATTGTACCAAATAGCCTTCGATCTTTGAACCGAAAAAATTGACATACTTTTATCTCCGTCGAATTAAGGTAGTACCTCCACAGAAGAGTTGAATTAAGAAATGGTTGAAATTTGATATATATGTTATTTAATACATTATCCAAACATCTGTGCAATTTGAATAAGTTTGACCACCCCAAACCTGAGATATTTACACTTAAAGTTGGCTTGGTTTACACGTAACAAATGCGTTATGATGGGCAAACAGAGCATCATTAATTCTACCGTCAAAACTAAAATTAAGACGTTGATAAAAAACGAGGACAAGCTAGAGTAAGATATCACGAATAATGTGAAAAAAAATGAGAATGATTCACCATCTAGTTTCGAAGATATAATCCTGAGAACCCACACAATTTTGGTCGTATAGCATATATCCTGCTCGGCCTGCAAGCGAACAAGTGAATTGGGGAAAAGTCTGGACAGTCCCGGCAAAAAGTTTACTGGCAATGGTAGATCAAAAACACAATATAAAATATATTTTACGGCAATAAATGATATCTATCGTATTATCTACTAGTACCAAGTCAAGATTGCGTAGTTTTAAATTTTATTTATTACTAATGAAACCAATTATCAATCTTTTAAACATGAACATGGTATGTAAACTTTTGGTTGAGATTTTCGCAGAGGAACTACCTTAATCGCTGCTTCGCGTACGCAATCACACGACCCAAAAAACTGCTTTTCTAGATCTGCTAGTGCTAGATAATCGTCAACAAAAGCTGACATCACGATTCGAAAACCAGTTTTCAGGTATCAGATTTCACGGTACAGTAAGGATGCGAATAAAATGTCCCGACGAATTGGCAAATAAAGTTCGATCTGTAATAAATTGCTGATTAAGGGGGTACGATCATTACTACGAATCCAACTTTCGGATTAGAAATTTTTATACGATTTTAACGAATAGTTTATGCGCCAATTGCCAAAATTTGAGCTATTTTGACCATTTAGTTTCTTCGCAATAAAACTGCGAAGTCGAGCACTTTGAGTTACCGAAGCACGTCGTCTTATGGAGACGGTTAACCGGAAGTGTGCTGATCGTAGTTTTTCTGCTCACGTATCCAACTAAACCCGTTGGAAAAATGAAATTTTCCTAGATTAGATATAATATTGTTAAAAAAATAAGAAAATCAATCTTGACCGTGTAGTTAAAGCACTACATTACAAGAAAGTTTCAATTTCCGGTTGAAAATGATCAGAACGATGAAATAGCACCCACAGACTTAGCAACGTCGCGAGTAACAGCTGATGCGTTTGGCGAACATCTCAGCTTTGTTTTGAAATTAATTTGAATAGAAGCCGCCACAAAATATGCAAACAACATATTATGGAGTTTTATCATTTATCACGTATGAATAATATGTATAATTATATTCTGCCTATCGTGTTAATTCCGCTGAGGTAAGTCAAGCCTATTTTAATAGGCTTCCGGCTGATTTAATTTGTCTTTTGAGTCCGTTTTTATGGTGGATATGTTAATATTATTATTACGAAGATTACTACCGAGTCGTTGACAATCGAATTTTTCAGTTTTTATTCGTTCGCGTGCAATAAATGTATCATTTACCACAACATTTGGCACACTATAATCGATAATACGAGTAATCAACATAAGTAAACATCAATCAGAGCCGCTGTGGGTAAAATAAATTGCGATTCTTTTTTGACCCCGTAGAAGTGATCGTACCTCCTTAATTGTCCCACTAATTAATTCGTAATAACCAAGATCCAGAAATAAAGAATAAAAATGTTTTCTCCCTTGGATAGACGTCCAAATCTGAACTGAGATAACTATATCATAATATTCCTTTGGTCAACGGTAATTCTCATGTGTAGTTCAATGTACATTTTTATTTATCCAGTTACCTAACATCACGTTCGCATTCCGAGCGAATGTCCATCTCTATCGCGTTCCGAGGCTTGCAGAGGTCGTTCCTGAAGACGTTCATCAGGTCGATTATTTTTTGTCGATTCTTCAACAGGTTTATCATTTTTCCCGACATGCCGATCATCGTCAGTAGCATGAAGGAGTTGCGTAAGAACTCTTCGGGGCTGTCGAACGACGCAAATAGCTCGATCGACTCCGACAGGATGAATGTGCAAACGAAAGACACCACGAGAAACGTGTAACAATTGTAGAACACGAACTTCCAACCGTTCGACCACGACAACGGTCGCCACATCCCGCAATATTTGAGAATCGTAAAGTTCAATGACAGGACGTGCATATCGGAGGAAGAGAGATTGACTTTCGTATTATACTCATCAGAACTATGCATGCCAGGCAGAAAAAACGTTGGAAAGCGACTTCCTAGAGACGAGAAGAAATAACAGGGGACAGCATTTTCTAGTAGTCTTTTCGACTTGCACGTCGTTAATAATGCAACGAGAAGAAAAAAACATACTGTACGATAAGATGCAATAAATTAATGTAATGTTTCATCTCGTGGTCCCTGCATAATGGAACGGAAAGCTGCAAAGCTGACAGCACATCGCGCTGACTGATTATTCCGAAACAGTGTCTTTTCGTATCGATTTGGATACGTCAACCATAAATCGCCTCATTTTTATTTCATGAAGCTGTGGATATCGAGCAAGCTACCACAACTCGCCACAGTATCATTGCAGCCAGCTACGTAGTCCCAACAAACGATAAATTTGCATGTCGTAAGTATACAGCCAACTTCTAAGGTTTCCATATCTTCAATGTATTTTAGGCTGGAAAAACTCATCTCAAATGTCCCAATCTTTACTGAGTTCTTCGTGGATTCGTGTATGATACTTATTTGTAAATTGGTAAAACTTTTCCAAAAACGAAAAAAGATCGGGTGGGGCCGGATTCAGAGGTGCCTCCATCAAATGTCGAAAAGTTCATCGTTCTATCATAATCATTTTATTTGATTCTTATTATCGCACACATTCGTTGAGGTTTTGGTTATTGCGATAATCGTTGGAGGACGTAGTCGGTCGAGTACGAGGGTCTTATGATCTAGAACAATACTTTTATAAATATACGAATCGCTTGAAAATATACAGGACTACAAACAATAGATATAATCATAAAATAGTGTAAATGCGATTACGAATAATGGGACAGGTGATGCGAGTGATTGCTTGTTACTCACTTTGTTGAAGGCGTGGAGGGAAACTGCGATGATGTTGTGGCAGGTAGACGTCATGGATCGTGTGACACGTAACATCATCATTACCTGAATCTTCTTCGTTTCAATGTTCGGCAAGGATCATGCCATTTGGTAGATTCCATATCGAACGCCTTACGGACGTAAGTCCTTCATTATGGAATCTTATCTACATCTTGATGTTGCATGATACGTCATTGAATTGTCTCAAAGCGTGAAATAAAAAACTCCATTTTTTTCTAATTTTTTTTTCACCACAGAAATAGAACCACTTTTGTCAATTACATCTCAAATCCTCTCATCTCGAATAATCGGGAAGAGAGGATGGGATTTCAAGACGAAGGGCGTAAAAGTATTTTGGATTCATGCATTTTCGATGCATGTATAGTTTTCGTTGTTATTATTTCTTTTTTATTAATCGATGTGCATTTGGACTTTTATTTACAATTTTGGGCGTCCCGCAGGCATTGAAGTGTTTCAAGAAGTGAGACAATTGATGATGTTTCTCAACTTCGTATTTCACGATGTCACACTTATTGAATCGAGTGGATTCAACACTATCTTCGTTACTGCGTGAGAATGATTAATGGAACAATCCCTAGTCTAAAAAAAGTCCAAGAAATAAAGAAAACTTGTGCAATCACCGACCTATTAATGATCGAAAAATGTTGCATCACCTTTTTGTCTCTTTATAACGATGTCAACCTATGTTTTTTTTTTTTTTTTATATTTCACAATGCTACGCTGATCGTAACGGTTGGCATGACAGTAACGACAGAAACGATTCCTTTTGTGAAAAAAAGTAAGAGAAAATAAAGCAAACACCAGCCACGTCCGATGTATTAATAATGCGAAGAAAATAAGCATCTGGTCAATTGATGGCCATCAACTACGATTTTGATGTCATGGAATATTCCATGTTCCTTTTCGCAAACAATATTTGTCACCCCGACGACGAGTGGATGAGGTAAGTTCTACTCGAAAGACAAATTTCAACTGAGCTTCGAAGTGACGGGGTACAAGGCTCGAAGGGTCTGTTGACAGAGCCCGCATTATCAGACATGCAACATTTTCTGTAATGTAATATCAGCGAACCCATAATTTAGTCCACTGTCATTCCGACGGCGAAGACTTGGAGATACTTTTGCTACGATATTTTCTTCCGTGAGGGTTGAAGAATGCATTTTTATGTAGTCGGTACATTTATTATTCAGGGGTTCATTGTACCGGGGGAGTTCATTTATTTTTCTACTTGTATTCCCGGTACACGAAAACTGTAATTTTCCATCGAGCGGAAGAATTTTTGTCGTTTCGTCTTCCAAGCGGATAATCATAGCATTCGGCGTAACCCTTTCCTTTCTTCATAGCCTATCGATTTATTCATCGTGCAAAGACCTCGGGGAGGGAGCATCTTTTTATTGCGTCGTATTGATTTAAATTTTTACTTCCACCATCAACATTGATCAATTTATTTCTCAATTGTGCTATATCGCTAATATGACATTTTACGGTCTCACGTTCACTAACTCGTTCCACTTCATTAAAGAATTGCTTTTACGCTTAACCTAGTTTTGTAGCAGGCTTTCTGACAGCATTTATGGAAATCATTCCAAAGTATAATTCGTCCATTAAGGCCTTATATGCCTTTGAGGGTTCGGAAAACAGGGCTTACTTTGGGATTTTTTTTTTTGAAAATCCTAATGAAACAATCAAAATGACGTTTGGACGATTTATTCTACACGTCTGTAGATACTCAAATCGATTTTTTATATTCCGAAAAAAATACAAAATGGCGGCCCAGTGACCGGTAGAAAGAGAATGCTTTTTTGAGGCACTCCACAAACGGGCTCGTTAACGACGCACGTACATGAGCTCATATAATTTAATTAAAAAATCGTAATCTGTATGAATGTTGCTAGCAAAGTACACACGATGGTTGCGAAATATTGATTTTTTTTGCACAATTGGCACCATTTTGACAAAAAACGCATTTTCGACTAAAAAATAACGGGCTCCATCTGTTTACAAAAACCGGAATTATTAATAGGAATTACGAATCGCGTGTATGAAATTTGAAGTCAATCGATTGAAAATTCTAGGAGCTACGAGTCCGCCCAATTTTGAAAATATGGTTTTAAGAAGAACGGCGTTGAACATTTTTAAACTATTCTTCTTCGGACCATTTCATTCTTGGGATGCTTAAACATATCGACTATACCATTTTTTGAGATTTGTAAACATCATACAAGCCAATTTAAATAAAACGATAATTTTTTTTCGATTCTCCGACCTCGACCAGGCCATATCTCACAATGACCTGCTTCCACCTATTAAATGATTATCATTCTAACGATCGTTGGCGAGAACGTTGTAAGCAGAGTACGATAATTTTATAAGCTAAAATGGCAAATTTTAAGTACGATTAGCGAAATCGATAACGTTATCAGTGCGAAGAAGCATTGTTCGGCTCGTTGGCGTATGATTATTACTCACGCTAGTAAACGAATCGAGAGACAGCCTGATGACTCGGCAGCAAACAAAAGCGATGGGCTGTTGAGATCGTAGCATCATAATTATAAGATTCTTCTTTGTTTCGATAGAAAATGTTGACCAGCTCATTCTATAGATGACCTGGCAAATATCCATGCTCTAAAAAATTCACCAGAATTATCACGATAAATGCAGGCGTAATCTTTTAAAAAATGAGTATCAATCAAGGAATAGCTACACTAGTAAGAATAGCTTGCATTGAATGTGCCAGTTTTATTGACGTAAAGGAAATGAGCCCATATCACTCAAATCAGAGATAAAATTTACGATAAATAAAATGTAGCTGAAACCGCAATGAGATTCTTTTTTATTTTACACCGAAAAAGATGTAGGCCATCCCATGTTGCGTCATGAATTTGATAACCATTTTTACATTTGAATTAAGTGGGTATCCCTCTCTGGAAACTTAAAAAAATGAATACAAACAGTAGTATTTTTCGGTTCATGATTGCATTTTTTAATTGGATGAACCATTTGTCAATAACAGTGACTTCAGCATGCTGTTTTTTTTCTCAAGAGAAAAATGAGGTTTTCTTTGGGGAAGCTGGCATTTTGCGTGTTTTTCGAAATTTCGAAAAGTGGATCGTGAACCCATAGCCAGTTGGATATATTCGAAGAAAAGAAGTGTGTTTTCGTTTCAGATTAAATTTGAGCCTGATAGAGATCCCGTCGGTTCAGGCCTCGCCGCTGAAGGACTGCAATGCCAATTGCAGCACCACGAACACTTTGAAAGATTTTCGTCCGAAAAAATTACATTGTAACCACAAACACGTGTACGACATGCTGGGAAAAAATTAATTTATTCCAACCAATGTGTTAATAGAAAAAAATGCATCATTCTGACCCTTCAAATTGGACTTCCAGAGAGGAATACCCCATTAAGGGGTGAGATGCAGTCAGAATTTTCAAAAAATCGATTTGTTTACATTTTATTGAAGTATGATGTTTCGAGAATATTCCCTGAAAATTTAGAGTCAATCCGATGAATAGTTTCTGGGATAACCCACAATTAGTGAAGGAGCGTTGGCTCCCCATGGCAGCTGCTTGCAGCTGCCGCATTATATTCTATAAATAGTCTTGTTCGTAACTGAAAATTTCGAAGACAACAACAAATTGATATTTTGGAATCTTCCACATCGGCAGACGCCCTATTGTATGGGCCAGGAATTGACGATTCGATTTAAGTAATTTTTTAATTAATATTTTTATACATAAATCAAGTGTAAAATCGGAAAACTCTTTCAGAAATTTAAAAAAATGTATTACTCAAAAACTATGAACTTTAGCAAAGTTTTATAAAGAATACTTTCGTTCTAAAATTGCCCAAAATATGTGAAAAATAATAATTCATCCCGAAAAACTTCAATTTTTTGAAAAATTGTTTCAACAATTGGGTATAAACAATTGAATGCGCGACTTTTCGGCAAAAAATTGTGATATTCGGATTCAGCGGATCAAAATACATGAAAAAACTTTAGCTTCATCCATTGAGCTCAAAATTTTACGAACATATATATAATACCGTATCCACATCGAAAAACTTTAAACGCGTTTTTCTAGAAACTATGTTTTTCAAGTGGGTGACCACTATAATTAAAAAACCACTCGACGGATTTTGATGAAATTTGGTGTGCTTATTGATAGTATTAAAAACTAGTCCTTAATCGAAGGATTTTCGTTTTTGTTGAAAATTTATATATTTTTTTAACAATAAACGAGCGATTGTTTGGTCGAAAATCGAAAGTTATCTGTCGGAAGCCGCCATGTTAATTTTTTTTCAAAAAAGCTTCGATCAAGGACTAGATTTATTATTAAACTAATTTTTTTTTTAGTTTTTTTATTTCAGATGACCCAGTAAAATTTTATGATGGTCATCGCAAAGCACTACATGCCGGAGGGGGTCCGACAACGATGGCGATATTTCCATAAATAATCAATATTTTCCTTTGAAAATGTGTACAAGTCAAGTTGAAATATAACATAAAAAGTCTGTGTAACCACTTTTGTAAGACAAACTTAATTACTATTAAAAAAAAATGATCGAAAATGCTCGTTTTTTTACGCCTCTGACTGCATCTCACCCCTTAATTATCATAGATATTACGAACAATGTACCTCGAGTGACATTTCACCACCGTAGTAGCAAAAAATGAATATCTGCACGAGCATGGCCGTAAGGTACATAATGCTCGCCGTGAATTCGGCGGTAAAGAGCTTGACTTTGGAAACCTCGTAAACGCTGACGCAAAGTACTATAGAGCTAACTGCGAATTGCAGAAAAACGACGAAACCGAAGATTCTGTTCGAGGTACTGGCTAATCTGTAATCGTTTTTCCGTAAGTTGAGCACAACGTTAAGTTTTTCTTACCGTGACGGAACGCTGAGAAAAAGTTTAGTTTCATTACTGATATATTTGGACGTGATGGTTGACACATTCCGTCATCAAGTTGGACTCGATAGACCGACTCACCCCCCGACCTTCATCGTAGTCATTACCGCTCGACGAATTTTTGCGCTCTTCCAGAATTCGCGGCACAGCGCTGATTCGATATTTGAGAATTTTTATTTGGCTACATGTTTGCATTATCAAGCCGGGCACCAGAGTGTCGAACGAGCTGTTGACAGCAGCTCCGACAGCGCTAGCGATGCATTGATGGAAATAAGCGAAAAAGAGAGTGAATTGAGTTGAATTGTAGTTGTAAGGAAGCCAGCCCTTGAAGGGTAGAGTACGTTCGGGCAACGCTACCATTACCGACCTCAGAGAAACGACAGATGCTGTCGATGTTGTGAGCGCAATGTACCAAAATGCATTCGATCTTTTGAGAAAGGAAAAAAACTTTTACAAACATTTGTCCAATCGAATTATTCGCCATGTAGAGTACACTTCAAGAAGAAAGATACGTTCAGGCGGAAAAAAAAATTGCAAATGTTCATTATTTTTATTTTGAAGGAAATATTTATTCAGTATGATTTAGACTTAGGGTATGTTTTACTACTCCTTTTGACTGTTACATGGTATGTTTTTCAAAAATAATCTTTAAAAATGACGGAGGTATGGCACGGTCCTCTGCGTTTTTGAAACTGGCGTGACGTATAGCTAAGAAACTAACCAACCGATTCTAATGAAATTTGGCGTAAATCTTGCTGATCTTATTATCTAAAACACGAACCTAAATTTTTCTGAAAATAGTCTTTCTTTATGGCAAAAGAAGGCCACTTTTTTAGAAAATTGGATCTTTCCGCTTCAATACGTACCATTTTATAAATTTTCAGCATTTCTCTATTTTTTTTGGTTCATATTCTGTGTAAAAGTATTAATAAAATAAAAATCTTTGTCGGCTTTTTTTCAGATTAATCAGGCCGACGCTACGTGTCACGCCGTCTGACAATATCCGCCACAAGGTGCTTAAAACGCCGTGCCTCCGCCATTTAAAAAGATTAATTTAAAAAATATCATGCAACAGCCAAAACTAGTAATAAAACATACCCTGTGTCAAAAATGGTGAAGAAATCTATCCTTTTAGAAAAAAAGAAATTGTGAAAATCAACAATTTTTTCCTCGCCTAAAGGTATCTCCCCCTCAATGACACATATCCCAAAAAGGTGCTCATTTGACACCAACGACTCGACAAAAAATCGGAAGTTTTATCACAATTCACTTAGAAAACTCAATCCCTAATTATCGGATTTTACCTCACAATACCTGTATTAAAACATGATTCAACTGATCGGTGAAAAAAAACTCCAATCATTAATTCTTTGCCGATTAATTGTCCTGATCCTTCATTAATGGTAACCATGAATGAAAGATACGAAATTAATATGTTTTTCTTCGCGCACAAATGATGGAAATTGGAATGAAGTAATTGCATCGAACTCTGTAGAATTGTCCAACAGCAGTTGCACTCTATTCGTGCGTTTACCTGACACTGCGATTGTACTCCGACCAAATCGTCATCTCAGCCTCGTTCCGAGGTTTGCAAAGATCGTTCGTCAGGCCGTTCGTCAGGTCGATTATTTCCTGCCGATTCTTCACCAGATTCACCATTTTCCCGGAAATCCCAATCATCGTCAGTAGAATGAAGGAACCTTGTACAAATTCTTCGGCACTGTCAAACGAGGCAAAGAGCTCGATGAACTCTGAGAAGACGAAGGTGCCAACGAGAAACATCACGAGAAACGTGTAACAATTGTAGAGCACGAATTTCAGGCCGGTTGACCACAACAACGGTCGCCACACTCCGCAAAATTGAAGAATCGTGAAGTTCAATGACAGAGTATGCATAGCGTTGGGGACCGGAGTCTCGTATTACACGCATGGGAACCGTGCTCGTGACTCGGGAAAACGACTCCGTAGAGAAGACGAGAAATAACAGGGGGAGAATGCCTACCGGTAGTATTTTCGTTTCGCAAATTCGATAGTTAATAATGCAGAGAGGAAATAAATGCAGTGAAAGTGCTGTGCGAAAGGATCGTGCTGTTGAAAGATGCATGCTGCGACAATATTTGCTTCGTACATCCAATGGACAATGGTGGAGTGCGGGAGCGAGATATTAGGGTAGTTTATCTGTTCCATCGTCTGCTGCATGCATAATGCAACGGAAAGCTGCGAAGCTTATAGCGCATCGCGCCGAATCGTATCGATTCGAATCCTCCAACCATCAATCATCGCAGTTTTGTTTTATAACGCTGAGCAAGTAGAAAAATACGCTACCACGACTTGCCGCAGTATCGCTGTGGTCAGCTACGTGGTCTGAACAAATAGGAAAGCTGAATCTTGCGATTGTACAATCAACTTATAAAAGTGTACACGTCATCACTGTCTTTTGGGCTGATACTAAGTTCGATAAGTCCTTCGTGTGTTTATTTGTGAATTTGGGTGCTTGATTGCTCGTTTGTCCATTTACTTACTCGTTAGTTGGTAATACTTTCGAAGCACATTTCTTGGCCCTATCAATGTTTTATCATGATTTGACGTAATCCAGTGGTGCATTGATGCTTCATCACGGCCAAATTATCGCATGGAATAGTTGTATGAACTGGCTGCCAGTGACTAATTCTACATTTGGGATGCTATTGGAAAAATATGCTTGGTCGCGGAAAAACCCGCTTTTTTGAGAATCTAAAAAGCGCCAAAATATCCACTGCATACTTTTGCTAGTTTGAATCCAGTTCAATGGCACTCTGCTAAATCTGTGAAAAAGTTGTGGAAAGGCTAGTTCCAGGTATTTTCATTTCGGGATTATGTCTAGTTGTAGAAGTCGAAAAATTACTTTTTCCAAAGCCGATATATTTCGACAGTACATCATCTTGTAAATGTTGCCTGAAAATTTCAAGGTGATCGAAACAAAATTGACAGATTCACAGGCTGTTACAGTTGTTATGTTGATGCCTGTCGAAGGGCTCGAAGTGTCGTTCGAAACGTTAAACATTTTTTCATCGAAAGTACGTTCTCAAAGTTGGTGATCAAAATATCTTAATAGCTTTTTGGGACTTTTTCTAGATGTCATAATATGGTATTTGATCGAAGGATTTTTTGTGATGTATACTCTCGATTTCATGAACAAAAAATGACCATTTTTCGCAAAAATCACGACTCACTTTGAACACGGGACATTTTTTCAAATTGCATAGTAGCTTTCCACTAGTTTCTTATGTTGGACGTCCCTTAATAAAATGTGCTCCTGAAATGTTTTATTAAGGAACACGTAGAAGTGTATCGAAGAGCATTAACACTAAGTTTCAAGTAAATCTGACCACGTATTCCTTTTACTGTACAACCTTTGCTACCCCCTATTCCCCTTAACGATTGCATTTCCAAAATTGCTGGACTTTCATTAAGCGTGTCTGCGAGCAGTTATACGAAGTTTCACGTAAATTCCACCCGATTTTGTTTATTTTCCGTACAAATATTGCCACCCCCTTTCGTTAAGGGTTGAATTTCGAAAAACGTTATAAGACGTATTTTATCAATTGTGTTGAAGAGCATTAATACTAAGTTTCAAGTAAGTCTTCTGACCAGATTTTGTTTATTTCCCATACAAACTTTGCCACCCCCTTTCACCTCTTAGGGGTTGAATTTCTAAAAACGCTGGAATACGTGTTTCATTAATTGTGTCAAAAACACACGAATATCAAATTTCAAGTAAATCGGGCGAGATTTTTATAAATTTCGATACAAACTTTGCCACCTACTTTCTCTCCGTAAGGGTTGAATTTCGAAAAATCTCTTCCTAAATAGTGCTTATATACTAAAATCGAGATGCCCTCCAAGTGCCACGTTTCTACATTCAACGGTTTAGGCTTGGCGAAGATGAGTCAGTCAGTCAGTGAGTCACGACTTTGCCTTTTATATATAAAGATTACAAGAATTTTTTTTCCATAGGAATCATCGACATCCCTTTTCACCCCTTAAATCGGGTTGTTTCAAAAAGTGCTCAAACACGTATTTAATTATTTTCCTCGGATATTATTTATACCGAGTTTCAAGTCAATTGGCCCAATAGAATAAAATGTTCCGTACAATACTGTAACAACCCCTTTTACCCCTTCAGAGGTTGAATATAACGAATTCGGTTCTTAGTGGGTGTTTACACCATAAAAAGAATCTACTGCTCAAATTATACGTTTCGTCAGTCAGGACATGTCCTGTTATGGATATAGATTTCGGAAATTCCTTCGATTAATCATAGGATACATTAATGTACGAACAAAATCGGCTTGATTTTTCATATTAGATAATTTGGTTCAGAAGTTTGCTTGCCGCAAAAGACATTTTCGAGAGGTGCTTCCCGGACGTCGGCTGTAAATCGAATATAATTAAATATTTTTACACAAACAAATTTCAGGGTTTTCTTTTCTTTTCCATATGCCTAAAGTTTTTAGAACCCAAGCATGACGATTTTCTATCAAAAATCCTCCAAATGAGTTAAACATCTATAATTTGATCACTCCATAATAACTTTATTTGATTTTTATCATGGTACGAGTTCCTTGGGGCTTTGGTTATTCCGTTGATTGTTGGAGCACGTTGTAAACCGAGTAGGAGAGTTTTATCAGCTGTAACAATAACTTAATAAGTATACGTGTCGTTTGGAGGGGTACAGGGCTGTCAACGCTAGATGTAATCATGGTAAATGATAAATATAATGGGAATAAATAGGATATGCGATACGAGTGTTGTGATTGTCGCTCACGCTGTTGAACGAGTCGAGGGAAACGGTGATGACGTTGCCGCAGGTAAAGGTGATGGGTCGTAGGGCCCGCATCATTATCATCATCAGACTCTTCTTCGTTTTGATGCTCAGCGAGGATCGATCCATTCGATAAACCGCGTCACAGATGTCCACGCTCTGAATGAATGATCTTCGAATCCATTAACGACCACCATTTTGATGATACCTACACTGCTCAAGCTTGATAGCCCACCTGTAGCGTCAATTCACCGCCGTAGTAACAATAAATAAATATTTGTATGATCATGCAACAGAGATAGAGCATGATGGCCGCAAATTCAGTGCTGAATAGATCCATCGCTGAAGTCTCGTAGGCATTGACGCAAAGTATGAGAGAACTCAGGGCGAATTGAAGTAAAACTACACTTCGAAAGATGTCGTTCAGAGAATCGGCGAATCTGCGCGAGCCAGACGAACCTGATGATAATTCTTTTTTTTCTTCTTTTTGTGCAAATTGATGGGTCGTCGCGATTGATACGATTGATTCAGAATTGGAAAACATCATCGTTCTTTACTGGAATATTTCGACGTGATGCCTGATGCAGTCAATCAGCAATTCAGACTCCAAAGACTGGCCTTCTCTTCGGTACTCCTCTCCTCCCTCCTCGTACGACGCTGCTCTTCTAGCTTCGATATTTCGCGGCAAAGCTTCGATGCGATGCTTGAGAATTTTTATCTGAGCGCAAGTCTGCATCATGAGGCCGGGAACGAGGGTGTCGAATGAGCTGTTCACCATAGCTGCTGTAGCGTGGCCGATACGTTGGTGCACATAGGCGAACCAGAAACCGATTTCTGACGACTCGATACCAAACGGTAGCCAACCTTCGAAAGGCAGATTACGTTCAGGCACGTCCACGATTAACGATCTCAGCATAATTAAAGTAACCGATGTTCCCCCGAGAGCGGAGTACCAAATAGCATTGAACCTACAAAAACAAATGGACTAGCAACCGTATTACACGTGGTGCGATTTTTTTTCCGATCACTCGAATAAAAGCAGTGTTTCGAAACCTGCCCGGGTCGAGAAGCGTCCAAATGGTATCATCAAACATCAAATAATCGAAAATCGTTAAAGTCTCGAAGTTGAGAAGGTTGGAGCGGTCCGGTTGAGTAAAATAATTTTTTTTTTTTTAATGAACATCAAAAACATGCATATGAGGTATAGATTTATGCATGGATTTTTATATTTTTATTACGGTAATAGGAAACACTTTAGTGTTATTATCAACTGGAGAAAGTATAACATTATCGATGATTATTATGAAAAGAAGTGCGTCAGCGAATGTTCTATACAACTCAGAATGAAAATTTTGCGTCAATCCATCGTTATAAATGGTTTGGTGCTAAATAACCAAAAAAATGACATCGCCCGTAGCGTAAACGTTTGGCCCATCGAACCGCAGGTAAAATTGCGTACCACAAACTATTTTTTATCTGTAATGTTTTGTAGTAAAAAAAAATTCAAAAAAATCTCCAACACTCAGTACAGTCCAGACAATAACATACATTTTTTTTAAATTTAAGCTTAGATTGTAGTCAACCCTCCAGCCTCCTTAAGCCAGTGGATCCAACGATTCCAACATCCCGATGATTTCAAGTGGCAAAAAATGAAACTTTTCAAATCACCTGGCATCGCGTTCGCACTCGGTCAGTATTTTCACTTCGTCCTCGTTTCGGGACGAGCAAAGATCGTTCCTCAATACGTTCGCCAGTTTTATTATTTCTTTTCGCTTTCCCGTAACACATGCCGATTTTCCGCAGCCCGCCAGTATCGCGAGAAACATGTAAGAGCCGTGGGCGAATTCTTTCACGTTTTCGGAAGATGCAATGATCCCGACGAATTGGGACACCGCGAATGCATAGAGTGAAGACACCATGGTGATCGTGTAACAATCATAGGCAGTCACTTTCCACCCGGAATGCCACGATAACGATCGCCACATTCCGCAGTATTGGAGAATCTTGAAATTCAACCGTAGGATACGCATTTTCAGATAGTTATGCACAATGTGCTCTGCGAATGACTGACTGTCGCGTGGAGCGATGGCCGCGGAAATTCATGACGAGAAAAGCTGATCGTTGGAAAAACCGTCTCGAGCGGGAAACGCAAAGCTAGAGACTAGCCTTGCTACAATATTTACATTTTACATATGATTACTGATGACACAGACGGATGAAGAAAAAGGCATAGAGCAGGTTTTGCGGAGTTTCCGCATACTCGCGAACACTGTTATCTTACGATAATTGCATCTAATTTTCGCTCATTATGTATGAGGGGCTGAAAAAAATACTCACTACGCAAAGGGATGAGTGAATAATTGAACAGGGATACGAAGCTGATACCATTTCGAGCCAACTCATTATTGTGCAGCGCACCGAGGCTGCACGTCTCCGCATCGATTTTCAAACTTGAACCATCAGTCACCGTTCTTTGCACCATCGGGGTGGGGTAATGAAAATAGACGCGATGGCGATTCGTTGCGGTAATTTGGCAACCAACCACGAAGCCTCAATAAGAGGGAAGTTAGTCTCGTGAGTAAATGGACCACAGCTTCCGAAATTATCACATTGATGTCAAATAATTTTCTTCCGCGATATATTCACTATCGATGCAAAGATATGGAATAAAAGTCATTTGCATTGTTTTTCCAAACTTACCGGTGGTTTTTGATTACTCAGATAGCCAGTCGTAGGGCCTCGCAGCCCTTTTGCCGATTACTCGTTGCTGCTATGTAAATCCTCAATTGAAATACTTTTGTCAACGCATATTTTCTATTAACAATTCATAGAATATAAAATAAAAATCACTCGTTATCAGATAAAGGTCGATAAGTGATTATTTTAAGATTGTGGCGGTCGAATCGATTTGATTTGCAGGAACTCAATATTATTTAAGAAAGTACAATTGTATTTCGTATTGAGACGTTGGCGTATGACAAAATACAAAATTCCGAGCAAATAGGCGTGTTGCAATAATAATTTGAAGATCAGTGTCAAGGAAAAAAATAGAGAAAATACGAGATGGTATTCTATAATATTTCCTATAATTTCTATAATATTTTAATTTTAATGTCTATAATAATATTTCCTATAATTTCTATAATATTTCCTATAATATTTTCCTTTCACAAACCAGCACTAATTCTTATTTAATTTCATAAAAAAGCATAAGGTCGTGATGCTTAGAAAAATACGGTTGTTGCGTAAAACATACCAAAGGTGAGATTTCGGGGTATAAAAAATCGGTAAACATTCTTGCTTATTTTGAATCCCGACGCGCTTTGCAAAATCAACCGAAAATTTCAAATGTGACTTTTTCGGATGTAATTGATATTCTATTCGATCGACCTTCTGCTTATTCTACTCCTTGATCAAAGTAGAGCCGGAAAAGGAAAGTTGCCGGGAACGTCACGAGATATCTGGAAGAATCAAAGAGGAATGGACAAGGTTAAGGTGCGGAAATGGTTGGCAGGAAAGGGAAGAAAGATGAGAACTTGACCTGCGAAGCATGCGGAAACGAAAATGAACGCATAGAGCACGTGTGGATTTGCGAAGGGGTGAGAAAAGAATGCAAAGAAAAATGGCTAGAAAAAACAGATACCTGAAGAGAGGGGGTGAGGGAAAACTAATTGCGAAACTAAAAGAAGCGCCAGTGATAGAAATGGGTGAATATGTGAAAACCTTAGAGTTGTCAGGGCGAGAACTGAAGCCAAAAAGGCACAGCGGAATGGAATGATTGGACCAGGAATAGGGCAATAGCAGAAACGGAGGTCAGGGTAGGAAATAGCATATGACGACACACATGGTAAATAAGCTAGTGCTAACGGAGCACATCATCTAAGAGGTCATCGTATTAATGTAGCTAACAGCCACCCAGTCTGTTACTGTGTTGATGTTTTTGATGTTTTGTTCACGTATAACTTCATACGTATGTCCCATTGCGTTGCAATTGATAAAGTGGTTTCTCCGTCCAGAGGTTCTATGTCATATAAAGGTGGCCGTTGTGTAAGTGTTGCCTTTGTAAATGATGATATGTTTGGTCATATGTTTTTAGCCGCGATTGGATGCTTTTATGTATATCCGATGTAAAGGGGGCTGTGGGAATCCGAAAAAGCTGGACTTAGAATAAACAGTACTACTACTACTACTGGTAGATCAAAAGTGGAATCAGAGATAATGGGACAGTTGATACGAGTTGCAACTCACGCCGTTGAAAGATTCAAGGGAAACCGTGATGACTTCGCCGCAGGTAAAGGCGATGGGTCGTAGGGCATCAATACCAGACTCTTACTCTCTTTGATGCTCAGCGAGGATCGATCCACATGTTCACGCTCTTAATCGATGATCCTCAAAGCACTTGACAAATACGATTTTCAGGCTGTCTATACTACTTGAGCTTGACACCGTACCTGCAGCATCAATTCGCAGCCGTAGTAACAATAAACCAAATATTTATATAATTATGCAAAACAAGTAGAGGGTGATAGCTGCGAAATCAGTACTGATGACAATCATCGCCAAAGTCTCGTATGCATTGACACAAGGTATGAGAGCGCTTAACGCGAATTGGAGGAAAACTGCATTCCCGAAGATGTCGTTCAAGAAATCGGCAAATCTGCGTAAGTCAAACGAGACGGAAAATGGCGATAACCATTACTATTATTTCGTATTGCCCTGTTGTCGAGATGGATGCAACTAATTAGAGAAATGTAATTTATCTTTACTCAAATATTTGAACGTGATACCTGATGCAATCTGTCAGCAATTCAGATTCCAAAGATTGACCGTCCCTCTGATACTCCAGGTCGTTTTTCTTGTACGAAGATATTCTTCTAGCTTGAATACTTTGCGGCAAATTTTCAATGCGGTACTTAAGAATTTTTATCTGCGCGCAAGCCTGCAATATGAGACCGGGAACGAGGGTGTCGAACGAGCCACATATATGTCTTCCGATCGATTTTCAAACTTGAACCACCAGTCGTCATCCTTTGCATCGTCTGCGTGGTTGGTCACCAAATGACTGCTGCGACGACTGCGTCGTCCGCTGCAGTCATTTGGGGACCAACCACCAAGTCTCGACAAGCGGGAAGTGATTCTCTTAAGGTGTTCCTTTCACGAACCCGAATATTTAACAATTAACTGATTTTCGTCTATAATCAAGTAAAAATACATCCCAGTATACTGGTGAAATTTCACGCCAAGTCACCGAACTTTTAACGAATAATGACGCCTCTGAAAATCGTCTTATTTATACGGCGCCTTATAGAGACTGTCAAGTAAATGTGAGCCGATTTTTTTTATTTCCCATACAATCTTTGCCACCTCTTTTGTCCCCCATAAGGGTTGAATTTACAAAAAATCGTTCTTAAATAGTGCCTGCACAATAAAATTGAGATGCCCTTCAAATTTTACGTTTCTACATTTAGCGGTTTAGGCAGGGCGATGGTGAGTCAGTGAGTCAGGACTTTGCCTTCTGAATGTATAAATTAAGAACTTTTCGAGAATAAAATAAAACTCGTTTCGTTAGAGTAAAAGCTCAACAGGTGAATAATTCATTTTTCTGGTCGTTTAGTCGATTTTTATTAACGTGACGCCTTTTATTTCGAATAACTCCGACTACTCTGCTTCCTATTAAGACATCGGTGTACAAAAAATGGATTTCTACAGTTTTCGTATTCGATAAGCGTTTCATGACAAAAATAATACGAAAATGTGGATGTGGGTACTTGGTATTCCTCGTTGTTGATTTCGTACATTTGAAAGGTACTGTTCCAAATACCTACTGACAAATGGATCGAGAAATGATGCTTCGATCACTCCGACATTCGCTGCAGGGCGTTATAAGCCGAGTATGAGAGTTTTATGAGCTGCGATAACAATTTAATCGGTATGCAGGAAATTTATGAGTATGGCACTGGAAATGACAATATGATAAGCTGGACGGCCAACTGTTACTCACACTCGTGAACGAATCAAGAGACAACCCTATGACGCTACCGCAGGTGAACGTGATGGGCCGCAGGGAGCGTGTCATCATCGTTATCAGACTTTTTCTCGTTCCGATCTCCAGTGATGACCAATCCATTTGGTACACAGCGTTGCAAATATCTAAACTCTGAATTAATCATACTAAACTCAATTTTTCTTACTCATTATTCCACACAATGCACCATCTTTTTCCATGAGTTAATTAATCGATCACGAGCTCGTTGATGAAGGATATTTTCGACCGATGACACACAATGAGGCAGTGTAAAAAAGTTCAAAACGTGCCAAAGTGGTACATCGCTGATGATAATTATTTATGGATACAATTATATGGAATACCTGGAGCGTCAGCTCACCACCGTAGAAGCAAAACATAAAAATCTGCACGAGCATGCAATTGAGATACATCATGGTAGCCGCAAATTGAGCGCTGAAAAGCTTCATCGTCGATATTTCGAAGACACTGACGCAAAGTACAAGAGAACTCTGGGCGAATTGAAGAAATACCACGAAACCGAAGATATCGTTCGAAATACAGGAAAATCTGTAAGTGAAATGATCGCGCGATAATGATAGTAATTTTGTTTGTTTATAAATTATTTATTGATCTCGTTTTTATTGATTTGAGGGTTATTTTTTTACTGAAATATTTGAACGTGATGCTTGATACATTCCGCGAGCAATTCGGACTCGAAAGATCGCTTTCTCCGCCCGTACTCTTTCTTCGCTTCTATAGTTCGCGGTAGAGCTTTCAGTCGCGATTTGAGGATTTCCATTTGCGCGCAAGCTTGCATCATGAGGCCAGGCACGAGAGTGTCGAAGGAGCCATTTATTATGGCACCTGTGGCGAGTGTAACGAGCTGATGAAAATAAGCGAACCAAAAGCCAAATTGCGTCGAATCAAGGTGATACGGCAACCAGCCTTTGAACGGTAGATTACGTTGAGGTAAATCCACGATCAAAGATCTCAGCGTAATTAAAGAAACCGTCACCGCGGACAGACCGGTGTACCAAGCAGCATTTGATCTGGGAAAAAAGGTTGATATAAAAGAAAAACTGGTTGGGTCTGTTTTTGAAGGACCCGTTGAAGACATGGTCCTTCAAAGACAAGAACCTGTTGAGAACATGGTCCTTCGGAACTCTTCAGGATGTGTCACAATATAAATGGATCACTTCGATTCAGGACAGGTTACCGTTCTTGACGACGAAAAATTCAATTTTTTCAACATCATTTGCTTTCTCAAAGTGTTTACAACAAGTAGGATTGCCAGTTTGGCTTGTCAAAAAGAAACATTAAATACGATTTTCCATAACGTTAAACTTTAAATGCGTTTTTCTGAAAACAGCATTTCTCAGTGCCAGATTTTCCATTCATTGCTCGATTGTTGGATAATAATAAACAGTTTTACCTCTAAAGATATACAGGGAAACTAAATCAACAAAGTCACCTAGCATTCCGTTCGTATTCTGCCTGGATCTCAATCTCGTCATCGTTCCGAGGCTTGCAAAGTTCGTTCTTGAGTACGTTCGTCAAAACAATTATTTGTTCTCGCCTCGTCAGCAGATTGACCGTTTTCGCGCACACCCCCAACACCGAGAGCAGCATAAACGAGCCATGAGTGAATTCCTCGACGTTCTCGGAGGCCACTACGAGATCGATGGCTTGGGATAACGCGAATATGTAGTAGAAAAACATCATTAAAAAGGTGTAACAGTTGTACATGACGAATTTGTAGCTGGACGACCAATCTAACGGTCGCCACAATCCGCAGAAATGAAGAATTGTGAAATTCAATGGTAGAACGTGCATTTCGTGTAAGCGACGAATTTATCGTATGTTCAACAGACGAAGATCTTTACGTTGACATCGACTGATTACAGTAATGGCAAGAGCTTGAGGAAATTAACGACGGAGCCTGGCTGTCGTGAAAGGGATGAAGAAAATAGGCACATTCTACATACCACAGAGTTTTGAAGCACTAACAAACAGTCATTGTACGATAAGTACATCTTATGTTTGCGTGACATATGGAATGAGCGAACCATGAATATTCTTACACTGCTAGAGGGTCATTGCATAATTTAATAGCGGTATGAACCCAACATCATTCCCGGCAGACCCATTTTTGTGGAACATTCGAAGCCTATCTTTTCGCATCGATCCGTACATTTTCCATATGTTCAGGCATCGATCGTCGTGACTCACGTGATGGGAGTAGGGATGTCGAAAGAGCCGTGACGACAAGCCGCGACAGTGCATCAATGGCCATCAACGACGTTTAGGCAAGCCGGTAATGTACGTGGTAAATGAACGGGCGTTGTAGTCCAGTTTTCGAAATGATCACGTTGATCACAAGAAATATTTGCCCAGTTACGTTATCAATATACACGAACGCTGGCTGAGGCCACACGCAACATCAAAAGCAACATCCCAGAATAAGAGTCCATGCGACTGTTCTTTCGAGCCTCCCAATAATTTTGGATTTGCCACCCAGCCAGTTGTAGGCGCTTGTTGGCATTTTGGCAATTCTTCATTGGAAGGACCTACCTAATTGGCAGGAATCATTCCTTCAATGCATCCATCGAACCACGTTGGAAGGAAAATAAAGGTAACTGTCCCAGAATAAGAGTCTATGCGACTGTTCTTTGGAGCCTCCCAATAATTTTGGATTTGCCACCCAGCCAGTTGTAGGCTCTTGTTGGCATTTTGGCAATTCTTCATTGGAAGGACCTACCTAATTGGCAGGAATCATTCCTTCAATGCATCCATCGAACCACGTCGGAAGGAAAATAAAAGTAACTGTCTTCGAAAACCGGTGCGATGGTCTAGTGGTTAGCGTGCTTGCCACTAAACCTACGGATCGGAAGGTCCCGGGTTCGAAACCCAGTCGCGGACACTTCGTCGTGAAATGTTTTTTTTCGGCATTTCGCGACGTAATAAGTCTAGTTCCACGACTGGGGGGCAAACTTGATGACCGGCTGTATTGGTATAGGTTTTCCGCAGTTTCCCTATACCCATGACAGAAATGTCGCGATGAATATGATACAGTGGGGGAAGTCGGCTGCGGCCGCAAGGAGGGGGGGAACAAGGACAAAAAAGTGAAGAAAGGAGTGTAGAAAAAGAACCAGTGGAGGAAAATAATAGGTAACAAACGCGAACAGCGTGTACCTTAGGAAAAAACAAATAATAAAAAAAAAGTAACTGTCTTCGAGGGAAGGATTGATCAGTGATTGAATTATCGTTTTCATGGTCCACTCAACTTTATTTCAATCGATCAGATTTCCTGTGACAAATGCGACAGCTTAACGTATTTTTCATCTTCGATGATCGTTCTGCGATCAAACGAGTCTAAGAATGGTGGATGTGTGTACTTGACGTTTCATTATTTGTGGTGTAAAATGAAAACATCCTCTACAAAATAGACATGGGGCATATTGATCGAAAGGTCTTGCATCGATCACTCCGACACCCGCTGTAGGGCGGTATAAGCCGAGTACGAAAGTTTTACGAGCTGCGGCAACAATTTGATCGATATATAGTTTGGCTGAACGAGTATGACTATAAGCAACATTATCCTGAGCTTGACGACTAATTGTTATACTCACGCTCGTGAACGCATCGAGAGACAGCGCAACGACGCTACCGCAGGTGAACGTGACAGGGCGTAGAGAACGTATCATGATCGTCATTAGACTTTTCCTCGTTCCGATCTCCAGCGACGACCAGTCGATCCGATAAACCGCGTTGCTAATATCTACACTCTGAATCAAGTATACTTTCTATACACATTCATCAAAGAAGCTCTCAATTTTGCTTTAAACATTCTTTCGTATACCTAGATTACCATTTAGTTTTCCAAAGAGTGAATATGTTCAACGATAAGCACTTTTTTCGGAATGTGCTTTTTATGGATGCTGCACTATAAGGCGATGTGTGGAGGTGCAAAGTTTATCTACCAAAGTGGCACATCGCTGGTGAGAATTAATTATTGATATAGTTGTGTGAAATACCTGGAGCGTCAGCTTATCACCGTAGAAGCAAAAGATAAATATCTGCACGAACATGCAATTGAGGTACATCATGATAGCCGTGAATTGAGAGGTGAATGGCTTCATCGTCGATACTTCGAAGATACTGACGCACAGTACGATTGAACTCACGGCGAATTGGATAAATATTACCAAACCGAAAATACCGTTCACGGAATCGGAAAATCTGCAAGTGCAATGTTAGAGCGAAAATAATGAAGTTATTTTTGGTTCATAAGCAATTCGTCGATCTCGTTTTGATCGATTTGCGGATAATTTTTTTACTGATATATTCGGACGTGATGCTTGATGCATTCCGCGAGTAATACAGACTCGAGAGGTTGATCTCGCCCCGCGTCCTCTTTCGCCGAAATTCTTCTCGCCTGCATAATTCGCGGTATAGCTTTTAGGCGATATTTGAGGATTTGAAATTGCGCGCAAGCCTGCATCATGAGGCCAGGAACGAGGGTGTCGAAGGAGCTATTTATTATGGCACCTGTAGCGAGTGTAATGAGCTGATGAATATAAGCGAGCCAAAAGCCGAATCGCGTCGAATCAAAGTCATACGGCAACCAGCCGTCGACCGGTAGATTACGTTGAGGTAAATCCTCGACCAAAGATCTCAGTATCATTAAAGAAACCGTTACCAGGGTCATACCGGTGTACCAAGTAGTAGTGAATCTGACAGAAGAAAATTGCTATCAAATGTGAACTGATTACATCGGATTTTTTTAAATATATCATGCTGCAAGTTTTGCCTGCGTCGTCGCCACTATTTGGGACTCAATACTAATGGATCACTTCAATCAAAGGGAATGTTGAACGTAGAATAGAAGTGAAGCAAAAAATTGACATCAGAAAGAGATCATCGATATCGCGTTGCCGAACAGCTGTAACGAAGATTTCTTCGATGCAATAATCGCTCGAGTGTTGGATAATGATAAAAAAAATTTACCCGTAAAAGTAGAAATTCAAATTGTATTAAAGGATAACACCACTCTAGCATTTTGGAAAATTCGTTGTTTTTGCTTAAAAAATACTTTGGGGTCATAGAAACAATATGCAATTGGTCATGTAGGCGAAATTTTTTTTAAAGGTTCAATTATCGATTTTGCATGAGTCGATTTAAAATGTTGATAGTAGCTTCACAATCGCCTTCTCCATGGAAGTGCGTAGCCGTTTTTTGATTGAATGTTAACTTTTTTATAAACAATTTACTGCTTGTTTTTTGGGCGAAAAATCGATTTATTTCTATCCAAGTGCGCCATTTTTTGAATTTGATAAAAAAATCCCAACGTCATCCCATAGCTATATACATTCTATTTTTTTTTGTGTTTTCTCCAGGGCTTATACTCTACGAGAAAACCGTCCTTACGTGAATCTATTTGTAAAAAACACGTTTTTCAAGATGGGCTCTGTCGCAAATGATAATAAATGATTTTTTTATACTTCAACATGTGTTGAATAAACCGTATCAAAAGAAATTCTATTCCTTTTTTCATACACCCAAAACAAATTGTCAAAGTTAGGCTTTATTTTCTGCCGCTAGAGTGGTGTTATCCCTTAAGGCGGGATTGTACTTTGAAACTTTGAAAAGGCTAAATCGGATGAAAACACCCACCTGGAACACGTCGAAGGCATATTATATGGCCCAGGCATCGCTGATTGAGGGTAAGATAATTTTTTCTACGATTTATCACTCACCAAAACTTTAAACGCGTTTTTCTCGAAACGACATTTTCAAGTACCGTGGTCGTGATAACTCAAAAAGTACTGAACCGATCCTTATGAAATTTGGAACACATATTCTATATGTGTGTACCAACCGACCTAACTACAATCAACTTAAAATTTTGATTAGAATTATTTTTTTATTGCAAAAAAAGACCCAAAAAAAACGCATTTTTTTTTTCGTATTTTAGCCGCCATTTTGTTAATTTTGCACGTATATAAAATATTCTAGTTAGGTCGGTTCCTGAAGACATACTGAACATGAAACTATTTGATTTTTTTGTTTCAGACCATCCGTCGGGAAGATTTCACGACCACGGCAACGGTACCTGCTTTTCGAGGCGTTGGCTTTAAACATATTTTACGTGTACAAAAAATGAATAAAATACATTAAAAAAATTTTTTTTATGTACTTAAAGAGTGTATTTATTGAACAGTTTAAACCCCATATCGATATCTTTAATAGTATTCTCAAAAAAAATTCACGAAAATAACGTTTTTTTCATGGTTTCAAAGTAGAATCACGCCTTAACAAAGTCACCTAGCATTCCGTTCGTATTCAGCCCGGATCTCAATCTCGCCTTCGTTCCGAGGCTTGCAAAAGTCGTTGTTCAGTACGTCCGTCAAAACAATTATTTCTTCTCTCCTCGTCAGCAGATTGATGGTTTTTGCGCACACCCCGATAACCGTGAGCAGCAGAAACGAGCCGCGAGTAAACTCCTCGACGCTCTCGAAGGACGTGATGAGATCGATGGCTTGGGACAACGCGAACGCATAATAGAGAAACATAAGTACACTTCCGTAACATTCGTAAATGAGGAATTTCCAGCCGGACGACCACTCCAACGGTCGCCACAATCCGCAGTACTGAAGGATTGTAAAATTCAACGATAGAACGTGCATTTCGTGTGAGCAACGAATTTATCGTATGTCCGACAGACGGAGAAGATCTTTACGCTCGCATAGGCTGATTATAGTAGTGGCAAAACTTCAGGAAATTCGCGACGGAGCTGGCTGTTGCGATGATCTTTTGAAAAATAGTCTGGTGGCGGAGAATTGAAGGAATACCAGGGGAATATGTCTCCCTAAAATGTTTGCATTATAAATGATCGATGATAGTAGAAAGGGATACCGAAAATAGGCACAGTCTACACCGTACAGAGCTTAGGACTTGAAAATGCTGTCATCTTGCGATAAGTACATCTTATTTTTCGTAATCATATGGCATGACTGGAAAAATCCACTTGCACCGTCATAGGTCGAGTGCATAATTTACCAGCGACACGGAACTAATACCGTTCGTAACGTACTTCACTTGTGCAGCATTCGGAAGCTATCTTTTCGCATCGACCCGCGAAGTTGAAGCCTCAGTCAGCTTGGTACACCCCATTGGAGTGGGGATATCGAAAAAGAAGTCGCGACTAGTACAGTAAGTTGCTTACCACCAACCAAACTTCGGTAACGGAGAAAAGGATCTTCGTGATACTAAAAGTCTTGAAAGCGACTGAAAGGGGTATTCGTTGACTTCTGTCTTTAAAAATATCTCAAACCTATACCAGCTTCGGTGTCTTCCGGTTCACTGCTTTTACCAGCCATGATTCCGTGTTGCAGTTCTTATACTTTTCATGCATTGCACCAACACGTTGCAAATACGGCGGAGCGGAGAATGTAGTGAAAAAGGAAAACGAAATAATAAATGCACGTGTAAAATGCTGCTGCAATGATCTGAGGTTAAAGCTTGGTGTGCCTGGTCGCAGTCCATTTACTCTTGTTTTATTGGCAACTTCATTGGTCCGTTGTAATTTCATCGAATAATTATTGTTAAGTGACTACAGGCGTGAGTCACTCGGACGATTGAAGGACGTTGTATATCGAGTAGGACAGTTTTATGAGCTATAAACGATAAGAAGATTATCAGTGCGCAGTTGTGGTCCTGGAGGTATCTATATTCGTCTATAGGTGATCAACGATTACTTACGCTGTTGAAAGACCCGAGGGAAACGGTGATTACGCTGCTGCAGGTAAATTTGATCGTTCTAAGGGACCTTATCATCATCATCAACAGACTCTTCTTCGTTCCGTTGTCGAACGAATACCAGTTCGTTCGATAAATCGAGTCGCAAATATCAACGCTCTGAATCAACGATACTGTTTGTTAAACTTTACAAAAAAACCTTCATCTTTTGCTCCTATGTGCGTTGTTTCCTTATTCTTCTCATTATTCGCTAATTTTGATGGGCGAGTGCGCTTATGCATTGATTGAAAACTAAACGATCCAATGCGGCACCACATTGTAAACGATGGGAACGAATGAGGAACCAACGCAAGCGCACGCCATTGCAAACGATACCTCAAGCGTCAGTTCAGTACCGTAGAAGCAATAAACAAATATTTGCAGGAGCATACAAGATAAGTACAAAATGATAGCCGCGAATTCGGAAGAGAAGAGTCTCATGGTCGATATCTCGTAAATGCTTACGCAAAGTACGAGAGAGCTCAGGCAGAATTGCAGAAAAACTACGAAACCAAAGATATCGTTCAAGTTATCGGCAAATCTGTAATTTGGATGGGCCTGACGATAGTTATTCTTTTTTTTCGCCAAACTGACAGCATGTTCCACACGAACGATTTGAAAAATGCAATTTTTGTTACTGATATATTTGGTCGTGATGCATGATGCATTCCGTTAGCAATTCGGACTCTAAAGACTGTACCCTCCTTGGACGTTCATCACCGTCCTTCTTGTCGTACGACGATCTTCTTCTCGCCTCTACATATCGCGGTATAGCTTCTATACGATACTTGAGAATTTTTATTTGAGCGCAAGTATGCATCATGAGACCGGGCACGAGGGTGTCGAAAGCGCAGCTTAAAATAGGCAAACTGGCGTGGGCAATGAGCTGATGAAAGTAAGCGAACCAGTAACCGATTCGTGACGATTCGAGTCTGTAGGGAAGCCAGCCTTTGAAGGGCAGCGTACGTTCAGGTATGTCCAAAATCAACGATCTCAGAGTTATCAAAGACGCTGTCGTTCCCGCGAGAGCAGCGTAGAAAAAAGCGTTGAATCTAAACAAAAGATCAGTTATATTCCTAGAAAAATTTAGGTGAATCATCTCTTGTTTGCAAGATTATTTTTCGATGACTGATCATTACGATGCAAGCACCTTTCTCTTCTCGGTGAATTTTACTTATTCTTCAATTCGTTGATTTCCTGAGCCACTGAGCCTTTGAGAAATTGTGGTATACTTACCAAATTTATGTTAGGGTTTTCAACAAATTCGTATTCATGCATTTTGATTGAGTCTTGGAACGTAAAATGAAAATTACTTCCACGAGATGAGTATGAACCGTATTTTGTGAAGGGCCCCGCTTGTGCCCCCATAAAATACGGCACCCCTTTCGCGAAGGGCCGTATTTTGTGGGGGCACAAATGGGGCTCTTCTGAATCATTGGTAAATTACAGTGGTGCTTAATGAAAATAAGTCACAACCAATTATTATACCCAACGATAAACTGGAAAAAAAATTTCGTGCCAATTTGGTTTTCAGAGAAAACGTCTAAATCTGCAGAAATTTACATTTTCTCTGAAAAGCCGCGGCTGGGTAAATTCTTCTGTGCGTCACGTTTTTCTCAGTTTTATTATTAATATTCTCTTTAAACAGAATCTTTCGAATTTTTTACACGCGTCGAGCAGCTTATATCGTGCATCTAGAATTATTTACTGTGTAAATTAGTGGGTAGAAATGTTGCAAGCATGTAATCTCCATAAAGTGCTGTATAAATGAGACGATTTTTAGTCATCATTTTTCGTTAAAACTTCGGTAACTCGGTTTGAAACTTTACCAGCATATTGAGATGTATTTTAACTTCATTATAGACGAAAGTGTTAATTGTTAACTTTTCGGTTTCGTGAAACTCAATTACGTTTCTGACCAAAAAATTGCTTGGAAGACAAGACATTAATTCTATTGCATTTACGTCAGAATTGTTGCTGAAAAAGGAAGAAACGTAAATTTGCGCAAATAAAACGAAGAACGAAAAATTAAGTAATCAGTTTGATAAATAGCAAAACGGTCGGTTGAATTTACACAAATATCATCGGTAAAAGATTCACGCGATTCTCCTCTCAAAACTGGAATACGAAAATTTCGTTGTCGAAAAAACGCTCCACTGTGCAACGAGACGGATAAAATGCAATCACCTAACGTCACGCTCGCATTTCAAGTATATTTTCGTTTCTTCGGAATTCCGTGGCTTGCAGAGATAGTTTTTCAGCACATTCGTCAGATCGATTATGTCTTTCCGTTTTTTCACCAAATTCAGCGTTTTTCCGCACACACCGATCGTAGTGAGCAGCATGAAAGAGCCGTGCGCGAATTCCTCGACATTGTCGAACGAGGCGAACAGCTCGACGCATCCGGATATCGTAAACGCGTGAATGATAACTAACATGATGATCGTGTAACAGTCGTAGACTCCAGCTTTCCAGCCGGAAGACCACGCAATGGGCCGCCAGAAACCGCAAAATTTTAAAATTCCAAAATTCAACGAAAGCGTGTGCATTTTGTGGTGAAAAAAGTTGGCTTGCTGGTGAAGAGGCAGAAGCAGCTCTTCGGCGAGACCAGCGTCGTGAAAAATTTTACTTCGTGCCAGAGGGAATACCGTTGGAATAATAAATATTATATTCGATGAATCATGCTGCGGGAGAGAAGGACGGAGATGCTTAAATTAATCCTTGAAAAAATTCATGAGTTAGAGGCTAAGTTCACTTTCTGTAGATATATTTCCATGCCACATCGACGATGACATAGGGAGAGGAAAGAATATTGTACAATCGCTTTGGATATTCACGAGTACCGAAGAAGACCGTTTCCCCTCAATAATCCCATGTTATATTCAAAGGAAAATTGTGCAACAAAGAGAGAAAAAGAACTTCCGATGTTATATGGCTCGTAAGTAATATGTAATCGGACTCAAAGCTGTAATTAGTTGATGCTATACTTTGCCTTCCCATTCAATCGTAGGAAATAACTATTCGTTGTGTCATTATTATTTCATTGAACTAGAGACCACCAAGAAAACCCTTGCGGTTCGATGAAAGCATCTGATGTATGGCGTACAGTACTTCGATAGTCCCCAAGCCGCAACTATGTAGTGAATTAATTTTCTACATACGTAGTGGTTCGATTCGGATAACTACTTGTACGACAACCGGTATCAGGCACTCAACGCAATTTCGACTATACATTATTGCAATAATACCAACTCGATCATTTTAATGTAAGAGAATACTTTTAAGATCTTCGTGAAAACAAAATAAACGTGTCTCTTCAAATGCAATTACCTGGAGGCCCGAAGAAAATGGCCACATACCGATTTTTTCTGGGTAACGGTTGGTGAAAAAAAAACGCATTTTTTTTAACACAAAGATACATATATTGAGTCTTGAAAAAAATCACCAATAAATACAGAAAAACAACGAAGACATGGCCGCCGGTAGATGACATTTTTTTTCGCTACATTCGGCGGTGGACACTCTCCAGCTCAAACGGTCCATCCGAAATCTAAAAACCAAACGGGTTATCCAAGCTAACAATAAATACGAATCCTTGACGATCGTCGATTGTTTAAATAATTTATTTTAATAACCTGGCGATTGATTGAAACTCGAGCATACCAAATCTATTAAAGAAGACGTCATTTTTACGTAACTCTTAAAAAATGAAGATCGATTGGAAAAAAGTGAGATCGTCAACGACTTTTAAATGTTTCTCGTCGTATCCCCTGTAAATTTGGAAATAATCCATTAAGTAGTTCTCGAGATATCATGTCCACCGACTTTGAAAACAGGGTTTCGAGAGAGGCGCGTTTGCCCGGTCGATCGTTAGAAGCTGTAGCTCATTAAATCTTAGGAATATTCCAATAAAATTTTCGGTGAATATAGCTGGAAGGTGATACCATCGAATGAAAATATTTATGAAAAATGCAATTTTTTTGCCCACCTAGGTAGATGTAGCTGATATCGATTTTTCGTGTTCCGAGTCTTCAGTCGTCAGAGCAAAACAAAAAAATCTACGTTCTTTCAAATCTTGCCGTCAAAGTTGTATTGTCGAAACGTTCGTAGCTTTACAAAGACTCTGGACAATTATTTTTGACGAATGCACCGACTAATCGTACGTCAGTTACTTCAACGTTTGTTGGAGGGCGTTATAAGCCGTATAGGAGAGTTTTATGAGCTATAAATGAGAAGTTTATTAGTGTGTACAAGGAAACCAAGGTGCTTCCCTATAAATATCGACATTCGTTTATAAGCTGTTAATAATTACTTACGCTCGTGAAAGAACCGAGAGAGACGGTGATGATGCTGTTGCAGGTGAATCTGATCGTTCTTAGAGACCTTATCATCATCGTTATCAGACTCTTCTTCGTTTCGTTATCGAATGAGTACCAGTCCATTCGATAAATCGAGTCGCAAATATCCATGCTCTGAATCGACGGTACTTTCTATTTATCTTTGGTAAAAAAAAACCTCCATCTTCTGGTTCTATGTACGTTGTTTCCTTATTCTTCCCATCCGCTAATTTTCTTCGGAGAGCGCGCGAATGCATTGATTGAAGATCAAACGATCAAATGCTGCTTGACTCTGTGAGCGGTGGCTACGAATGAGGAACCAACGCATGGAAAAGCGATTGCACACGATACCTCAAGCGTCAGTTCAGTACCGTAGAAGCAAAAAATAAATATTTGCACGAGCAGACAAGCTAGGTACAAAATGATGGCTGTGAATTCGGAGGAGAAGAGCCTCATCGCGGACAACTTGTAAGTACTGACGCAAAGGACGACAGAGCTCAGGCAGAATTGCAGAAAAACTACGAAACCGAAAATCTCCTTCAAGTTATCGGTAAATCTGTAATTTGGACGGCCTGAAGATAGTTATTCTTTTTTTTTCACCAAACTGGCGTCATGTTCGACACGAACGATTTGAAAAATGCAATTTTTGTTACTGATATATTTGGTCGTGATGCATGATGCATTCCGTTAGCAATTCGGACTCTAAGGACTGTACCCTCCTTGGACGTTCATCGTCGTCCTTCTTGTCGTACGACGATCTTCTTCTCGCCTCTACATATCGCGGTAAAGCTTCTATACGATGCTTGAGAATTTTTATTTGAGCGCAAGTATGCATCATGAGACCAGAAACGAGAGTATCGAAGGCGCAGGTTAAAATAGGCAAACTGGCGTGGGCAATGAGCTGATGAAAGTAAGCGAACCAGTAACCGATTCGTGACGATTCGAGTCTGTAGGGAAGCCAGCCTTTGAAGGGCAGCGTACGTTCAGGTATGTCCAAAATCAACGATCTCAGAGTTATGAAAGATGCCGTCGTTCCGGTGAGACCAGAGTAGCACAAAGCGTTGAATCTAAACAAATTATCATCGTTCCTAAAAAGATGTAAATCTTTTAGAGTAAGAGACCATTACGGTCGAACTGATATTTATCTTTTCGACGAACTTCTTTAAGGGGCTACATCTACCTATGGGAGTAGATTTAACTACCTGGTGGATCAAAAAATTGCATTTTTCAAAAATATTTTCATTCGATGGTATCACCTTTTAGCTATATTCCCCGAAAATTCAATCGAGATACCATGCTTCAAACTTTAACCGCGTTTTTCTCGAAACACTATTTTACAAAATCGGTGGACATGACATCTCGAGAACCACTTGATGGATTGTTCCCAAATTCACAGGACATGTGATGAAAAACATTTAACGGTCGTTGATGATCTCACTTTTTAAAAATCGATCTTCATTTCTTAATAGTTACTTAAAAATTACGACTTTTTTGCATAGATTTTGTATGTTCGAGTTTCAATTCGCCGCCACTTTGTTGAAAAAAATGATTTTCAAAATCGATTATGAACAACCACTCGTATGTATTGTTAGTAACTTTAATAACCCGTTTCGTTTTTGGAGTTCGGGTCGACCGTCTGAACTGGAGAGTGTCCACCGCCAAACGTCGCGAATTTAGGTAGCACCTAAATTCGATAAATATTCAGAAGTGGGGCTTCTGTTAGAATCAGGTTAAATTTTGTTTGGGTTTGTTTGGGTGATTATAGCAGGAGTCCCACTTCCGAATATTTGCCCTTAATTCTTTATTCCGGAGATTCTTCCACCCTCTGCCACGATCACTTACTACAAGGATTTTATATAAATTTTGATTACTCTGATCCCTGATAAGGATCCAACGTTATTGATCGGTAAATGTTATGCTTCATATTTCCTCATAATCAGAGGGACAGGAATTCAATGTGATTTCATGAATCATGCCCACTTCAAAACTCAAAAAACAGATTCTCGAAATAAAAGGGAAAAACAAGAAATTGTCTTATCAATTTATCATTAAGGGGTTACCCCCACTTGCGATTTTGAAAAAATCGATTTTTTATTGCATTTTTTTGAAGTATAAGTATCTGAGAATATGTCCTGAAAATTTCAAGTCGATCCGAACAAAATTGACTGAGATATGAGCGTTGAAAGAGAAGAATCCGTTGTGTAAACGACCGGCTAATTGAAACTTTAAACGCGTTTTTCTCAAAATGGCATTTCTGAAGTTGGTGACCAAGATTACTCGAACACTAATGAACCGATCTTCTTGAAATTTTGCAGGCTTATTTAATACATAAAAATGTAGTCTGTAATCGTTCGATTTTTTTTTTCGAAAAAAAATGGCCGTTTTATAGCCAAAAAACGGCCGTTTTTTTTCGTTAAAATCGAACCATTAACATTGACTGTCCGCCATTTTGTGAAAAATGAATATTTTTTAAAATCCTTCGATTAAAGACTAGTTTATACTTATATTTGACTAAATCCATCCGCATTTTTTTTTCAGATGATCCACTTCGCCGCAATGTTGGTCACCGCAAACCGTGTATATAAAAACATTATTTCATTGACGGCAATTGCCACTAAACAATGTAACATTTTTCAATAAAAAAATTACTGAAAGTTCTTCAAGATGTGTTCTTTAAGATGGTATATTGATCGATTAAAAAAGTTTTGTAGTTTTCTTTTAAAAAAATCATGAAAAAGGCCTTTTTTATCAGGCCCAAAATATCAGTCGGTTTAAGTTCGCACAAATAACTATCACCAATTGATACGTGCACTTCTCCTATGATCCAATTAACATTGCGATACAAAAATATCGGTGTTTCAACAAATGCTCCACTGTAAGACGACAAATTCAAAAAATTTCCTTCGTTAAGTACCTAATGTCACGCTCGCACTCCAAGTGTATTTCCATTTCTTCCGAACTCCGAGGCTTGAAGAGATCGTTTCCTAGCACATCCGTAAGGTCGATTATCTCTTTTCGTCGTTTCACCAAATTAAGCGTTTTTCCGCACACGCCGATAGTGGTAAGCAGCATGAAAGAGCCGTGCGTGAGTTCTTCGACATTGTCGAACGAGGCGACGAGCCCTATACTTCCGGACATCGTAAACGCGTGAATAATAAATAACATGATAAACGTGTAGCAGTCGTAGATTCCTGCCTTCCAGCCGGAATGCCACGCAAGGGGTCGCCAAAAACCGCAGAATTGCAAAATCGAAAAATTCAACGGGAGAATTAGCATTTTTTGTAGAAAATATTGCTTGCTGGTGGCCAAAGTGGAGTAGTGCCTTGCCGAGACTGGGACCATAAAACATAGTGCTTCTTTCCCCCGGTGGAAATGCTGTTGGAACAATTGTACATAAATAATACGGCGGAGGAAAGGAGAGAAATACTCAAATTATTCCCTGCGAAATTCATGAATGCCGGATGCGTTTAACTTTGCATACACATTTCCATGTTATATTGCGTCTGCAACGATACAGGAAATGGGAAGAAAAGAAGACATCCACTTGTGGCACATGCTGCGAAGTAATGAGGGACAATGTTTTCCGTCTATAATCTTATTGTATATTCAAAAGTAAATGATACAGGGAGAGAGAAAAAAAGATAGGGAAATGGACTTTGCACCGTTGTACGGCTGGTAAATAATATGCAATCGAACTTGAAGGTGTAATTAGTTGATGCTACATTCAACCGCCTTACCGTTCAATCGTAGCTACAACTATTCGTTAGATCATTTTTATTTCATTGGACAAAGGACATCGAAACAATCGTTTGTGCTTCTAGCGGTAACATTTTCTGCATCGCTTATAGTATTTCGATGACGGTTCACCAAGTCTCAACGGTACGGTGAATTAATCGCTATGTATAAAATGTCTCGATTTGCGTAGGCGTTTGACAGGCAAAAGCCAACAATGGCTTTGGGCTTTTCGAAACGGTAAGTTCTTGCTTTACAGCTGTAAAAATTTATGCCACCGATGTGAATAATTTTTCTGTAAATATGTACTTTTGAGATTCGAATGACAATTAGAAAACAAGCATTGGTCCGGACGATTGGTGAGTGATCGTTTACTTCATGATTTTATATATGAAAGGAACAGATTGCTTGTGAGGAACTACGACTACGTTACTTTGTGCGGTATGGTATTGAATTACCGAAGCTGCATACACATTTGGATGTTTATGGTTGGAGTCTCATCGTCAACGATGTATTGTAAAAGTTCGCAGTTCTCGAGTGACACAGAGAAATTGGTTTTTGACGAATGCAGTGTGAGATGGTGCGTCAGTCACTTCGAGACTCGTTGGAGGGCGTTGTAAGTCGAGTACGAGAGTTTAATGAGCTACGATAAAAATTCGATCGATACACATAGAATAAATCGGTACGTCCTGATCGATGACGATTTTAGAATCTTAACGATCAATCGCTACTCACGTGCGTGAAAGAATCGAGAGAGAGCGTAATGACACTGCCGCAGGTGAACGTAATAGGACGTACGGAGCGCATCATTATTATAATCAGGCTTTTTCTCGTTCCAATCCCAAGCGAACACCAGTCCATTCGATAAACCGCGTTGCAAATATCTACGCTCTGAATCAATCATACTCTCTGCATATATTTACGGAAAAACTTGTCATTTTTGCCTACCCATTCTTCTTCATAGTTCAACATTCTTTCCGACGAATGCGCACATCGAAAGATTTTCACTCCGCGGCGAAAGTTTTTTCGTGAACAATGGCGCACCGTAAAGCAGTGTCAGAAAGTGCGAAAACAGCGTACCAAAGTGAAGCGTCGCTAACGAGAATCAATTGTAATAATAATCGTATGAAATACCTCGAGTATCAGCTCACCACCGTAGTAGCAAAACATGAATATTTGTACAAGCATGCAATTGACAAACATCATGATAGCCACGAACTGAGAGCTAAAAAGTTGCACCGTCGACAGCTCGAAGACACTGACGCAAAGTACGAGAGAGCTCTGGACGAACTGAAGAAAAACCACGAAACCGAAAATATCGGTGGAAGTATCGGCGAATCTGTGAATCGAATCGCCTACCGATCATTTTACATTCTTTTAGGAATGGGCATCCTGTTCGGATGATAGGAATAGGCAAAAAGAATGCACTTTCTGTTACTCGTATATTTGGTCGTGATGTCTGGTGCATTCCTTCAGCAGCTCCGACTCCAAGGACTTCGCCCTCCTCGGATATTCCGTATGACGCTTTTCGTGCGATGACCTGCTTGACGCCTCGACACGCCCCGGTATAGCTTCTATACGGTACTTGAGAATTTTCATTTGAGCGCAGGTATGCATCATGACGCCCGGAACGAGTGTGTCGAAAGATGAATTTACAACAGGTAAGGCGCCGTGGGCGATGATCTGATGAAAATAAGCGAACCAATAGCCGATCGGCAACGATTCAAGACTATAGGGCAGCCAGCCTTTGAACGGAAGTTTTCTTGCTGGTATATCCAGAAACAACGATCTCAGAGTTATCAAAGATGCCGTCGTTCCCGAAAGGGCCGAATAGCACAATGCATTGAACCTAAAACGAGTCATTGAAATTCCCAAAACCACGTACTTTACCGATTTTTCGAAAAATTCATTCTTTACAAGCGACAACGATAGAACATTTCTCCCGTGGAGTAACAACCTAACGTCACGTTCGCACTCCAAGTATATTTTCGTTTCTTCCGAATTTCGAGGCTTGCATAGATCGTTCCTCAGCACATTCGTCATGTCGATTATTTCTTCCCGTTTCTTCACCAAATTGAGCGTTTTCCCGCACACGCCGATCGTAGTGACCAGCATGAAAGAACCGCTGGTGAATTCCTCGATACTGTTGGCCGAGGCGAACAGCTCGATGCATCCGGATATCGTAAACGTGTGGATTATAAATAACATGACGATCGTGTAGCAGTTGTAGAGTATAGACTTCCAGCCGGAAGACCACGCGAGAGGTCTCCAGAAACCGCAAACTTGTAGAATCCAAAAATTCAACGAAAGCGTATGCATTTTCTTGCGATGCACCTTACCGGTGCACGAACGAAAGCGGTTCTTCGTTGAGACGGAAGCTGACGAAAAATATGCTACTTCCGAGCGGCCGAAAAACTTGCGTTGGAATAATGCTCCGAACAATCGTCGCGAAAATAACGGATAAGATGGCTCGGAAGATGACGTACGTATGGCATTTGCATTTTAAAATCGATAAATGATACTACGAGTAGAAGGAAGAATATAGAGAAATTATTCCGTAAAACATTCATGAAGGTACATTTTACTGCCTATACATATGTCTATCGTATACTCCATCGCTAATAACCCAGACAAAGGGAAGATAAGAGTACGTTACCTTCGAACACGTATTTACAAGTAATGAGGGACGCAGTTACTCCGCAATAATCCCATTTTATATTCAACGGAAAATCGTACAGGAAGCGAGAAAAATCGACTTGCTCCCTTACATGGCGCACAAATGAAATGTAATCGAACTCGGAGCTGCAATTAGTCGATGCTATATCCAACCGCCTTACCGTCAATCGCAGCTACAACTATTATTTACGTCATGTTTATTTCATCGGTCAAGAGACGTCGGAGAAAACGTTTTTGCTTCGACAGAAAAAAATAAGTGCATTGCCTACGGTACTCTGACAACACTTCGGACAGTGAATTTTCACAAGTACTTGCTTCGCTTTATACAGTGTGCGCCAGAGAAACTTACTTATTTGAAAGGTCAATAAAAACAAAAGTACTTCAATTATTGTTTAAAATTTTTTTTTATTTGAGAATACAATATCCCAATTTTTTTTTCATGTAGTCTTGAAAATGACATCGGATAAATGGCGACCCCCATTGCGCATACACTGATGAAGTCGATTTTTGAAATTCGTATCCACTCTTTGCAGCATATCAATCGGTATGTTGGCAATGGCGTCGCGAATGTTGTTCTTGAGGTGTGCTATGGTCCGTGGTCGATCGACATAAACCAGAGATTTCAAATAACCCTATAAAAAGAAATCGCATGGAGTCAATTTGTTGGTGGGTCTTCGTCAATTTGTTGCGACAACATTTCCCCGACCGCCTCATCTCTCTCAGAGGCGATCTCCAATGGCCGGCACGCTCTCCAGATTTGACTCCATGCGATTTCTTTTTATGGGGTTATTTGAAATCTCTGGTTTATGTCGATCGACCACGGACCATGGCACACCTCAAGAACAACATTCGCGACGCCATTGCCAACATACCGATTGATATGCTGCAAAGAGTGGATACGAATTTCAAAAATCGACTTCATCAGTGTATGCGCAATGGGGGTCGCCATTTATCCAATGTCATTTTCAAGACTACATGAAAAAAAAATTGGGATATTGTATTCTCAAATAAAAAAAAATTTAAAACAATAATTGAAGTACTTTTGTTTTTATTGACCTTTCAAATAAGTAAGTTTCTCTGGCGCACCCTGTAGTTCATGGATTTTTGCTCGGTACTGTTTGGAAGGGAGCACTTTCTTTTACATATTATTGTGTAGCTCCGTCACCAGCGTTGACGACGATTTGACGTTTATTTTCCGCAACATAGTGAAGTCTGTGTTATGAAGCCTGAACAATCTGCTGTTTGAGTTCTCGTCAAAATTATGATCTTCTCTAACGACAATAGGTAAACTCTCGTAATCAAAGATAATTTTAATTGCGTTTGTTCAATATTCATATTAGTGTTATTTTTCGATATAACTGATATTTTCAAAAAGAAAACAACGACCACGCTTTGCGATATCGGTTCCCTGAACTTGGACTTTCGAGCCAGGAAAGCCTGTAGGACAAGCAGTTTTCAGAGTCTCAAAAATTGGACCCTTCGCATGAAAGGCATTAAGGGAGACTTTGTCCTTGGAGTGCCATATTTCAGGTGTTTACATTTTATTTTTTTTTAAAGGAAACGAGTAAAGCTTTTTGAGTGCGGTTTTTTTCTTGCTTTTATTCATGATATACAGAACGTTAAAAAAAATTTTTTTCGAAAAAAAAAACAAAATGGCGGCCGTTGCAGCTCCGCGAAAACAGGTCCTCAAATCGCGGGAGGTAAACGGCTGACATCACTGCCCCCTCTTTGTTGATCTGATACACAAATTCAAAGCATATTATCAATCTGTGACCCTTTGGTCATGGAATGACGGATGGGATTTTCGTTTAGTACAAATTTCGGAAAATGGCGGCAATTAAAAAAAAAATCGAATTTTCGCGTTTTTTTTCGCATAAGAAGATAAATAATAAATGCAAAAATGTATCTATCGAAAAAACGATCCGTCGTTCCGTGAAGACATATTTTCTGAGTATGCTCTGCAAATTTCAGGTCGATATGTTAATTACGGCGGTCAGGAGAATGTCAGCCATTTTTAAAAACGTGTTTTCGAGAAAAACGCGTTTAAAGTTTTGTAATGTGTTTACACAAATGTGTTTATAATTACCGCTAATCGGAAATGCCTGATCCATAGAGGCATCCCTCCTCTTCTTCTAGCTGCTCATGTTGAGCCGCTAACATCTCCCGCTGCTCAATCAAGGACAACGTCTCCGTTAAACAAAGCCCACGTACAAGTATGACGTATTGAAAGTGCTCAATTTGCAGGAAATAAAAATTAGTTATGCTAATAAAACCAACCATGGTGAATCTTTTACTGAATCCCGAAATGAGAAACGGGGTGAAGTTCCGAAAAATATTTCTCCCTCTGATCGAACAGAAACTTTGCACGGACCTGCCTTTTAATATTTTAAGAGATCCCCTAAAAGGATTTTTGGCCACGCTTCATAACTTTCGAGATATCAATTTTTACGTTATTTTTTTACCGCGCTCGTACTATATCTATAGCTGACGGTTTCAGCCTTGGCTATACCTATATACGTTGTCGCGGTCTGCGCTATTCGTGTGGATCTTCGTCAAGTGTGGCCGATAGACACCCCCCTTCCAACGCAGCAACAGCTGGCTGCCAAGGATTATAAGGAGGTACCGTGCAAAATCGAAGCAAAATTACGAAACCATACAAAAAATTAAAAACTCCAATTTTTTTGAAAATCAGAGACTATAAAAACACAAAAAATATTTAAAATCCCAAAAAAAAATTTAAAGCTGATGAATGAATCATAGGAATCTATTGGACCTCCAAAAAAATGAACTGTGGTAAAAGGAAAAAATTAATCTACGATGCTCTGGTTCTGTTTCAATATTCCGCGTACATATGGTTCCATATGCACATCTGAGGTGACTCGCGCCCACACCAGTGGTCCACACGTCCCACCATTCGCACGAAACGAAGAGCGCGATAAAATATATAGATATATCTAGAACTGAGCCTGCTATATATATATATATATATCTAGTGGAGCGCAGTAAAAAATAACCTTCAAAAATCGTCGTATTTCTCTCGATCCATTGTTCCATTGTTTTCGCTGTCCGGACCGTTCGCCTTTTTGACCCCTCGCCATTTTAGCTGATCGACTTTTTGGCCCTTCGCTTTAATGAATTCGAAATTGTAAACTGTCGTAATATTTACAATTCGACGATGTAACATCTCGTATTGTTTGGTGTATATAGAAGGCGAGTCGATACTACCAGGTGTAGAACTTTGGCATGCACGTTTCCTTTCAGAAAACCCCAAAAAAAGACATCGAATGGCGTCAAATCGCACGATCTTGGTGGCCAATTCACATCACCACGGCGCGAGATAACACGACCATGAAACTTCGTCCACAATAACTGCATCGTTTCGCTCGCAGTGTGGTAGGTTGCGCCATCTTGTTGAAAGAATATGTCTTCCAAGTCCATGCCGTTTGTGCCATTTATCGGATATTATGTTCCACACATAACCTCTATGTTTATTCCGTATACTAAAATAAAAATATTCGTACTTTCTAAAGCAGAAAAGAGCGAATGGTTCGCGAAATAATATTCAAGGTTTTTTTACCGTTGGCATACGACCTTAAATATTGATTTTAGAAGAAAAAAAAGGTAGGAACAAAAATTGTCCAATTTTTCATTCTCTACAAGTTTGTTCATGTTCGTTTATGCCCTAAAGTTAAAAACAAACGAGATAATGCGGTAGCCGCTTCTTTCAGGTTTAATTAAAAAAATATCGATGGTAGAGAAAAAACTGTAATGACCAGAGTTGTAAAGCACTCGATATCATACAAGTTTAGTCATTACCATTTCTACTTGAAAATTGTAAATCGCCGAGTTATTCGACAAAAACAATTTCCCATTAAATTTTAGATGACGATATTAACTGAACGCAAGCCCAGCCCAGAATGAAACTTACCCATGTTGTTTTACACTAACACAAGAACATTCAGTGTAAAGTTCAGCAGGATCAACCTAGTCATTAGGGTTAAAACATTGAAAAATAAAAGATTTTTCTTTTTTTTAGTGTTGCAGTACTTGGAAAATTGATTTTTTTTTTCGAAATAGTTCATAGAAAACCGTATCTTTTTTGTAGAGAACATTTTTTCGTACGAAGAGAAAATCACTACGATACGACCATTTGAAATGTTATCACGTGTAAAATCTTATCTCCGAGTTAACCGAGTTAGCGAGCCGATAAAAGTAACTAAATAAAAATAACTAAAAGACTTCGCATGGCTTCGAACACGAGGATCGGCTGGTATAGCGAAAAATGCACCTTTTCAGAATTACGCGAGTACCCTGAGGTACAACGGTCCACAACACACGGCATTAGGGCACGAGTATAAGTAATTTCGGTAATTTCATCAATTCCGCACCGCGGCTTAAACGCCAAACGTCAAAATAGTCGTATTCGGCGCGGAGTGGTTAAGTACGCCGTGCGGGCCTCGCGCCTGCGCAATAAGAATATCGTTAGTTACCTACTAGCGCCACAGGGAAAGTTGGAACTAAATAAATCGGTGAAAAAGCGTAGCATTTTTACACGCGGTAAGGGATAGGAGGTGCCAACCCCCTGCACCAGCCTCGCCGAATTCACTGCCGTTGTCACTCTTCTTTTTCTACAGTATTTCTGTAAGACTCCTGTACATTCTCAAATTGGCCACCATCGAAACAAGTACCACATTTTTCCTTGATTTCCAGTACCCTAAGTTTTTCTTTTCAACAAAGCAAGTCACACTTCAATGTGCTGTACAAAAAATGTATCACGTTCAATGTTTCTTTACAGATCGAGGATCGGGGGGGCTCAAAGGGCTCAATTGGTTCCATCGGGTCGTGCTCGACCCGCAACCTTCGGCATCTTCTTGTTCGTCGAATCCTCGAGCTCCTTCGGCTTGTAGTAATGCGGCGCGACTTCCAAGAGCCACTTACTCTCGATCTCCGTAATCTACCGCAAACGAAAGCGAGAAAATATAATTCTCAAACCTACAAGGAAGGACGACGATATTACAGGCTAAAGATGAAAAACTACTCACCTGCCGCATATATTCCTTCGTCGTGAATACCAGCTCGTGGTACAATATCCACCGCGGCAGTTCTTGGAACAACGAGCTGTTCGGATGTATCGACACCGTTTGATTGTGCTTCGCCGTTTTGTAGTGACCGCCCTTGGACAATCGAGCCACGTGGTAAAAGTATCCTGCCGTGATTGCCTGAGAGAAACGAAGATGGAGTATAAAAAATTAAGGGGACACGAAATAACTATTCAATCGCAACTTCCAGTTGAGCTGATTTGAATTGTCGAAATGCCCTTACTGGCAAGGTATTAAGGGGTGCGTTCGACTCGGGCGCTTACAGCGCTCACGCTCATTAGCGGTGCTGTGGCACGTTCCGGTGGAACTGTACGCGATTTGACGAGCTTACGCTTTCCGGTACTCAAGTTGTTCGAGTTGACACACGGTCTTACATACAAGTCTTGAAACGACGGTAGTGGGGGAAGGTTCACCTAGCGTCCAATTTTTGCTTCAAATTTCGGCCGCATGGCGCGCATAGGAAAAGGGGTGTCGTATGCGAAGAAGACGGCAATATCATATTTCTCTGTTTTGCATATAGCGCGTGCACTTTAGACTGTAAGGTCTCGCTATACGGGTTCTTGTTTCTTTTTTTGTAAGGAATATCCATTACGCGAAAAGTAAACGGAAAAAGTATGCACTTGCATGCTAAAATGAACAAAGTAATACATACATGCTCAAAAATATAAGCAGACCTATATTAACCGCGTGCAAAGCTCAAGCAACTGTGATAAAAATTATCGATATTCTGTTCTTTGTATTGCGATGGTAGTTGAGCTGAATTCTGTCGCTGCGCACTCGGAACCCGAAAGTGCTGGTTTGTTACTGATTTCAAGTGTCAATAACAGTTATTTAGACATATGGAACGTTTTTTTATACGCGTAACCATTTTCAACTGTTATACGCACATACGCCTATACGACTAAACATTTTGATCGGTTTAGGTCAGTCTCATGACATCCCGAGATCACAACGACGCACGGTGGCGACGATAAGCAAAAAAAAACGCTTGTACACCAAGCCGCCCGCTCTCCGCCTATCAAATACGACAGCCGTTTCATAACCTGTATCCAAGACCGTGGGTTGGCATTATAAGTATCAAGATGGCGGACGCAGCAGAAAATAATTAACAATGAGACTGATAACAATGAAGTTTACGGTGAAGATTACGAAGATAGCAACAGCTGACTGTAGTCGTAACCCCATCTTCCTCGTTCGAATTTCCACACATATTTCATTTTTAACCATTTTTCGCCGACACAAATTTTTCACGCTTTTTACCAGACGTGGCCCGAATACAATGCTTTACATTTCCCACACGTGACATTGTTTTGACAGATCGACGTTGAAAATCGTGGAGGTTAAAGTCGCCCGAATGAGTAAAAACAGACGGAGATAGAACCAATGTTGCCAAATATCAAACCTAGAAATACTACGCGAATCGTTGGAATAGCTACTTTTTCATTTTTTCTAATTAAATGTGAACATTCGTTAAACAGTGTACAAATGGGAAATTTTAGTTATTTCAAATTCTTTTTTTTTTGCATATGTTAAAAAGATAAATTGTACAGATCTCAAGTACGATCAGTGGTATGACTAGTGTGAAGCGATAGGACTACCTTAAAATAAACCACGAAAATCAGCCATCTTTCCTCGTCCAAAGGTATCTCCCCCCTCAAGGAACAACGTTTTTTCTTTCGCTACGAAGTTTTAGCTCAAGCAAGTAAAAGGCTCTCCACCGAAACTTCGCAGCTTCAACGATCTGAACTTCACCTTTCGTATATTCGCAGTCTCGGTGATGCCCGAGATGAGTTCCATTTCGACGCGTTGCATGAGGCCGATGAGTTGTTCGCGAACGTCCCTGGCCCGTTTCATGGATCTGTGCTGTATGAAATTGTCGTAACACCAGTGGCTGCTGAAGTCGCACTGTTGCCACTGATTATAGACGTTGAGCAGTGTGAGATGGTCGCCGCCGGGTACGTGAAAATTTTTCCGCGCCGTATCGGCGAGAATAATTTTGTCCTTGGGTCGATAGAAAATGGCGCCGTTGACGGATAGCATGGCGGCGATCGTGGCGATTTCCTCGGAGCATCGATATTTTTCGCTCGCGAGTAGCATCTTCGCCATCATCGGATCAAGAGGAAACTCGGCCATTCTGCGTCCCATCTTCGTGAGTTCACCCCGATGATTGAGCGCGCCGAGAGCGTAGAGTTGCTCGAGAGCGAGCACGAGAGTCTCGTGGGGCGGTGGATCGAGAAAATCGAAATGCACGAGATCGTTGATACCGAGTGCTTTGAGGGTCAGAACGGCATTTCCAAGATTGATCCTTTGTATCTCCGGCACCGTGTTGTCCTCCAGTTCGTGCTGATACGCCCAGGCGGTGTAGAGACGGAAACATTTGCCGGGTGCGACGCGTCCCGCTCGACCGGCTCGTTGATTCGCCGAGGCTTTGCTTATCGGCACTACCATCAGGCTCTCCATGCCAGTGCGCGAATTGAAGTTGTTCTGCTTCGCGAAACCCGGATCGATCACGTAAACGATGTTGTCGATGGTCAACGAAGTCTCCGCGATGTTCGTCGCCAGGACGACCTTCCGCGCGCCCTTTGGAGTCGGCTGAAATATCTTCGTTTGCATGTCACTCGGCAAATTCGCGTATACCGGAAGTATCAAGAGCTCGGCGAGCTTGGAGCCCAGCCTTCGAACGCGCTCCTGCAGCATCTCCTGACACGTCTCGATCTCGTCCTGTCCCGTCAGAAAGACCAACACGTCGCCCGGCGGCTGGGTCGCGTGTATCTGCAATATCGAGACCACGCAAGCGTCCGTGTAATCCGCCTCCGGGGCTTTCGTGTAATAAATGTCGACCGGAAAACGCCTTCCCGGTATACGAAATATCGGCGCGTCGTCGAAAAAGTCGCTGAACTTCGTCGCGTCCAGTGTCGCCGACGATATCAACAGCTTGAGATCACTCCGGAATCGCGTTATGTCCTTCACCAGACCGAACAGAATGTCCGTGTGCAGAGTTCGCTCGTGGGCCTCGTCGATTATCATCACACTGAAAACGAGACGGATAACGTTCGTTGGTGGAAGATTTTTTTTAATCACGCAATCGTTCGCACAAACTTTGTTTTTTGCCTACCGTAGAAACCTTTTTCGATCGTTCTTCTACTAATATTCCAACGTTAATTCTTTTCGCGAACCCGAATATTCAACGGTTAACTGATTTTCGTCAACAACGAAGTCAAAACACGTGACAGTACGAGGTTCGTTAAAAAAATATGGTGACTTTTCAAATTTTCGCGGGCTACGTACATTCGATTTTCGTTGTTTTTTGGTTATGTTGGTACACATGTTTGCCTTCAATAAATTCGTCTGGCCTACGACGGCAAGAAGCGTTTCCTTTCAGTAAAGTGAAAAAAGTAAATAAAATAGCCTTGATATGTATATTTTTGTTTACTTGAAATTTGGTTATACGACGAGAAAAATGAAGCTACACAATGATTTTCATTAAAATTGAATAAACTTATATCGTTGCTGCACTACTTTATAATATAATAAATAAAATTTTGTTTTCAGACCGAAAAGATCGTAATTTTAAAGACCGACTTCGCGAGTATAACTCACAATATTAATTTCCAATCTCAAACTCAATCTGAGGCAAAACTGTTGGTATATGAACACGTCAGGGACGTACTGCGCTTATAAAGATTTGACGGATAAATAGCCCAGTTTGTTGCAATTTTTTCACGCTGCGGGCGCTGTGTTCGTTTTCATTCCCTTATACTCTGCACGGAGCCAATAATGCCAAAAGGCAAGAAACATACGTTTTTTTTTCAACACTTTTTCGCGTTCCGCAGCCATTGGAAATCCTTGAAATTCCATCGTCATCGAGGTCACCAACAAGAACGAAAGAGCAAAGGTGGAAACAAAAAGAAGTACATTGTCTACATGCCTGTAAGACGCGAGATCGGGTTCGCTAAGGAATTCTCTGTGCAGCGTACCATCCGTCATGTATTTTATCCTCGTACGCTGGGAGGTGCAATCTTCGAAGCGAATAGCGTAGCCGACCTCGTTGCCGAGTTTCACCGCCATTTCGTGAGCCACCCTGGCCGCAACGGACATCGCGGCGACTCGTCGCGGTTGCGTGCAACCGATGAGTTTGCCGTCGTTGGTGAAGCCCGCATCGTGAAGATACTGCGGTATCTGCGTAGTTTTGCCGGAGCCAGTTTCACCCTCGATTATCAAAACTTGATGATTCTTGATGGCCTGTATGAGATCGTGACGGAATCGATAGATCGGCAAGCTCTTCTTCGTCTCCTCGATCGTCGTTAGGACTTTTTCCTGCGGCTCGGGTGCCCCTTCGCGCTTTTTGTCCTTCGCGCTGCCGGGCATTCGCAAAGCTTGAACGAATTCTACCTCGTCCTCGAGCAAAAGCTCGTAATCCTGTTGAGCTGAGGAACATTGGAAACCGTGAGGCGAATGGGCAATGAAAAACATCATCGCGATATTGAATCATTCGTTGGATTATTATTATATATTGGTAACTTTTTATAGTTTTATCTTTCACTATTTTTATAACGACCACTTCTGCGCGAAAACAAATCATCCGAAACAAAAAAATCAAACGTATTTAGTTTCGGCATGGAATTATCTAGTGCTTGGATGGATTCCATGAAATATTGATTTCTGAAAAAATGACCGCAGTCCTAGACGAAAGTAATATTTTCGATGAAAAAAACGGACTATTTTCGTTGATGAAAAAGAAACTATGCACCGAAACAAAAATTCCTCCGTTCAAGCACTGCTTTCTGAAATGTGAAAGAAGCTCGTGAATTTCTGGAGTTGATCGGCACAGTGAATTTCGAGATATCGTGGGCACCAATTTTGAAAAAGTCATTTGGAGAAAAACGCGTTTAAAGTTTGCCGGTTCGCGAAACTTATAAACGTCCATAACTCTCTCAACGTTCAGCGGATCGACTCGAAATGTTCAAAGAATATTTTTGAATGTTATACTTCAGCAATCCGTCGAAAACCAAAAATCGATATTTTCAAAAATGTCAACTAGGTGTAACCGCTTAAAAAGAAGGTGCGATTGTTAGAATACCAAAAAGTTGTAATTGTAACTACTAATTTTCCACCATCATACCAATGTGCTCCCAACTGAGGCGTTTTGTCCGAACCAACGTTTAAAAAATGAGTTTGCAGCATCACGTGAACAATTTCGATCCGATCCGTTAAAAATGTTCGTAGTTGAATGAAAATCTTCACGAAAATATGTCAGGATTTCTGAGTTCGTCAAACACTCTAATAGCTGTAAGCTATTTTACACATATTTTCCTCCCAAACACGAAACTTTTTTTCTAGCTTATAAAAATTTCTCGTCAATTCATTAAATTGTTTCGAACTTTATTAGGATGGCTGGTCAAAGTTGAGTGTACCTTTTCGATCTTTGGCGCCGAATCGAAAAACTGCGGACGTCATCTGATCAGCCTCCCATTTACTCTGCTCCGATTGAGGAGGCTCGGGATCGATTTGGTCGCTCTTGTCCCCCTTGCCTTTCTCCTCCGGCATGTGATACCTCTGTACCCTCTCGAGCTCCCTCGCTTTCTCGTGCTCTTTGGCCAATTGCAGAAGTTGCTTCTTGTGCTCTCTCTCTCTCCTCTCCCGCTCCGTCAATCTGTAACGCAACGTTCAATTTGAAATTCGTCGCACGCGTGTTTTCGAAGAAAAAAAATGTGATTCTGCGCGGCGTACACTTTGTCCTCGAAGAGATACTCGTCGTCGAGAATATCAGCCTCCAGCTCGGCCACTTTGTCCTCCTTCCGCTTCTCCAAGTACTTCCGTCGCGACTCCACTCGCAACTTTGGCACGAGCTTGTCTTTGGAATTTTCCTCCATGACCTTGAGCCTCTTGGCCGCTTCCGCTGTTTTCGACATTCGGAAGCGTGAGACGACTCTTCGGCGACAGCGCAGAATAAACATCACGATTGGTCGCAAAACTTACCAGCTCCGGAGCCGACGGGCATGGCAACTTTGCGCACCTTCGAGTCATCCTTCGCTTTGAGTCTGACGGCGAACTCGTCTCGCTCCTTGATGTCGCGCCTGCGACGCTCCTCTTCGCTGTCGCTGTCCTCGCTCGAGGACACCTTGCGCCTGTATTTGCTCATGGTTGCACTGGCGGAGGGCAAACGATAATCAACCAGCCAACGAAGAAGATCTACGTCGTACAAACGTCAATTAATTCCGCGACTTTCATGAGAATAAGAACCGACGTGCATTATTCTCGTAGAAACGTTTTTCCGGCGTATTTTTTAGGTTATAGACTAGGGACGTTACGATTCAACTTTTGTCGCGAAGAGTTCGATACAATATTCGTCTACAGACAAAATTGATAATACGTTACATAGGACACACCTTTGTGATATTAAAATATCGTATGCTGCGTATTTAAATTTGTCCGTCGCTATTTATGTTAGAATCAAAACAAAACACTCTATCGACGATGGAACGCATCGTTCGAAATGTTGCGCGATCCTACGCGTGGTGGCGGTGGCGACACTTCCAACCGGAAGTCAGACTCGAATCGTCAAATGGCCCGAGAAATTATAAACGTTATAGATAAGAAACGTATGTAGTTAGCGTGAAAATAGGAACTTTAACATTGATTGTGAGTATAAATATGTAAATATGTAAAATGGGGAAAGGTAATTTTGAAAACATTTGTCTTCGTGGACGGCCATCACACTGAGCCGGCCCCATAATCAACACTATCTAAATTTCAATCTTTTAAATTACCATTTGATAAATGTGAGCTTGTTGATATCAAGAGATTGCAAAGATTCACCTGGGCACGAAATGAACAATAAGTTTTAAAAATTGAAGATGTTTTGCAAAACAGCTGGATGTGCTGATTTCACTTGAGTAGTTATGGCTAGCTGTGAAAGTGAAATAATCACTTTTTTCGAAAACAATATATTTTGACGATATATCATGTCATAGATGTTCCGTGAAAATTTCAAGGTGATCGAATCAAAATTGACAGATTTAAGTATAGGCTGTTATGTTGATGCCCGTCGAAACGCTCGGAGCGGCGTTCGAAACTTTAAACGCTTTTTTCTCGAAAGTACGTTTTGAAAGTCGGTCAGCAAAATATCTCAGAAACTAATGCATCGATTTTTCCAAAATTTTCGGGGCTCTTTCTAGATCTAAAAATATAGTACTTCATCGGAGGATTTTTTGCCGATGTAGAGTCTCGATTTGATAAACAAAAAATGCATTTTTCCCGTAAAAATCAAGATTCACTTTGAACACGCGCCATATTTTTCAAATTTGATATTTCCGAAATTCCTTCGATTACCGGGTTACATGGGTTTTGATGCACAAACAAAAACCGATTTTCTGTCACTTTTTTAAATATAATAAAATAATTATTTTATTCAAACTTTGAGCATATGAAAGTACATTTAACAAATATTTTATAAAATTTTCATGCATAAATTTTGAAAATTCAGCCGTTGACATCTGGTTTCCGGAGACCCCTTTAAAAAACAGTATCCTCGCGGTGGTAAGGATAACTCATAATGCATTTATCTGAAATCAAAAAGCCAAATTTTTTCCGTTAGTAGGTGAGTATAGCTCGGCATTGAGCGAAGCACTTTAAAAAAATTGAAAATTGAATCATTCGTAGAGTTGTATGCAAATCAGGACGTTTTTCGCTAAAATGTAGACCATGTAAAATAAGTTGTGATCAAAGAGAAAAATCGTCCCTTCAATCATTAGTCAATACTTTCTAGACGAAGAGTGCAGAATTTCAACAAGACCGGTGCATTTGTTTTTGAGAAATCGTGTCGACGGAGTTCAAAAATACAGCTTTTAATTTTAAGTTGGAATAAAAGATTCCAGCCCAAACTTTGGGAAATATTCTTGACAAGTTGTACTATTAGATAAAAAAATTTAAAGTAAATGGATTTTTTGAAATTTCGAAACCCATGTAACTCCTTAATCAAAGGATTATCAAACGTACTAACGAAATATGTGATTTTTTTATATTGGTTTAAGAGGGTTTTAAAGGCTCAGAAAAAGTACAGTGTTCTTCAGATGATACTTTTTCAAATACCTAATTTCTGAAGAAATTTATTGTCGCGGTTTTCTATAAAAAAAACCAAATCCCAAAAACGACCTGTTTTTGACTGTTACAACCAACGATAAGCATAACCCATTAATATAAGAATAATTTCAAGGTTATTTTCGAAATGATCTACAAAGATGAGCATATTTACAAAGACATTTTAAACATCCACCTAGGCCCGGATTCAACAATACGTCTGAACAACAATTGAGGACTGTTCGCAAAATCTCCAGACGTGGCGCGTCAATGATCATTGCAGAGCTTTGTTACTTACATTAGCGATCAACATAAGTTTTTCCCATTTCCTCTGTATGTTAAATCAAAAGCGAACGACAAAAATAACTATAAAGACGATACGGTTCTATTCGAATAAGTAGTCGTTTATTGATTCTCCATCATCCTCGTGAGATTTGATCGAGAGAAGCTAGATGCGTTGATCTTCTTGATGGTGGAGTTTTCACTGAGATCAACTAGTTCCAACTCGAGGCTGAGTATCAAACCGCTATCGGAAATATTGTAGCCACTTGCTACGAGCAATCGTTTCGTTTCTTCGTCGAGATCGGCAAGTCTCTTCCCCCCTTTGCTACCATCAACGATCTGCGATTTGTTCACTGCGTCGATAAGTCCACCAGGCTCTCTCCTCGAAAGACTCACTCCATTGGTACCATTGGTAGAAACATTTTTCCGGTGATTGAGATTTGTCGCTTGGACGGTTCGTATATTCATAGGTGGAGGTGTCGTTTGGCTGTCATTTTGACGATAGTCCATTGGGACCACCGACGCCGAGAAAAACGATCTTGTGGATGGTTGAAGGGACGAGTCGGGTTTGGCCAATTCGTTGACATCTACTTTTTCATCAGCGCGCACGGATGAATTTGAGGAAGCAACGGGGGCACGAACGCCGCGACTGCAGAGAACGTGTTGCTTCGTGGAGTTGCACGGAAGACTGTAGAACAACGGCAAGCCGTGACCTTCGCGATCAAGATTGAGGCAATTGTCGGGCTCGGCTTTCGGCAACGATGTACCGTTTGCATTGCCTAGGCACCAAGAACTCTGCGCCACGATACCCTGTCGCGCCACGGCTCCGCCTCCTTCGTCCAGCCATCTCCAACCCTCCTCCGTTCTCCGGGTCCTTCCTCCCAACCAAACGTGATCAATATCTTTGAAAAAAAATGAAACGATGAAAAATCCTCCATCATTCGCTATCTTCACGTCCTAGAGGTGGCGCAGCGATATTTCAATATGATCGGTCAAAATATAACCTCACATGGGAAGTATTATTTCGTTCTTGATTTTCTGCAAGTTCTCTATTGGATTTACCTCCATGGCCGATTGTAATGCTACGGCAGTGAATAATCTATTTTCCGCTCTCCTTTAAGTTCAGCTCTGGATTTAGATTTTTGAAGTTATGAAAGTCACGCGCAGGTTTCGAGGAGTGATTCCATTTCTCAGAGCATACTTTTTACAAGGAACGTCTGAAATTATATTTATACATTGTATGTAACAAAAATAACTATCCGTTACCGTATGTAAAAATGCTGCGCTTTTTGACCGCTCAATTTAGTTCTACCTCTCATCGTGGCGCTAGTAGGTTACTTACAATATTCTTATTGCGCAGGCGCAAGGTCCGCACGGCGTATTTAACCACTCCGCGCTGAATACGACTTTTGACGTTTGGAGTTTAAGCCGCGGTACGGAATTGAATTACCGAAATTACCGAAATTACTTATACTCATGCGCTAATGCCGTGTGTTGTGTACGGTTGTACCTCAGGGTACCCGCGTATCTTGAAAAGGTGCATTTTTCGCCATACCAGCCGATCCTCGTATTCGAAGGTATGCAAAGCTTTGAGTTATATGTGTGTGTGTGATATGTAATACTCCTATATTGCCAGCGCTCACCGAAACGTGACGAGAACACTACGGTGCAGACAATATCGCTCTCTCGCTCGTGGCTCGTCACTTTTGCTTGCAGTGCGCAAGCGCGAATAAAAGCGGGAGTGCGCAACAGTTGTATAGGAGTCTGCGCACGCGCGCCAATGAGTCGCGCGTGCGCAGCACGACCAAAAGTAACTCGCTCTGTCTCACTTCATCGCCGTCCTCACCACTTATAGGGAAGCATAGGCCGCTGGCAATATAGGAGTATTACATATATGGCTCCTACGCGCCCGTAGGATTATCGAGAACGACTAGCGCTGCGAGTGGTAGAGCTGAACACTACAAACAGCGGACAATTAGCGTGACAAACATTCCAAAAGATGCCAGCCCCCTGCTGCAAACTCGCCTCGATGGTTTGAACGTCATGTTCAAAGCCAACAACCACCTTTTCAAGACTTTATATCTTTAGGTGGCTTATGGGAAGACAATTCGCTTTTATTATTAGTCTTGCACCCTATAACACAGCAGAATATCGAGTAATTGTTTCGTTTTTTAAATTTTATCCATTGTTATCAATGTATTTTGACAAAGTTTACTATACCAGTGAGCTTTCGCCTTAGGCCGCGAGAGGCGCCAATACTGTTAGGGATCGCGAATTGAACGAACGCAAGTGGCACTTTTTGTCCATTGTGAAGTGTATCTTGGACACGTGCTTTCTCTCGCGAGCAAAATTTGCGATTCCCGAAAGCCTTGACGCTTCTCGTGGCCTAAGGCAGAAGCGCTTAGGCGCTTATAGATAGTAAGCTTGGTCGAAATACATTGATGACAGTGAACGAAATTTAAAAAACGAAGAGATTATACTCGAAATTCTGCTGTGTTCCAGGGTGCAAGGCGGGTAGTCAAAGTGAATTGTCGTTCTAAAGCCACAAAAAGATAGTCTAAAAAAGTGGTTGTTAACTCTGAACATAACTCTTTTCAGAATATCAAGGCGAGTTTGTGTTCACTTCACAAGATGTTTTTTCTCTCCAAGTTTGTATCTTTGTGAATAATATAAATCGGGCAACATTAACATTTTTTTCATATAGGATGTATAAATATATAATGCCAGAAGTCCCTTTTTAAAACTATGCTCTGAAAAATAAAATCGATGCTTCCCGAAACGTGCAAGTGGCTCTCATAACCTCAAAAGTGTAAATCCAGATCTGACAGAGCTAAAGAAGAGCGGGAAATAGGTTATTCACCGCAGTAGCATCTTCACAATCAACCATGGAGGTAAATTCAATAGACAATTCGCAGGAAATCAAGAACGAAGTAATTGTTTACGTTTGAGGTTATACTTTGTCCGGCCATATTGAAATATCGCCGGGCCACCTCTAGGTCGTGAAAATAGCGAAAACGTTGTTTCGCTTGAGTGAAATAATAAAAAAAATCATACATAAATCAGCCATCCGTTCGAGAATCGTCGACAGAGTCTTCGAGTCAACGATACTGGCCATCCGACCATTGTCCTTCGCGCAGTAAGCTCTTCCCTCGTCCCAAGACATGCGATCGGCGGAAAACTCGAGCATTTGATCGGCCCCGGAAATGCGCCTGGACACCTTCGGTGTTCCGCTACTTCGCTGTCGCGCTCTGACGCGCCTGACGATGCCTGCGATGATGAAACGTAAGGGTGCGGCCGCATGCAGTCGCTCGACGCTCGTTTGCAGCGATAAATCTGGTCACGTGACCCTATTTTGAATTTCCCGCGACTCAAGTAAGTAGCTCATTTGTCGCCACATATCACGTGACCAGATTTGTCGCTGCAAACTAGCGACGAGCGACTGCATGAGGCCGCACCTTGAAGCGAGATTTCGAGTAATTGCATGAAAAATAAAATTGCGGCCAAGAGAAAACGCGTCATTTTTGTTTTTCGAGTTTCCGCAAAATTTCGGATGCCCGGGAATTTAAACTTGAGAAGAACACTTTTTGCCAACCTTTGCCACTTACCCAGGCAACATAAAGGTTCAATTGACGTCGATACGTTGCCGTTGTCAGGTTACCTTTAAGACACGACTGTAAGATAACTATTCGACATCTTTCAAACGACATCCTCTATAATGCTGCCGTAAAGTTATACATTTTATGATATCTTTCGGATGCCATATGGATAACATTTTGCTGCTTGGGTCGTAGTATTGGATATAAAAAAATGAATGCCAATCTTGGACACTCCGACTGCATGCAAGAAGTGTATTTCTGTCGGGAATTAAAAAAAGATATTACCAATGCGATAAACCCCAGCCAATTTATCTTCAAAGTGAGGGGCGCGCCCCGCAAGGGAGAGGTCGCGCTATACGGTGAGGAGGCGTTTCTAACCCCAATATCGATAAAGATGTGACAGGGGGGCGCAGTCATCTCCTTTTGCGCAGAAACGGAGCGTTATAAAAAAAAGTTTGGAAACGCCTAATCTAAAATACGTAGTTAGAAGAAAGACACCTAGGAAACGTCAATCGTCGCGAATTGAAGATGAGGTGAGTAGCTCCTGAAAAGGGGGCGAGCCGACAGTGAATAAATGAGTAAGAAGATTGGCGCTACCATGCTGGCAAACGAAGGGTCTCTTCTTCTCGCAATCCACATCCAAAAAAACGGGACTGACATGTTCCGGACAGAGATGTCGATCAAGAATGAGGCATCTACCGTGTCCTTGGTATCGGCTGTCGATTTGTGAATTCGCGACCGGGTGTCCACTAAGCCAAGGCGGAAATTTCGTGGTGGAAGATCGCCTTGGGGACAGTGACAATCCAGATGTCGACCACCTCCACTCGGTACCGTTCGGACTCCACGCACCCAACCAAATACTCTCCATTGCTGCATACGCCAACAAAATGAGGTAAAATGCTCGTACGAAAGCATCGTGTGGCTTGATTTATTAACAGATTTCTTGAAGAGGCCTTTAGGCGATCGAAAAAATTTGCTGATCTTCATGATGTTTTTTAAAAGATTTTTTCATCATTTTTTAAACTTAGGGTATGTTTTATGAAACGTACCCTGCGTCTGATATAAACTTTAAAGCTCGAGGTTTCTTTTCTGAAATTTTAAAGTGATATTAGTACTTATGACGTTTGACGCGTCAAGCTTTCAAAATTTATATTTCATATTTAAGAAATATCTACGTTTATGTACCGTTTAAGTACTTGCACCTATGACGAGGGACCAAGGAAGGGCCTTTTTTGTAGTCATTATGTTTTGATTTTCAATTATACGGAACATTATTTTTTACTCTTTAGTACAGTACCTTTTGAATAAAAGCTTGGTTTGAGAAAGTTTTTTTTTACGTTTCTTTTATTTTATACTTTTTAGTATTAGAATTTGTTTATTTATTTGCCATGCCAGACCCCCGTGCAATTTAGAGATCGGCGTGATCAAAAGCCTTGCCTTAGGCTGTAAAGGTTTCGGGAGAAACTTTATAACAGTTCGCGAGAAACTTTATAAATAGTGCTCAAGTCAACAAAGTTAATGAGCCCAAACTCAATTGCCCTACCATTTGCCATTAGGACATTTCAGTTCCCACCTCCTACCACCATTATCAGACTCTCGTTATCACGTGTAATGAAAAGTGCTCGTTATAACAAAACAAATGAGCACAAACTCGACTGTCTTATTATATGCTATTGAGGGGTTATATACGGTTAAGATGTAATGTACATATATTTAAGCACACAGAGCGAAAATTTCTTGTCAATCCGGCGAGTAATCTCGAAGTTACACGTACATTTGTAATGACGTGTCAGACTATATGTAAAGTGCTTTTGAAACATCAAACGCGTTTTTCCCCAAAACTGTGTTTTTTCAAAGTCGGTGGGCAAGATTGCTCGGAAACGGCTGAACCGATCAGTCTCAAATTTAAACGCAATCTTTTCAAGTATATTTTCAAGTAACTAATCGAAGGTTTTTTCTCACCGATAAATATTTTCCATTTTATAAACAATTTAAATCCTCAATTTTCGTCAAAAAACGATTTTCTCTCTGAGAATCCGCCATTTTGTGAAAAATTATTATTTTGCTTATTCCTTCGATCGATTACACGATAATCCATTATATTAACGAAATATTTTTGTTTTTTTTTTTCACTTTAGATGATCCAGTCGAGAGATATCGTGATCACCGCAAGGCGCCTTTTTTTAGAGGTGCCCCCGGAGATCAGCTATAGCGGCTATCAAAATAATTATTTTTACAAGTAAAAAATGTCAAAAAACAGTTGAAAGTTACCATAATATGTGCACACATTTTTACGTTTATAGATTCAAAGGTCTTCTCAAGAAAACTTCTTGAAAAATCGATCTTTTTGGGCCTCCTGACTGTATGTAACCCCTTACGGAGTTGCATTGCCCACCTCCCTCCTCCATCATCGGACCAGCTCCATGGTACCATATCAATGCCACCGAAGTTACACAGGTATGCCAAATTCAAGCTCAATCGGATACCAGCAAGTGTTTGAAAAATGGGTTGCAAATTTTGACCCGAAAAAACAGCCATACGAACATAGCAAGAAATAAAGAAGGTCTTTAAATATCTCTAAAAGTAATATAAAATATAATATAATATAATATATATATATATATATATATATATATATATATATATAATATATATATAATATATATTATATATAATATATTATATATATATATATATATATATATATATATATATAAAATAAAAATAAATATCTTTAAAAGAAATTACTAGATAATTGCATTGGCCCTAAAGAGCCCAAATTCTTCCTGCATGGGAGCTAATAATTTGTGGAACACTAGACCAAGATTGTCCATTCCAATGGGCAATAGTACTTCGAATAAACGACTTTGTCGATCCCACATCTTTTCTTTCGGTAAAAAATGGCGCGTTGTCATACGCAGCCACTTAAAAAGTAATGTAAATGTATAAAATAAACAAATACGAACTTGTAGCAAAAGCTTACATGGCCTGTTCTTCATCATGATCGTAGCAATTTTTTTTGCAGCCTCTTTGCTCAACACCGAGGCTAGATATTGTCCTCTCGTTCGGCACTCGAGCCGCGCGTCCATCCACGTGACACCGCCGCCGTTCAATCGACGGAAACCCAAATTATTGTCGGCGCGCGGCTTTTCCTCGCCTTCGTCCACGCTGAATATCGTGTACCGCAAGCCGTCCACGGTGACGTTCTCACCCTCGACGATCGTCCCGGCAATCTTGTTTCTCACTGCAACTGACGCGAGACATTGAATTACAAGAAATTTTCTACATTACAAGAAAGTTTCAATTTCCGGTTGAAAATGGTCAGAACGACGAAATAGCAGCCACAGACTTAGCAACGTCGCGAGTAACAGCTGATGCGTTTGGCGAACATAACCTAGCTTTGTTTTGAAATTAATTTGAATAGAAGCCGCCACAAAAAATGCAAACAACAATTTATGGAGTTTTATCATTTATCACGTATCAATAATATGTATCATTATATTCTGCCTATCGTGTAAATTTCGCTGAGATAATTCAAGCCTATTTTCAATAGGTTTCCGGCTGATTTTTTTTGTCTTAGTCCGTTTTTTTGGTGGATATGTTATGGTGTTGATGTTTGCATCGTTGAAATGCAACGAAAATCCTTTTTCGTGTTTTTATTTCCTCATTTTTACTATTTTACGAAATATCTTTTTTCGCATTCAAATTCTAGGATAATAAATTCTACAAAATAAAACCTAAGAAGTAATCAGAACGAGAAAATGAAAAAAGACGAATAAATATCGTTGCATTCCAACGATGGAAACTTCAAGCTCATGATATGTTAATATTATTATTACGGAGATTACTACCGAGTCGTTGACAATTTAAGGGTGTTGAGTCCCAAATCGCAAATGATAATAAAATTCTCAAAATTTCACGACAATTAGGAAGCTCGTGATTGAACAATTAACATTCACAAATTAAATGTTGTTTCATGGAAAGTGATGTAACTTTGCAATAAGTTCTTTTTTTCGACCTCTCAATTTTGTAATATCTACAATATACTGAAAGCAACGGAAACAAAACGAAGTTTATTGATACATTTTTTTTATTTCTTTTAAATATTGTTCTTAACAAAATGTTAATTTTTTAATAACGAGCTTCCTAATCGTCGTGAAATTTTAACACGACCTCTTAAATACTTCATACAAAAACATACCAAATTTTCCGAATTTTCTTATCATTTTTTAGTTCAACCCTTAAGGAGGATGAAGCAATGATGATAGAATTCTGAAAATTTGGTATGTTTTCACATGAAGTATTCAGGAGGTCGTGTAAAAATTTCATGACGATTAAGAGGCTATTTATTGAACAATTAACATTAACATGTTTCACAGGGACTCAACATCCTTAATTATTCAGTTTTTATTTTTTCACGTGCAAAAAATTCATCATTTACCACAACATTTGGCACACTATAATCGATAATACGAATAATCAACATAAGTAAACATCAATCAGAGCAGCTGTGGGTCAAATAAATTTACTCTTTCTTTACCCCGTGGAAGTGATCGTGCCTCCTTATCGAAGCCAAAACGGCAATTTTTTTATTCTTCAAATTCGACAACTTGTCGATGTCGAAATAATACCGTTAATACAAAAAGCTCCCATGGTCCAAGCTCAAGCCTAACAGGCACTTTCAGTCTACGCCGAGGTATAAAATCGACTTAAAAGCTTTTCGCGCACATTCGAGCGGTGCGAAGAAAAAAAAAGTAATATTTCACGGATCCGCAACGACGTAGAATTCCGTCCGAACGCTATCCAAACGAGATAAGGATCGTTTAATTAATTTCCTGCGAACGTATACGGCTCGTTTTGGAGATTTACGACGGGCTCGTAAGATTGAAACGTGGGTGTTTTTTTTTTTTTGTTCCTCGACGTTTCAATATCGCAAACGTGTCGCAAATGCGCGGCGAGCAAGCGTGATGAATCAGGAAAATTGCTTTGTCTCACCGATTCGCGAGCATACGAATGGTTTTCTCAGCTTACAATCTGCCGGCACGAGAACGGGCAGATTGTGGCCTATTCGGTCGAACGTCAGACAATTCTTCGTGTCACGCAGATCGGGCGTATCGTTGGCCTTGTGCAATTTTCGATTTTTGCCCAGTATCGATGTCCATGGGATTGGGGCCTCTTCTCGTTCGTCGGCTGCTAGCCAGGTCCAATGAGTCGCCGAGTCCCTGCGGTGGCCACCGATCCACAAGCCGTCGTATTCTGTCGGCAAAAATGATTCCGAAAACTCGTCGACGTGACGCTATTTCCAGGCCGGGCTTCCATCTTGCCAGGACATAAATTCCGAGGAGTTGCTTCAGGCTCAAAAATTTCGTTACTTTTCCACACACGTTTTGCAAATACTCCGAGCAGATTATGGCCCAACGAAGAACACTTTGTTTTCGTCAAATGTATTTCGCAACGCGATTATTGTGTTGAAAAATGATGATGAACCGAGTAACATCGTTTGAAAAAATCAAATATGACAAAATGTTGAATATTTAGATAAAGAATTTGCAAAAAAACTGGAATTCGGAAAATAATTTATACACTGGAAAGTAAAAGTATACAGTAAGGAGTCTTCTCACTTTAGACGCTAAAAAGGCTATTTTCATGATTTTTTTTGATAGGTTTATATTACAGATATTGATATAAAATCATGTGCGAATTTAACAATTTTTTTTCGTATGAAAAAGTGTTTCACTCGTAAAATTAATTACACATCTATTTAGTATGAATATCAAGCTGTTGGAAAACATATATTTTTTTTTTTCGATGTACAAAGTGGCCGGCAACTCGAAACTTCTCGAAACGGCTTTTTTCCAATTGGCGTGACAAATAACTTCACCAATTTTCACTCGATTTACTTCGAATTTCAAAGTTATGTTCCTAATTGCATTTCGCACAGAAGTACGTACGGAATTTCTGATTAATCGAAAACTTTTCATTTTATGAAAAGTTTTTTATTTTATTTATTTTATTTATAACGAAATTTTTCGCTGAAAATTCTTTTAAGTTCAAATACCTACAACTTTTGAATAAAACAACATTTTTTAAATTCCGTACGTACTTCTCTAGGTATTGTAATGTAGCTTGACGAGAATTTTTGTTTTTTGTTCTAGGTAAAAAATTGTGGATGCTAAATGTCACGTCGCGGAGCGCCTAAAAAAAAGATAAAAAAATATATTCGTTTTGTTGTCATCGAATTTGTAAATCGAAAAAATATATATATATATTTTTTCTAACAGCTTGATATTCATACTAAATAGATGTGTAATTAATTTTATGAGTGAATCACTTTTTCATACGAAAAAAAATGGTTAAATTCGCCCATGATTTTATACCCGTTACTGTGGCCTAAGGCCTTAATAAATCTACTTTCGAAATACGTAAAAAAGTTTTTTTTTATGTATTTATGCAACCCAAACAAACTTTAAGCGCGTTTTTTTCGAAACAACGTTTTTCAACGACTTGTTGATAAAATCTTCGAAACTACTGAACCGATCCTTATGAAATTTTAACCACGTATGCTTTACAACTATAGCTAAAGCGCATATCAAGGATTTTTTAAATTTTGATATTGACTATTTTTTTTCCAAAAACGTTGAAAAAACTCGTTTTTTTCGTTCTTTTCGAAAAATGTTCGCCATTTTGTGATTTTTGCATATATAATAAATCGTATGATATGCGCTGTAGCCATTGATATACTGAATCTAAAACCGTTTGATTTTTTTGTTTCGGACGATTCTTTGACTACCATTTTCGTCTATGAATAGTGACTTAAATAAATAACAAATGTTTAAAAATGTATTTCGAAAGTGTAACAACTTTTATATCGATATCTATAATATAAGCCTATACAAAAAAAAATCATGAAAATAGCCTTCTTTTAGTGTCTAAAGTGAGAAGACCCATTAAAAGAAAATACAGAACTTGTTTTTTATTATAAGCAGAATTTTTTGTGTTGGTGTCATTACGTGAAAAATAAATATAAACACTTATCTACAGTAATAATGGTGTTGTTGTGTATCGACAAATATAATGCAATCGTATAGAGCCTTAGAGTAAATTAGTTGTTGAAATTTTCAATATTTATCACTGACATCCATTTTTTTGGTGTATATCATGAAGAATAATATAAATATCGAAAATATACAAAAAAATATTTATTTTCGTACTTTTCAGTTTTTTTTTCAAGAAGGTTTCATTTTTCGTAATTCTTGCAAAAAAGTGAATTCTGGAAAAATTCCAGAGAATTTACAAAATTCCCAGCTGATAAACCAGCCGATTTTTTTTTATAATTCCTCAAGCAGGATTATAAGTTAAGGATTTTCCTCGCCTTTAGACGAGGAAAAAATGACTTTATTTATTTTTTATTTTTCTTTCTACTTTATTTCTTTTTCTATAAGAAAATTTTTTCTTATAGAATATTTTCTCTTAGAATAAGATTCTTATAGATTCTTATAGAATAAGAATTTCTTATAGAATATTTTCTATAAGAAAATTTTTATATAAGAAAATTTGTATTTTCTAAAAATAGAAAATATAAAGTATTTTCTATTTTATTTCTTTTTTTTAAATAAAATATTTCTTCACCATTTTTCAGACTTAGGCTATGTTTTATTACTACTATTGGCTATTGCATGGTATTTATTTAATCAATCTTCAAAAATGACGGCGGTATGGCACGGTCTTCCAAACTGCATTTTCTGCATTCTCACGAAATGTGGTATAAATCTTTTTAACCTCATTGTCCAAAACACGACCCTGAATAATGTTCTTGAAAAATAAAAGAAAAAGTATTTTTTCATTGTAAAATGTAGCCATTTTTTCAGAAATTGCAATCTTTCCGTTTCACGGCGTACCATTTTATCAATTTTCAACATTTCCCACTTTTTCTTGGTTCATATTCTGCGTATCAGTGTTAATGAAAGCAAAATATACGTTGCTTTTTTTTCAGATTAATCCCGCCAACGCTTCGTGGCACGCCGTCTGACAACATCCGCCGCAACTCGTTTAGAAAACTGTGCCATACCTTCGCCATTTTTAAAGATTACTCGAACAAAAAAAATCCATCCAACAGCTAGAAGTATCGAAATAAAATTATTATTATTATAAATTATAATTATAAAATAAATTATATATTACACTTGAAAAATGAACTATATGATATAATGATAAAACGAATTATATAATATAATGATAAAATAAATCATTATTATAAAATAAAGCATACCCGAAGTCTAAAAAATGGTGAAGAAATATTTCATCTAAAAAAAATAATGAAAATTAGCAATTTTTGCTTCGCCTAAAGGTATTCCCCGTCTTAAGGGGTTACGTCACTCAATTTTCAAGAATCAATTATCAGGTAAGTACGCAAGCGATTTACTTGATACCTGGTGCATTGAAAGACTTTCCAGCAGGCCTTTGGGTACGTTTTAGCGACACTTGTCCAAAAGTTCGAGGGGTTGCCATTTTTTTCCTTCAAGTCATATTTTCGGTTCTCCAAAATGGCCGCTATTTTAGACAGTCCGTGTCTTTTTACAAAATTTGGCAGTTCTTTTCGTCGAACAATGCACCAAAGATAAATCAAGAAGCGCTGATACTTTTCTCACAATTGATCAGATTAACAAAGCTTCCAGTGATCCTTACAAGGAACATCCCTCAGGTGACGCCCTTCGATTTTGTTGAAATTTGGATATCTTATAAAGCACCGAAAAGTAAGCGATACGTATTTTTTTTTATCGGCGGAAAAACGGTTTTAAGGGGTGAAACCACCCCTCGAAAAAAGGCATCTCTAGGGGTAATATAGCAGTTTCACACACAAGGAGTCCACCGATTTTAATGAAACAAAAATGAAAATTCATCTAATTCGAAGCAATGAAAAATTCGCTATAGTGACATTGCAAAAAAAAATTAAGGGGTGAACCACCTTAGAGATGCCTTTTTTCGAGGGGTGGTTTCACTCCTTAAAACCGTTTTTCCGCCGATAAAAAAAATACGTATGCTTGCTTTTCGGTGCTTCATAACATATCCAAATTTCAACAAAATCAAAGGGTGTCACCCGAGGGATGTTCCTTGTTAGTTGGTCACTGTGGCGAGAAATTCATTCCGAATGGGGTATTTTCGACTTGACGAAACTTACAAGGTACATCACAGTGGCCGCCTTCGATTTTGTTGAAACTCACATGTGATAAAGCATTGAAATCTACTGCACACCTATTTATTTTCAACTACGGAAAAACGGTTTTAAGGGGCGAAACCAGCCCTCGAACAAAGGCCTGTAGGGTGGCAAAACCACCCCACAAAGGCGTGGGGTGGTTTTGCAGGTTCACCCCCAAGCAGTTCACCGATCTGAATGAAACAAAAACCAAAATTCTCCTAACGTAAAGCGAAAAAAAAATTACGGTAAATTTTTTTTTTTAAATAACAAATTAAAGGGTGACACATCTTTTTTGAGGTGTCGTTTCCTCCCTTAAAAACGATTTTCCGCAGATGAAAAAAAAAACACGAGTCTAATAGTTCTCAATGCTCTATCACAAATATGAGTTTCAACAAAATCGAAGGCGGACACTTAAGGCCTTAGGCCACAGTAACGGGTAGAAAATCATGTGCGAATTTAACACATTTTTTTCGTATGAAAAAGTGATTCACTCATAAAATTAATTACACATCTATTTAGTATGAATATCAAGCTGTTGGAAAATATACATTTTTCTTTTCGATATACAAAATGACCGACTACTAATAGTTTCTTTTGTTATCTTTTTTTTAAGGCACTCCGCGGCGTGACATTTAGCATCCACAATTTTTTACCTAGAACAAAAAACAAAAATTCTCGTCAATCTACATTAGAATACCTAGAGAAGTACGTAGGGAATTTCAAAAATATTATTTTATTCAAAGGTTGTAGGTATTTGAACTTAAGACAGTAGTCTGGTCTAGAAATCAAAGTTTAACAGGCCGCCAATTTGTAAAAATTTTTTTTTAAGTAGTAATTCTGCGACCAGTGCTCAGAATACTCATATAGATTGAGAATATATATATATATATTTTTCAGATGCATACAACACATCACCCAGAGTGGGCGCCGATCGAGGCGGTTTTTGGCGGACCGTGTTGTAAAAAAATAAAAAACTACATGACAATATTTAAAATAATTTTTTTTTATGTAGATACATTCTCAAAGGAACAATAAATACATAAGTAAAATTTCATCAAGACAACTTCAACGGTTTAAAAGTTATTCCAACCCGAAAATGACGTCAAAAATCTCGCTCTAGACCAGACGCTCTAGACCAGCCTTAAGGCAGGATTCTACTTTGAAACTTTGAAAGGCTAAATTGGATGAAAACACCCACCTGGAACACGTCGAAGGCATATTATATGGCCCAGGCATCGCTGATTGAGGGTAAGATAATTTTTTCTACGATTTATCACTCACCAAAACTTTAAACGCGTTTTTCTCGAAACGACATTTTCAAGTACCGTGGTCGTTATAACTCAAAAAGTACTGAACCGATCCTTATAAAATTTGGAACACATATTCTATATGTGTGTACCAACCGATCTAACTACAATCAACGTAAAATTTTGATTAGAACTATTTTTTTATTGCAAAAAAAGACACAAAAAAACGCATTTTTTTTTTCGTATTTTAGCCGCCATTTTGTTAATTTTGCACGTATATAAAATATTCTAGTTAGGTCGGTTCCTGAAGACATACTGAACATGAAACTATTTGATTTTTTTGTTTCAGACCATCCGTCGGGAAGATTTCACGACCACGGCAACGGTACCTGCTTTTCGAGGCGTTGGCTTTAAACATGTTTTACGTGGACAAAAAATGAATAAAATACATTAAAATTTTTTTTTTATGTACTTAAAGAGTGTATTTATTGAACAGTTTAAACCCCATATCGATATCTTTAATAGTATTCTCAGAAAAAAATCACGAAAATAACGTTTTTTTCATGGTTTCAAAGTAGAATCCTGCCTTAAGAAATGAATTTTCAGCGAAAATTTTCGTTACAACTGCTCATAAAATGATAAGTTTTCGATTAATCAGAAATTCCGTACGTAATTCTCTGCGCAATGCAATTAGGAACATGACTTTTAAATTTGAAGTAAATCGAGTGAAAATTGTTGAAGTTATTTGTGACGCCAATTGGAAAAAATCTGTTTCGAGAAGTTTCGAATAGTCGGCTATTTTGTACATCGAAAAAAAAAATATATATTTTCTAACAGCTTGATATTCGTACTAAATAGATGTGTAATTAATTTTATGAGTGAATCACTTTTTCATACGAAAAAAAAAAATTGTTAAATTCGCACATGATGTTATAGCCGTTACTGTGGCCTAAAGCCTCAACTGACGTTCCTTGTTGAATTGTTCGAGAACTTGAGGACTTGATTTCTCACGATAATTCGACTCGGACAGCATCCTCGAGAGCCAGAAGGTCGCGTTGGCCTCGTCCAGTACGGCTAATCCGCTGCCGAAATTCATCTCGTCTTTGATTTTCGGCCTCGTTGAATTTTCTCCTGTCGCGGCATTCCAAACCGATTCCTCGTGCGAAGATCGTCCCGGCGAATTTTCCGAGAAGCACCAATCTTTCGCCTCGTTCCACGCGACTCTCTCTCCAATTACGGAAAATTCCCACTGGTCGCTTCCGTTTTTGGACCTCCAACGAAACGTCTCCACGACGTTGTCGTCGTTCCAAAAATCTGGTTTTTCTTTTTTTTAATAATAAAATAAAAAAATAACACGCGAGTTCAATTAATCGTGAAAATCTTTCCGACTTGCGCGAGATGAATGTTGAAGGATGCTGCTGATTGTGAGTCCGTAAAAATCAGCACCTCCAACATTCATCGACGAAGGGCCGAGGCCCGTCTGGACGCTGGCGCGTACTTGCTCGAGCAACGAAGACCGTCGCGAGGATTCCGCCGAGGCGAAACATCAACGAAATTAGGCACATCGTTGTGGCCCGATGAGCTCGGGGCTCGAAGTGTCGAGCGTCGAGCGTCGAGTCTGCCTCGGAGTGTCCGGCGAGTGGGCACGTCAATGCTCGAGCAGTGAGAAACGAGCAATTGCAATCGCAGAGCTGCGGCCGCGTGTACAACCGCGCACAATAGGACATAATCGAGCATAGTAATCGACCGCATTGTTCTCTTCGTTACACGTGTTTTTACCGTCGCACTTGAGACGCGCGACGATTTGCTTCGAGTAACAAAACGACCGATTCGTACACTTATTTCATCCTCGTGGCAATAGCCGTGTCCCGAGTGCGCCGAGCCGCCTCGGGCGCGGCAGCCTCGTGCGCGGCAGCCTCGGACTCGCGGTAAATCGTGATGCGGCTTCCTCGCGCGACAAGTGCGATCGGTAAGTTATCCGAGACATGTCAGTATGCTCAAAAGCCCGAATGGAACCACACGTACGATTCTCTGTCAGTTGTCACAGTAGCTTTTTTTTGTATTACAGCGGAATTTAACGAAAGGTAAGAAAAGAAAATGTATTCGGAAGATGATATTATCTAAACATCGTATGGATCACGGAAATCGTCTGTTACGAGAAACCGCCATCGACAACACGGTGCACAATTTTACGAGGATGATGGTAGTGCTAGTAACCCGTCCGGAGTGAACATGTGAATCGTGACCGAGGCGGTGCCTCGCGGAGCCGCCTCGATTCTTGCCTCGTCCAGTTTGGATACGGTTAAGGCCTTAGGCCACAGTAACGTGTATAAAATCATGTGCGAATTTAACAATTTTTTTTCGTATGTAAAAATGATTAACTCATACAATTAATTACACATCTATTTAGTATGAATATCAAGCTGTTGGAGAATATATATTTTATTTTCGATGTACAAAATGGCCGACTACTAATATTTTCTGTTTTTTTGGCGCTCCGTGGCGTGAGATTTAGCATCCGAAATTTTTCACCGAGACAAAAAACAATTTTTTCATTTTTAAAACGCAATTCATTTCCACCGAATCGACAAATGTCACAATGTTTTTTCCCCCAATCTATGCACTGCCACCTTCCAAGCGCCCTCTAGTATGGCTTGACACGATTAGTATAAGGAACCCAACTGCCACTTTCTCCCGCTAGAGGGTACATTGTATTATAACGTAAACAGAACACGTTTAGTGACATCCGGTTTGGTTATGCCCGTGTTTCTACGACCATCGACGAATTTTCCTCGAATAATCCAGTTGTCGTAGAAAAATTGTGAAGAATGCATCTGTGTTGTTCATTTGGATGCAATTATTGTCCATTACGTTGTTCATTCGTATAATTTTACCACAGGGCTGACACCGCGACAATGAACCCCGCGCGATCACAGCTTCGTTTGTTTACGTTTGTGGCGTGCCAATCGCACTGAAATGCCCCAACCTTCACATCGTCCAATAGGGACGCAGTACCATTCCTCCAATCAGCGAGCTCTCACTTACGGCGTTCCTCCTGCGCGAGAACCGAGCCGGAAGTCGTACTCTTTCTGCAGCTCTGGCTACGATACGTGCTTTAAAAGACTGACCGCTATATGCGGACGTGTACTCCGATTTGGAGAAAAGAAAATAAAGTTACCATACTTATCTCGTTACAATCCTCGCGAGTTGTCTTTTCGTTCCTCAAAAGTTTCACTGCGACTGGCAAAATCCTCCGCACGTTGTTTACGCGACGCCATCTGTGCTGAGCTTTGCGTAAGCTTCCCTATTACCAAAGCTACGCGACTCTAAAGCCATCTATTGGGAAAAACGCCAACTTTTTCCCTCACCATGCATCAATTTTTCGAAGGTGATTTTTCGACTCTTACACCTAGGCGTAACGCGCAAAATTCACAAAGCCAACTCCATTTTCCGACGTCCCTTTTCGATGCCGCCTTACCTTTCGCCGACAATATTGCGCCAATCGAGATCTACTCCATCGCGTAACCGTGCGCGATGAAATTCTCCGTCGTTTCTGTTGTCTCGAACATATTTTATTGTACATATACATTAATGAAAATATATACATGGTAGACTGGGGCTTGTCGAAGCAGCGCGAAATGTCGATATGGTTCGGCATCGTGTATTCCACTGTCTCGTCGAATTTTCCCCCTCTATAGACACGTAGAAAAGAAGAAAAAAAAAACAAAACAAAAATCTCTCAAACGTGTCGTCGTTCTTACGTTCGTATAAAAGATAGTTTTGTTTGGGGTTCGTCGGCGTATTGGCAGTGATTGCCTTGATTGAATTCGGAAATTTTATTATTGATTTAATACTACGAAATTTTATCGAAAGGACGGTAATATTTTCTTTTCTCTCTTTCTCTTTCTCTCTCTCTCTCTTCCTTTGATCCTCTTCTTCAACGAGCGAGTTGAGAAATTCGCAATATCTCGTTTCTTGTTTGTTCCTTCATTCGTTATACTCTCGATGTTCTCTACCGAATGACGAAGACGGGAATACTCGTGCCGACCTCACCCGAAAAAACGTCTGTTCTTTCGTCGTCTCTTTTGTTCTCTCAGCGTCTCTATATCACTCTCTCACTCTCTGTACTCTTTCCCTAATCTATTGCACAGCCAAACACTTGCTCGATCACACTCACGGTTCTTCCACGTTATCCACGTGTGTACCTTTCAATCTCCGTTTACACCACTAATGCGACAGTCCGTACGCGTCCGAGTGTGTGAAACTCTCAATCTGTGTATATCCGAGTAATACCGAAGAAAACAAAAAAAAACCTTTCGCTCATTATTTGTTCACCTCGGAAATTCACGTTTCAAAAAAAAATACGAGTTTGTGTTACTTTATTTTTGTTTGTTTTCTCTTCATTTTCGTAAAAAAAAACGAAGGTGCTGCCCGGCCAACGGCAATTACGAAAAGTGAAGCTTTTTTTGCCCCGTACACCCCGACGCGTGTATACACGTACACGTGTGTGATTCAAAAAGATAACGATGAGACGAGTGACGGTTGAAGCTCCTCGATTGTCACAGACCGAGATGGTATTACAATTTTTTGTTTGTTTTTTGTTCTTCGTGTCCATTGTAACGATTAAAATACTCTTGCCTCTCTTGGCTCACATTTTTCTTGAGAAAATTACTCGTGATCGAATATCGCAGAACATATATTTGTGTGTGTGTGTGTATACACATATCGAAAGATTGCTCATTCAACACAATAGCGACGAGCTACGAGACCTCGATAAGAGTCGATGAGTTACAAACCTCGTACTTTTTTTCCTCTACTATTTCGAAGGTAAGAGGACAACATGCAGCGTATAAAACATAACTTATCTATTTTCATATCCACATATGTAGTGGATTTTTCTTTTCCTCATCATAGATCTATTTGCTTTCCTTATGTGTAAAATAACGGAAATAATAATAACAGTAACGACGGGCACGTCGCTTCAACGTTATTATTATAATCGTTATTGAACTGTTTTTTTATTTATAAATCTATGTACGTATACGCGATTACGCTCCTTAAACGCTATTATCAAGGATTACGAAGGCGCGCGATAAATCGAGACGCTCGACCATCTTTTCTCCCCCAACGTAGTAAATGTACGTTTTTAGCCGCGTGTTTAGTTCTTGTTTTTCGTGGTTTTTTTTTGGTGCTCGATTTCTCGGCTAATTTGACCAGAGTCGTCGACGACGGGAAGTTGTCAAGTTTTGTTCGTCCGTTGTCACCGACGAGTTTGCCGTTCGCGTATGTCGTTGCAACGTTTTCGTGTATCGCACTCGGGCCTCGTGTACAGAGAGGTCTTCGTTACGTCGCACGTGCGAGCGTAATTGCGCAGTGACGAGATGCACGAGCGAGGGTCGCGCGGGGGTTACGAGAGGCTCGAGGAATAACGCACTACGGAGGCGCGAGAATTCGATTGGTCGCCGAGAATTTCTCGTGGTTAAACGAAAAGTGGAGAATTTGAACGGTGTAGTTCCGAAAAGACCACACCGCAGAGTAATTCGTAATTTCGTGTACTCGTGTATTTTGACTCGATAGTCACGAATATGGTAGTGAAAATACCCGCAAATTTGGTTTTCAAGGTCAAAACAAAAAAAAACCGAATTTTTTGAAGTTCTTCTATTTTATTTCAATAAATGTTGATCTTAGAGAAAAATGTTTCATACAAAAGTTGTAGCCTAGAAAATGATTGATCTTTTATGTTCCATGCGTTTTTCTCTAAAATCAGTTTTTATTCGAATGAGAGGTCATTAAACTTCAAGGTCAAACAAAAAAACCGAATTTTTTTAAGTTTTTCTATTTTATTTCAATAACTGTTGATCTTAGAGAAAAACGGGTTTGACAAAAGTTGCAGCCTAAGAAATGATTGATCTTTTATGTTCCATACGTTTTTCTCTAAAATCAACATTTATTACAATAAAAGGACATTAAACTTCAAGTTCAAACTTAAAAAACCGACTTTTTTGAAGTTTTTCTATTTTATTTTAATAAGCGTTGATCTTAGAGAAAAATGGTTTTGACAAAAGTTGCAGCTTAGAAAATGCTTGATCTTTTATGTTTCATACGTTTTTCTCTAAAATCAACATTTATTAAAATAAAAGGACATTAAACTTCAAGGTCAAACTTAAAAAACCGACTTTTTAAAGTTTTTCTATTTTATTTTAATAAGCGTTGATCTTAGAGAAAAATGTTTTCGACAAAAGTTGTAGCCTAGAAAATGATTGATCTTTTATGATTTCATACGTTTTTCTCTAAAATCAACATTTATTAAAATAAAATAGGAAAACTTTGAAAAAATTCGTTTTTGCGAGTATTGACCTTGAAAATTAAAATTGCGAGTATTGATGCTATCATATTCGTGATCAGCGAGTCAAAATACACGGGTACACGAAATTCCAAATTCATCGGCGGTATGAGCTTTCCGGAACTTTGTCCAACTTGAAAAACTTTGTTTGAAAAAAAAGTTGCTACGAAATGGCGCTGGAGCTTCGGGACTTGCAGCACGAGCGCCGAAAATATTGAGCCTCAACGAGAAATCAACTTCCGTAATCCGCAACGTATTAGCTGGATAAATACGCAGGGGACTTGCGAAATATGTCTTCTCGCAGTAATGGCGAGCATTTTAAAAAGATTACATTTTTTAAATTAAATAATGTCGAAAAATCATGGTTTTCGACAGAGTTTTCAACGAATCGAGAAATCCTTACGTTTCTTTTTTACAGGGAATTAAGGCCGTATTCTTGTGTAAACACCCATTATCGAAGTGATTTTTTGGGAATTGAATCGAGCGAAACGGTTGAATCTACAGTGTTAGTATTCCACAGTTATATCTATACATGTCGGAAGTAACATCTGAAAATGTTTCAAAACATTTCATTCAAAATTGTTCATCTTTGACGTTGCGCAGGTACGTCGCGATTTTTTTTATCGTCGAGCGTTGTGACCGCATCCTTGTCATCTGAAACGAACGATTTTATTTTAAATTCTATTCTTTACGAACGTGGTTAACGTTCGGCCGTTAGAGAACAAAATTACGAAAAATTGACGACCCGACGACGTTTCAAAAAGCGTACTCTGATTTTGACACTAAAATGTTCACTTCCCGCGACCCGGAAAACTAGTAATTATGAAGCAATCAATAAGATGGAGGGCCGAACGATAATCACGTTAGTAAATAGAATGAAAAAAAAATCCCTCGTTTCAGATGACAAGGCAGCAATCACAGATGAAAAAGTTTCGCGACCTGCGCAATGTCAAAATACGTACAATTTCGAATAAAATGCTTTGAATAAATTGAGAATATTCCTTCATACATGAATATAACTGTGCAATACTAAAACTGCAGACGTAACCGTTTCTCTAAATTGAATTCCCAAAAAATCACCTCAAAAATGATACCGCCGAAATTTGAATCGAATCGGATCAAATTCATTGAAGTTTGACAGCGAAGCTTTGACGGTTGAAATAGCAACGTTTCAGCAGCGTTTTTTTTTCTCGCCCCTGGACCAGAGAGCCCCTCGACTAATCCGCCAGTGTTTCTCTCCCGCTCGCGATTCTACTCTTACGTAGTAACAATAATAATAATGGCCGATTTCGTTACTATAGGCGCGACAAAATTATACGTCGTTTTTTTTTTCGTTTTCTTCGCCGATCGCCGTACTCTCATAGGCGAATTTGTTCGTTTTACGAAAATTCGCTTCGTAATAGCCAGTGCTGGTCGCGTTTAGTCTTGCCGTTTCAAAGCGCATCGGCCGTTGCGTGTATCCAGTTTTTTTTCTCTCGTTGGCGCTTTGTTCTCGTTCGCACGTGGGCCAGTGCGTTTGCGGATAATTCTTCGAAAACAATTGCCCGAGTGACGATTTTTTTAATACAATTTTTCCGAAAGCATTTTTCCGGAAAAATTATTTCCCTGAATGAACAATTTTCCGAACACAGTTTATCGAAGGGACAATTTCACGTACTTACGTTGCCGAATGAACAATTCCTCGAACGCAATATCGAATGCAATAGACTATTTCCCGAATTTGTTTGTTTTTTTTTTTTTGAGGGATCTTCTCACTTTAGACGCTAAGGACTATGCATCATTTTTCTGATAGGTATATATTATAGATATTGATATAAAAATTGTTACACTTGATAAATACACTTTCGAAATGCGTAAAAAAATATATAGATTTATTCGAGTCACTATTTATAGACGAAAGTGGTAGTAAAAAAAATGGTAGGTTTGCGCTGTTGATGAAATCTCGGAGATGGATCGTCCGAACCAAAGAAATCAAACGGTTTGATATTCAGTATGTTAATGGCTATAGCGCATATCGTACGATTTTTCATATATGCAAAAATAAAACGTTTTTTTTTCACCGTTGTGGCAAAACAAAATAGTAAATAGCAAAATTTAAAAAATCCTTCATATGCGCTATAGCTATAGTTGTAAAGAATATGCGGTCAAAATTTCACAAGGATCTGTTCAGTAGTTTCGAAGATTTTATCAACAAGCCATCGAAAAACGTTGCTTCGAGAAAAACGCATTTAAAGGTTGTTTGGGTTACTTAAATAGATAACATTTTTTTAAATGTTTTTCGAAAGTGTATTGATTAAATGCAACAACTTTTGTATCAATATCTATAACCTATCAGGATTCGTGAAAATAGCCTTTTTCAGCGTTTGAAGTGAGGACTCTGGAGTTTGTTTGGGCAGTTGATAGAAACTGTCATTTGGGCAATTGTTCGAGAAACTTTCCCCAAAGCAGGGCGAGTGACCGCTTCGCGTTTCATTCGCCGCGCTTCTATGGCCGAACCATTTTTTTGCTCTCGCTTTTCTTTTTTTCTCCAGCCAACTCTTTGATTTGTTTTGTCAGTCTGTGAGCTCTCCTAAATCCGTATGTCGAACTGTTGACCTACCGGACCGCGATCAGTGTGTCTGTGTGTGTCGGAAAAAGAAGAAACAATTGACGGAGAAAAAAAAAGTCAAATTACAAAAACAACGAAACGAAGAGAGAGATAGAGAGAGAGAGAGAGAGAGAGAGAGAGAGAGAGAGAGAGAGAGAGAGAGAGAGAGAGAGAGAGAGAGAGAGAGAGTGCAACGGCGTGAAAATTAGTATGATGAGTAAATGCGTTTGACAATTTTCGTTTTTCGCGTCGCACGTATTTCCTTCGATGGTGTCACGAAGCCGCGGATAAGTTATCGGCTCTTCGTTTCGTTTTTAAACGTTATTCCCATGGCTCTCGTGGCGATCGTCGAGAATGGCCGTCTCCGACGATCGGACCTCGTCGGTTTTCCGCTCGCGTCGTTCGGCCAATGGGCCCGGAACGTTTTTTGTTTTTTTTTCACGACCGCGCGTTTTACGATCGCCCGCTAGGCTTGCGGGGGCGCCCTCGACCGGTCGAGTAACACTCGCGAGGCAGACGATCACTTTTAGCCGCCGCGGCCGTTTCGGAAACTTCCGGTTCTCCGGGCTAAACTTTCCTCTTCTTCTTCTCGTTCGCGCGATAGAAACTGGACGATTCACGTTTCGCTGAGGCGCCCGAGGAATCACAGTATCACGCAGCATCGACAGTACCGCTGTCGCGACGCCCCGGCGCTAGGTGGCGGTGTCACCGGCGCGAAGTACGCGTGTACCTTTATGTTCGGCAGATGCGTCTGAAATGCACAAAAAAACACGGATCAGCTCGTCGATATCGTGACCGCAATGGCGAATCGATCGTTCGATTAATTTCCAAGAGTTTGCGCATTTGTCGGACGCACGAGGACGTTTTTGACGTATCGATTTTCGTCCCCGAGGGATCCTCAAAACAAGACGTTTCAAGAATACGTTCGCAAATTTTCAACGGAGTTACCGACGGTTTTTGAAGGGATGACACCGCTCTGAGATTTTGGAAAAATCGTTTTTTCGACGTGAAAAATACTCTGGGCTCGTTAAGGGGTTACCCCCACTTGCGATTTTGAAAAAATCGATTTTTTTTTATTGCATTTTTTTGAAGTATAAGTATCTGAGAATATGTCCGGAAAATTTCAAGTCGATCCGAACAAAATTGACCGAGCTATGAGCGTTGAAAGAGAAGTATCCGTGAATTGAAGAACCGAAATTGAAACTTTAAACGCGTTTTTCTCAAAATGGCATTTCTGAAGTCGGTGACCAAGATTACTCGAACACTAATGAACCGATCTTCTTGAAATTTTGCAGGCTTATTTAATACATAAAAATGTAGTCTTTAGTCGTTCGATTTTTTTCGTTAAAATCGAACCGTTAACTTTGACTGTCCGCCATTTTGTGAAAAATGAATATTTTTTAAAATCCTTCGATTAAAGACTAGTTTATACTTATATTTGACTAAATCCATCCGCATTTTTTTTTCGGATGATCCACTTCGCCGCAATGTTGGTCACCGCAAACCGTGTATATAAAAACATTATTTCATTGACGGCCATTTGCCACTAAACGATGTAATACTTTTCAATAAAAAAATTACCGAAAGTTCTTCAAGATGTGTTCTTTAAGATGGTATATCGATCGATTGAAAAAGTTTTGTAGTTTTCTTTAAAAAAATTCATGAAAAAGGCCTTTTTTTGCGCTACAAGTGGGGGTAACGCCTTAAAACAATGTGCAATTGGTCCAGCAGCGAATTGTTTTTTTCTTTTTAGGTTCAATTATCGATTTTGCAAAACTTTTTTTGAACTGGGAAGACTCGAGCACGCATTTGCATGAGAAATGAGATGATTGAAGATAATTGCTGAAAAGTATTGTCTTTTGTTTTGGGATTTTTTTCGTTTGGCAATAAGTACTCTGAGTCTCCGTATGCCTGCTCTCGTTATCAATTGGCAGTCGTAGAGCTCGATCCGTTCGAGATTGTGGCAGGCTTGCAACAAGTGCTCGAGGCTCGCGTCCGTTATCAGCGGGCAGTTGTCGAGTTCCAGTACTGCGAGGTTTTCCGATGCGCACGGCGACAGGGCCAATTGTCGTATTCCCTCGTCCGTGATGAGCTCGCAGTGCGACAGACTCTGTACCCAAACGATTTAGTATTAGTCTTTCGCACATTCGATGGAATGTTTGAATCTTCGTACTTAAGGGAAATGTTGATACACAATTACTTCACAATTACATTCTTTATGGGAGTACGTAGGCGTTTTTTTTTAAATTAAATGTAAACTTTTTTTTTCTATAAACAATTTACTGCTTATTTTTCGGGCAAAAAATCGACTTATTTCTTCCAGTGTCCAATTTTTTCAAAATTTGATTAAAAGTAAATCCCTACGTCGTCCCATAGCTAATAATACATAGATTGTAATTTCTTTTGGTTATTGCTCCAGGTCTTATACTTTACGAGAAAACCGTCCTTCGTTGAAGCTATTTGTAAAAAAACACGTTTTTCAAGATGGGCTCTGTCGCCGCCATTTTGTATGAAAATGATAATAATTTTTTTAAATACTTCAATGTGTTAAATAAACCCTCTGAAAAGAAGTCCTATTCCTCTTATCTGACTCCCGAAATAAATTGTCATAGTTAGGCGTTATTTTCTGCCGCTAGAGCGGTGTTATCCCTTAAGGGGGAATATACCTTTGTGCATTTTTTTTTGCATTTTTTTTGTTGGCTTGAAAGGTCCCTTGACTATCCAAAAATTATATTCAAAAGGTTTTATTGTATGGTCCAGGCATCGCCGATTAAAGGTAAACACGAGATTTCCACGATTTTACAGTACTTAAAACTTTAAGGGAGCTTTCCAGTGTGAAATTTTCAAAAAATCGATTTTTTTTTTTGCTTCATCGAATAGTATACACTCTTCCGAATATTCCCTGAAATTTTCATGCCGAAATTCAGATTATTTCGGTTACTGTACAGCATTTCTTGGAAGAAGGCAACGGAGCGCTACAGCTACAGCGAAACTTTGAACGCGTTTTTCTCGAAACAGCATTTTTCAAAACGGTGTCCAACTTGGAGGGCAGAGTTTTAAAGCTATCGAGTTGAATTTTTTACACAATATTCTTAACGTCATTGTTTATCGTGCTATGGAAGCTTTTTTTTTTTGACATCTTCCTATTTTTTTGTAAAAAAACTGCCAAAAAAAATGCTAAAATCGATACTTTTTGTTCAAACCGGCGCCATTTTTGCAAAAAAAAAAAAAAAAAGCCTCCATAGCACGAAAGCCAATTATATACCGATCAATAATCTTTTTGTGTTTTTTGTTGCAGATCAAAATTGTGACCCCCAACGTGGACACCACATCCAAGTGCATTTTCTGCAACAATTGTTTCATCATTTTTATAGATATTAATTAATAAATAAATCGATCTTTAAAAAATTGTTTTGTATTCTTCAATACCCAATTAATATACAAAAAAAAAACCAGACCGATTAGATTATTTTTTCTTTAAAAAAAAAAATCGCGAAAAACAGCGATTTTTCGGGCTGTCACACTGGAAAGCTCCCTTAAACGCGTTTTTTTCGCGAAATTTTCTCGATTTTTTTTTCTTCATACTAACGCGATTCCTTTAAAAATTAATATTTTTAAAAACCCCCACGTACTAAACTAGTTGTTTATATCTACTTTTAAAATATTTTTCGTTTTTTCGTTCTAGCTTGAAAATCATGACGTTATGAAAAAAAAAGGAGTTTTCTTTCACCGACTACTGCGCCGCCATTTTGTTACAAAATCATTTTTTTTTAAATGCTCTTTTACTTTAAGACATGTATAAAAAACTGAATTACAAAATATTGTTTTTTTTTTCTTAAATAAATTGTGAAAAATGACCCTTGATGTTGAGACGTATGTAGTTCGCTTAAGGATGTTGTGTCCAAAATTGAAAATGGCAATAAAATTTTTTGAATTTGATAGGCCGTTATGTAAAACAATTGAAAGGTTGTGTAAAAATTTCACGACGATTAGAAAGCTGGCTACTGAGAAATTAGCATTCACAAATTACACGCAGCCTTATGGAAGCTGAAGTAACTTTGCAATTATTATTTCTTTTTGTTATGGAAAATGATGCCAAAAATACAACAAAAAAAAATGACACTTGAGGAAAAACATATAAGAATATAGCGGCAACGTTGCATAGACCGAAAGTAGCGGGAAATTTAAATACTCATTTTCGTTCACGGACGACGTCGTTTCTTGCGCCATAAAGCCACTTTTGTTTTTGATATATTTGAAATTAAAAAAACGATCATTCATAAATATTTCTCCTATTTCTTGCAAAACAAATAGCAAAGTTTACTATTTGCTAATAGAATCGCAAAGTTACTTCAGTTTCCATAAGGCTGCGTGCAATTTATGGATTATAATTTCTCAGTAGCCAGCTTCCTAATCGTCGTGAAAGTTTTACGCAACCTTTCAAATGTTTTACGTAATGACCTATCGAAATTTATAAAATTTCATCACCATTTTCATTTTTCGACGCAACATCCTTTTATTTACAGAATGACGTTTTGGCCGCTTTTTAGCACTCTCAGGTATTTAAATTGATTTTTCATCGACCAAACTTTAATGAAATTGAAGTTGCTCTTCGCCATTCTCTTCTGCATGAAAAAAAAAAACGAAGAGATTCATTTAATGGAATAAATGCGTTGAATAAATATTTACCCCGGTTTGTAACTTAAAGGTAGAAAAAATGGGTTTGTAGTTCCAGGGTTATAAAGGGAGACTGGGCGAGGAAAAAAATTTGATGATTTTCATGATTTTCTTTTAAAGGAGCGATTTTTTCACTATATTCAAGACCTACGGTATCTTTTATTACTACTTTTGGCTATTGCGTGATACATTTTTATTTATTAATCTTTCGGTCCAAAGATGCATTTTCAAAACTGGCGTGACGTTTCGCTAAAAAAACTAATCGACCGATTCCGATGAAATTTGTTCTAAAGCATTCTAACCTTATTGTCGAAGACGTGACGCCAAATTTTTTGAAACAAAAATAAACGTACTCTTGTATCGCAAAATGTAGCCATTTTGTTCGGAAAATTCAATCTTTGTGTTCAAAAGCGTGCCGTTTTGTCGTTTTTCAACATTTGTCACTTTTTCTTGGTTCACATTCTGCGTATGAGTGTGAGGAGATATATACGTTTACAACGATCAAAAAAAATTATATCTTACTCTTTTCTTTAAACGATATAACTATAACATTTTTTTTCTCTACGTATTAACAATAATAACGTAATTTATCCTCGAAAAACAAAAAAACATGCAAACATTTTTTTATCCTCGGGGAATAAAAGGGGAATAAAAAAGCATATATCGTTCGATACTCACGAGTTTCTCGAGCCTCGGACAACCCATCGCCAGATGTATGAGAGTCGCGTCAGTGATCAGTGCGCACTCTTCGAGATCCATTTTTTCCAGTAACCTACAGTTCTGTAGGTCAAAGACGGAGCGAGGGTCTGTTATACTCGGATCTGCATTTCGAGAGGGCACCAAGGGAGCGGAATACTGCGACGGCTCGAAAAAGTGTTCAACGAGGGAGATACCTTCAGGCGAGCAGCAAATTTGCTGATTTTCGCGACTTTTTTTTCAGCGGGAAAGATTTCTTCGTGCTTTCTTTAGACTAGATATTTTAGAGGCATGTTGCATTACTTTGCACAATGTAGCCATTTTTTCTCGGAAAATTCCATCTTATTTTCCAAAGCGTGCCATTTGATCGATTTTCAACGTTTTTCACTTTTCATTGGCTCATATTCTGCGCAGGACTGTTACGGCCTTAGGCCACAGTAACGGGTATAAAATCATGTGCGAATTTACCAATTTTTTTCGTATGAAAATGCGCTTCACTCGTAAAATTAATTACACATCTATCTAGTATGAATATCAAGCTGTTGGAAAATATATACTTTTTTTTCGATTTACAAAATGGCCGACTACTCGAAACTTTTCGAAACAGCTTTTTTCCAATTGGCGTGACAAATAACTTCAACAGCTTTCGCTCGATTTACTTCGAATATAAAATTTATTTTTCATATTCTTCATATTGATACTAAATAGATGTGTAATTAATTTCATGAGCGAATCACTTTTTCATACGCAAAAAAAATTCTTCAATTCGCACATGATTTTATACCCGTTACCGTGACCTCAGGCCTTAACGAAAGAAAAGTCTTCGTTGATTTTATCGTTCGTATCAATCCCGCCGCCGCTACGTGTCACGCCCTCTGACACCATCCGCCATTTAAAAAGATTAACAAAAACAGTACCACGTAACGGCCAAAAGTAATTTAAAAAAGACATATACCCTAAGTTTAAAAAATGATTAAGAAATCTTTTGCTCGTGATGAAAATAAGCCATTTTTCGCCCAAGGGTATGTCTCCCCTTAATTTTCGATCGCGGTTTGTAGAAAAGAAGCTAAACATAAGACGAACTCTCTGCGCTGTATGCAGAATAGATAAAAAAAATTCACAAGTGCCGCAGTATTCCGTTCTCAGGAATGAAGTTTCTTGTGTTTCTCGAACTGACCCTGGCGAGGGCTTGGAATCCGGCATCGGTGAAGTGAGTGCAGGCGACGCATTCGAGGACGCTGAGGAGAGGACAGTGCTGAGCCAACGTGACGAGCGATGGATCCGTCAAGTTTGGACAATTCGAGAGGCAAACGTAGTGCAGCCTCGGACACCTCTCGCTCAATTCTCTCACCGCGTCGTCCGTTATATTCTGCAGATTGAAGAAGATCAATTGTCATGTGTGCAAGCCTCGGATGAACGAAGGTGGCGATGGGAACGACGAATTTATATATATATATATATATTAGAACGTTGAATAAGTTCTCGCTGTTCCCCGACAGATGGCGTTACCAAAACTACGTACATGTAGTATAAAATGGCAACGCATCTATAAAGAAGTACTTATAAGCAAGCTTGAGATCCAGTGCACGTCATTTCGCCCAAGTGTAAACAACTTTCTTTCAATGCTAAACATGTCGAATTTCGTGCCACAAAAGAGTATCAGTGGAGATTTTTTCTGCACTAGTTTATTTTGAAAAAATCTGCAGCTGAAGCGTACAGAATTCTTGTTGAGGCTTATGGTGGCCATGCTCTGTCGGAAACACCATGCAGACATTGGTTTAAACGCTTCAAAAATAATGATTTTGATGCGTTGTATCGAAGGCATTGATTCATGAAGACTCAAACGCTAGCTGAACTTGCAGAATCATTGAGAACTTATCACACCACTGTTTCGAAACGTTTGAAAGTGTTAGGAATGATTTTTTCGAATAAAGCATTCATTTTCACGAGAACAAACGGCGAGAACTTATTCAACATCCCAAAATATATATTAATTCGTCGTTCTATATATATATATATATATATATATATATATATATATATATATATATATGGGTATATATATTTAAGGGGTTACCCCGACTTGCGATTTTGAAAAAAACTTTTTTTTAATTGCATTTGTTTGAAGTATAAGTATCTGAGAATATGTCCTGAAAATTTCAAGTCGATCCGAACAAAATTGACCGAGATATGAGCGTTGAAAGAGAAGAATCCGTTCTTCGTGTAAACCGAAATTGAAACTTTAAACGCGTTTTTCTCAAAATGGCATTTCCGAAGTCGGTGACCAAGATTACTCGAACACTAATGAACCGATCTTCTTGAAATTTTGCAGGCTTATTTAATACATAAAAATGTAGTCTTTAATCGTTCGATTTTTTTTTTCGAAAATAAAATGGCCGTTTTATAGTCAAAAAACGGCCGTTTTTTTTCGTTAAAATCGAACCATTAACTTTGACTGTCCGCCATTTTGTGAAAAATGAATATTTTTTAAAATCCTTCGATTAAAGACTAGTTTATACTTATATTTGACTAAATCCATCCGCATTTTTTTTTCAGATGATCCACTTCGCCGCAATGTTGGTCACCGCAAACCGTGTATATAAAAACATTATTTCATTGACGGCCATTTGCCACTAAACAATGTAATATTTTTCAATAAAAAAATTACTGAATGTTCTTCAAGATGTGTTCTTTAAGATGGTATATTGATCGATTAAAAAAGTTTTGTAGTTTTCTTTAAAAAAATTCATGAAAAAGGCCTTTTTTTTGCGTTACAAGTGGGGGTAACGCCTTGAAGTAATTGGCATGATATGCGTAGTATATTTTTTTTACACCGCAGGCTATCAAAGTCAGATGTTCGAATTGGTTTGTATGAAAAATCTGCATAAGATCTTTTTTCATAAAGTTTCCTCAACATTCAAGGCTAAAAGGAAGACTTTCCTAGGTAAAGCAAATAACCAAGAGTATTTTTCAAAAAACCGGATCGAAAGAAGTTATCATTTGTAGAAATGGCAAGCGAAAAGTCAAAAGCGGATGATTTTTCTTCCGAAAACTGTGGGACTTTTACTAAACTGCAATCCCGTCATATCATAGGACATGCTCTGACTCTATCGACAGTTGCAGGATTATCCATCCCTAACAGGACACCCTGCATATATATATATATATATATATATATATATATGCAGGGTGGCGTCGAATTTTTTCGCCAAAGCCCAAGTAACGGCCACCCTAATATATATATATATATATATATATATTAGGGTGGCCGTTACTTGGGCTTGGGCTTACTTGGATATATATATATATATATATATATATATATATATATATATTAGGGTGGCCGTTACTTGGGCTTTGGCGAAAAAATTCGACGCCACCCCGAAAACATAATCAAGGTGTATAAAAAAAAATATCTGCAAAGTTTGGAGGCGCTCGGAAAATTGGAACACTCCAAATAATTGCAAAACTCTCGATCACTCGACAGCTGCCAAATAATGTTAGAACAATATAATTCATGTAATTTATAATTTCCCAAAGATACTGTATAGCTCTACACAATGAATTCAATTATTCTAACGTAATTTTGCAATTGTCCGGAGCGTCCGAAAACTTTTGATCCGTAACGTATATATATACTCGGCGTGTCGTCGATTCGTAAGTGGCGTCGAATTTTTGTTATTACACGGCGTCAAGACGCTGCCCCCCCCCCCCCCCCGTCTCTCGATAAATTTGTATTTCATATAATTGATAAATCAAAGAGATGGTAGTTCGTCTCGTTATCTTTCGTCTTCCATTTGACGTTTACCCGGCACTCGTGTAAGTTGATAGCTTCGAGATTGGGGCAAAAGCGAGCGAGACACTTGATGGCACGATCGGTGAGTTGTCGGCAGCCTTTGCTCAGGAAGCTCCGCAGCTCGGGGCAGCCCCTCGCGAGGGCCTCGACACCGTTGTCCGTGAGCAATTCGCACCACGACAAATTCATGTGCGTCAGCAGCGGACAACCGTCGGATATGTCCTTAAGGGCGAGATCCGTTATCTCCGGGCAGGAGTCGAGATTGAGCCTCTGCAATTTTGGACAATGGCTGCTGAGGGCGGCGCAAGTGGCGTCCGAAATTTTTTTGCACTGGCTCAAATTCAGTTCCTCGATGTTCGGGCACGACTGGGCGAGGGTGCGCATCGAATTGTTGCCGATACTCTGGCATCCGCGGAGCGACAGCTGCCGAAGAAAACCACCGCAGCGCCGCGAAATATTTTCAATCACTGGTCCCTGGAAAAAGCGAAGAAAGGCAATTACACACTTGCGGTCTGTTCCCATACGAGAGTCCGGTCGTCACGGAAATCTCAAAAGCTACTTCGTTAAGGGGTTACCCCCACTTGCGATTTTGAAAAAATCAATTTTTTAAATTGCATTTTTTTGAAGTATAAGTATCTGAGAATATGTCCTGAAAATTTCAAGTCGATCCGAACAAAATTGACTGAGATATTAGCGTTGAAAGAGAAGAATCCGCGAATTGAAGAACTGAAATTGAAACTTTAAACGCGTTTTTCTCAAAATGGCATTTCTGAAGTCGGTGACCAAGATTACTCGAACACTAATGAACCGATCTTCTTGAAATTTTGCAGGCTTATTTAATACATAAAAATGTAGTCTTTAATCGTTCGATTTTTTTTTTCGAAAAAAAATGGCCGTTTTATAGCCAAAAAACGGCCGTTTTTTTTCGTTAAAATCGAACCGTTAACTTTGACTGTCCGCCATTTTGTGAAAAATGAATATTTTTTAAAATCCTTCGATTAAAGACTAGTTTATACTTATATTTGACTAAATCCATCCGCATTTTTTTTCGGATGATCCACTTCGCCGCAATGTTGGTCACCGCAAACCGTGTATATAAAAACATTATTTCATTGACGGCCATTTGCCACTAAACAATGTAATATTTTTCAATAAAAAAATTACTGAAAGTTCTTCAAGATGTGTTCTTTAAGATGGTATATTGATCGATTAAAAAAGTTTTGTAGTTTTCTTTAAAAAAATTCATGAAAAAGGCTTTTTTTGCGCTACAAGTGGGGGTAACGCGTTAAGGGGGAATATATGCGGGGGCAATATTTTTGTTGATTTTCATAACTTTTTTCTTTTGGAAAGACTTGTTCGCCGTTTTTGAGACTTGCGGTACGTTTTGGTACTACTTTGGGGGCGTACATGAATTACGTAACGCAATTGGGGGGGGGGGGGGTCGAGGTTTGCGTTACGTCACGATTTTAGAACTGCCAGAAATAGCAAAATTTCTGCATGTTTTGTGTGTTCTGCATTATCTAGTACTTGTTATAGGATTTTTTTTCCCGTTACCTAGTTTTTGTTTTGTAGGCATAATGATAATTAATTTTTGGCCCAAAAATCACTATTTATGTTGAAACGTGCGCCATTTTGTCATAAATCGATATTTTCAAAATCGGCTGTGACAAGTACTAGATAATGGTGTATAGAATAACCACAACAAACCTCAAGGCAATCGGTTCATTGGTTTTCGGGAAATTTCGGGTACCGATTTTTTTTTACGACGCTCCAAGGACCATACAATATCCTTGTATATTATTGATATTTTTAAATAAAGACAATTAAACATATTTTTGAATGTATATACTTTTAGATAATTAAAACCCCAATCCGAAATGACAAATAGTTTTCCTTGAAAAAATGCACAAAAATGACCTTTTTTCCGGCTCCTAGATGTATATCTGCCCTTAATGTAAGTATCAATATTCTAGAAAAAAAAACATAACTTAACATCAAGAAAAACGGAACGAAAGCTTCGATCGCGATTTTCTCGAAACCACTTTTTTCGACCTTGCCTCAGCGAGTACTCAAAAACTTGTCAACCGATTTTCAATTTTATAAAAACATTTTTGTAATCGCAGTGATCAAGGTTGTACGTAGCCGATTTTTTTAAATTTCGATGACTGCTGCTTTTAAAGATTGCTTGAGTACAAAAAAGGGCCTTGAAGATAGAAAAAAAATGTCCAAACTGTCGGCATTTTGTAAAGAAAATACCAAAATAAATAAACGGCTACGCATAACGATAGCTACATTGGTATAGATATCGATAAATTGCTGACTTTTTATTCACAGATAACCTTTCATAAAGATATCGATGGGACAATGGAGACAACTTTTTTTTCGTCGCGAAATCAAGGTTAATCTTATTTTTATTTCATAAAAATTGGCATGAAACTAGGTGAATATATACTTCATAAAATGAGTATAAACCCGATCTCTTCATAACTAGTTATTTCTTTGAAAAAGAAAACGCAATTATTGACGATTGAGCACCCGTTACGTAACGGAATAGGGGGGGGGGTTCAAGCCAGGCGTTACGGTTCTGTTACGTGGAGGGGGGGGGGGGGGGTTAAAAATTGGGCAATTTTGCGTTGCGGAATTTATGCACGCTCCCTTTTGGCTGTGACATGGTATTTTTTTATCAGTTTTTTAAAATGACGGAGGTATAGATGAAAAACTGATGGATTCTGATGAAATTTGGTATAAATCTTTCTAACCTTATTGTCCAAAACGTGATCCTAAGTGTTTTTGAAAATAAAAAAAAGTACTTTTTATTGCAAAATGTAGCCATTTTTTTTCGGAAAATGCAATCTTTTTATTCAGAGCGTACCATTTCATCGATTTTCAACATTTCTCGCTTTTTCTTGGTTCATATGAGTGTAGATGCGTGTGAATGTACATGTCAGAAAAAACTTCGTACTTTTAAGTAGCAATAAAACATATCCCAAGTTTAAAAAATGGCAAAGAAATCTTTCCTTCACCAAAAACCCACGAAAATCAGTTTTCCTCGCCTGAAGGTATCTCCCGTATTAGGAGACATCCTTCGGAAGCCGAAACTTCCTCAACGGGTTACACCCAGGTCGTGGCCGGAAAAAAAGAGGAATTTTCGTGAATTTTTTTCTGGGCGAACGGGCGACAGCTTTCGAATATTTATTTTTTTGACATTAAGGGATGCGATTTGAACCCTTCGACTGCACACTGCGTCGCTTCGACCCGGATAGTACTTCATCCACCTGCCCTCAACAATCCTTCAGTCAGTTTTCGTCGAAAAAAATTCGGGACCCACTTCAAGCATTCCTCAATATGTCTGCATAGTTTATATTCGGAAAATACAAAATTGAATTGACGCAAAAAATGATTGAAAACTTTGAATTTTCGGCAAGTGAGCATTTTATTTCAAATTCGTCTGGGTCAAAATGACCCAGTGTGACAACGAAGGGTTAACGAAAAAAAAAAACGTTTCTTTGTTGTTCTATCGTAACTATACATCCCGCGTTTAAAAAATTCAACTAGATTCCCTTGAAATCGCAAGTGTTTCGCCGAAATTTCAATCTGGCACTTTCACCAAGATGCAAGTTCGAGATTTGGATTTTTTAATTTCCTCCAAACAATCGGTCTTCCCGAACGCCAAATAGCCAATAGCCAATTTATTTTCTGCCCGTTTAGGCTGCAAAACGACAGAGAGATTTTTCATTTTATTTTCGGCTCATTCAGGCTGCATGAACTAAGTCCGAAAAAAAGAGTGTGCATAATAAGGAAATTAAGGCGGTCGCCCCGTATGATATGTTGAAAAAATTAATTTTTTTTTTGGCATAAATTGATTCGTATACATGTGCACGGAGAGAATTGTTAAGTATTTTTTACGGTGAAATCTCCGTAAAAATTACATTAAAAATTTGAAACCGGTGACAAATGTGCACATAGTCAAAAATTGACACTAGCTTTTAATATTTTGCTTTCATTCGTGTAAAAATTTAAGCAAGTAGCATAATTTTTTACATTTCTTTCAGTAAAAATTCTGACACATTCTCATGTAGAATTTTAACAATAGGCTGCCTAAAAAATTCCAAGTTTCTACAGTAAAAATAACCTGGACAAACTTGAAATTTCTAAAATCCCTAGCGAAAAATTAATTCCCTATGATTAAATAAATACTCTATATACTGTATTTCTGAACATTTGTGTTCTTGATTGCTACTTATTTTAGCATATCATCTTTCCGTACCATTGTGGACGTCCTTTATCGAAGTTTCTTTTCACGTTTCTTTGTTTTCTTGCGTAGAACTGCGTAGAACACGTTAGACTGCACGAGACCACGAGGCTTTCTTGGCCCATGCTTCGTACTATAATGCGCATGCGCGGTACCGCTGTTGCTAAGCAACGCGGGTCGGCATCGTTCGTGCTCGTCATACTGCGTCATACACAAGCGACTCTACAGCTTGCGTTCACGTATACGCACGCTCGCACACAGAGCTCACGCGTACGGTCAAGCGACCTAGCCCTAACTGATTTTACTATAAAGAACGTAAAATTCCGGTGGACGCACGGAAAATTTCGGCTTCCTTTTTTAAATTTTTATGGAAAACACGCAAATTTCTCAATGTTCCACTGAAAAATTTCATCTATATTAGCACTTTTTTAACTTATTGTCGTAATCTTTACGTTTCATGAAATTTTACTATTAATTTCAATAAAAACTCTGGAAAATATTTTTAATTTCTCTTACGCAAAAGTAAATTTTGATTCATTTCCATGAAAATTTATAATTTATTTCCTAAAACCCTGAAGAATTGCACATTTGTCACCGAGTTACTGTGATTTCACAGTAAAAATGACTTAAAAATTCTCTCCGTGTGTAGAATAGGTGTAAAGTGATTTTCCAATATTCAAAGTCGTTGGCAAGTTGCAGCAGTAAGGGTGCGTAAAGAAATGAAAAAAAGTATTAAGATTTTGCGTTTGTTCGCAACGACTCGCATCGCAAAAGTTTCGGCACAATGTTCTCGACGCACCTCGACGTCTCGTTGGAAATCGAAGAGATCGATCCTCTGCCAATTGGAGCCATCCAACGCCAGCACGTTCCAGGCCTTGCTCACCTGAGCACATCGGCACAACGAAACCACGTCCAGATACGACAGGATCCTGCGATGTACAATTTTGTTCCTTTTTTTTTCTTCGTTTTTTTGCCTCTGCCAAAATGGACGACGAAGCTTGGTCGAGCACGGTCTCGGAGTCATCGTCGTTGGAATGCAACGAAAATTCGATTTTATATTTTTATTCATTTGCAAAAGCTTCTTTCGCGTGTTGAAATTCGAAATTTCTGAGCAAACGACACGAAGAATAATTGCGAATTTTTCCGAGCTTGGATTCGTCAAAAGACATTTGAGCAATGGGAAAAAAAATCATTTTCGTTGCGTTCCGAAGATGCAAACTTCAAACTCGTGATTCGAGCTTCGTTTCGCGGATTCGATATGTCCGTTCGTTTCAAGAACGTCGCCAACTAATGGGCCAGGGGGGGGGGGGGGCAAGATAGGGAAGGGAGAGTGGGGGAAATACGAATTTTAGACATTTTAGACCCTCGTATACATGCTTGCAAATATTTAGGGGGGGGGGCACCTGCTCCCCCCCCCCCCTGCACCCTCTTGGCGACGCCCTTGGTTCGTTTTACCTGAGTAGCAACTCCTTCGGCAGTTTCTTGTTTATCTGCGCCTCGTCGTCGTGGAATACCCATGTCAGCTGGAACCCAAAGCAATACGACAACACCAGTAACGTTACGAGGGCGTTACGCGTTACGAACGTTTCACAAAACACACGTGACCCGGAAATAAAGATAATCGTATCGTTTGACGGAGACGACGGATTTCGCGATGTAGAGTCGAGACGGCGTCGAATCAGTCTGGATCTTGTTCAATCTCTTGCGTATGCAATGTTTGCATTACGTTTCGGATCCATGCATAAGGGGGGGGGGGGGGTGGCGACGAAGAAATAGAGGGGAATTCATTGATTGGTATATTCAGTTATTGAACACTATCTTGTATTTTTATTATTTCTCATTCACCTGCGTGAATTTACTTATTTATAAAAATTTCATTACATACATGGAACTTTTAGCTATAGAAAATTTCTTACGAATAAGAATTTTTGAAAAATGTTTTTAATGAAGTATTTGTTAAAAAATACGGTTTTCGATCATCGGGACATAGAAAATGCCGTGTGTCCCAATTATTGAACACTCGAATTCTCCAAGATGGCGTCATTAAACCCATCAAAACATCGAGGCAGTTAAGGTGTGACAGATCGTGTGAATCGGATTTATTCAAACAAAAACTGTAAGTTCCTGAATAAACTTACCTTTATTCTTTTAATAATAACTCTAAGATCGTCAAATATATTTTTTATTTGTATTTTCGTGCAATAAACATACAAAGAAAAGTAAAAAGAGAATATAACCTAAATGTAACCTAAAAATACGAATGTAATGTTCAATATTTTTTGCTCTCCGATATTTCAGGGACAAAATTTCAAGAGGGAAAGAGAATTCTCGAGAGTGTTCAATAACTGGGACATGCCTGTTCAATATTAGGGACATAGGCACTTTCAGTGTTCAATAATTGGGTCATTTGCATGCTTCACATTGTTATTCTTTTTTTTCATTCAAAATCATTTTAAAATAATGTATAGGGGGAATTTTTCGAAAGTAAACATATCAAAGTATCATTTGAACATGAAATCGATGGTTTTTTCTTGATTTTATATTTTTTTCTCACCGAATTCAATGCCCCAGATCCTTAGCTGTTCAATAATTGGGACATTTACCTTACGCTCATCAAAATATATATGCGAAAAACTTGATGAAAAATTAAGTTCCGAATAAAAATGAAAAAAATTCCGAATAAAAAAATAAGAAAAGTTCTACAATGGAAAAAAATCTCATAAGATCCACTTAATATTGCAGTATATATCTTCCAGTGTTCAATAATTGGGACATTTGCATGCTTCACATTGTTACTCTTTTTTTTTCATTTGAAATCATTTAAAAATAATTTAAAGGGTGATTTTTCGAAAGTAAAAATATCGAAGTATCGTTTGAACATGAAATCGATGGTTTTTTCTTGATTTTATATTTTTTCCTCACCGAATTCAATCCCCCAGATCCTTAGCTGTTCAATAATTGGGACATTTACTTTACATACCAGAAATTGGCAGATACATTTCTACTATGCACAAATGTAATATTGAGGGGTTAGGCTACTGTGAAGATGACGAACGTTCGTCGCTTGAGGCGACACGAATTGAAGAGGAAGCTGCATGGTGCAGGTTTCGCCGATTGAAGGTAAACGAAGTTTATTGATAAATTTTTTTTTAATTTCTTTTAAAAATTGTTCTTAACAAAATGTTAATGTTTTAAGGGAGCTTTCCAGTGCGAAATTTTCAAAAAATCGATTTTTTTTTATGCTTTATCGAATAGTATACACTCTTCCGAATATTCCCTGAAATTTTCATGCCGAAATTCAGATTATTTCGGTTACTGTACAGCATTTCTTGGAAGAAGGCAACGGAGCGCTACAGCTACAGCGAAACTTTGAACGCGTTTTTCTCGAAACAGCATTTTTCAAAACGGTGTCCAACTTGGAGGGCAGAGTTTTAAAGCTATCGAGTTGAATTTTTTACACAATATTCTTAACGTCATTGTTTATCGTGCTATGGAAGCTTTTTTTTTTTTTGACATCTTCCTATTTTTTTTGTAAAAAAAACTGCCAAAAAAAATGCTAAAATCGATACTTTTTGTTCAAACCGGCGCCATTTTTGCAAAAAAAAAAAAAAAGCCTCCATAGCACGAAAGCCAACTATATACCGATCAATAATCTTTTTGTGTTTTTTGTTTCAGATCAAAATTGTGACCCCCAACGTGGACACCACATCCAAGTGCATTTTCTGCAACAATTGTTTCATCATTTTTATAGATATTAATTAATAAATAAATCGATCTTTAAAAAATTGTTTTGTATTCTTCAATACCCAATTAATATACAAAAAAAAAACCAGACCGATTAGATTATTTTTTCTTTAAAAAAAAAAATCGCGAAAAACAGCGATTTTTCGGGCTGTCACACTGGAAAGCTTCCTTAATAACGAGCTTCCTAATCGTCGTGAAATTTTAACACGACCTCTTAAATACTTCATACAAAAACATACCAAATTTTTCGAATTTTCTTATCATTTTTTATTTCAACCCCTAAGGAGGTTGAAGTAATGATGATAGAATTCTGAAAATTTGGTACGTTTTTACATGAAGTATTCAGGAGGTCGTGGAAAAATTTCATGACGGTTAAGAAGCTATTTATTGAACAATTAATATTAACATGTTTCATAGGGACTCAACATCCTTAAACGCGTTTTTCTCGAAAGCATTTTTTTCAAACTGGGAGGACGGATTACTCGAACACCTTTGCATGGATCGATTTGAAATGTTGATAGTAGATTCACAATTACATTCTCTATGGGAGTACGTAGCCGTTTTTTTTCATTAAATGTAAACGTTTTTTTTATAAACAATTTGCTGCTTATTTTTTGGGCAAAAAAGTCGATTTATTTCTTTCAAAATGCGCGTTTTTTTTCAAAATTTGATTTAAAAAATCCCTGCGTAATCCCTCTTCGCTAATAATATATAGATTATGTTTTTTTTTTTGGATTTTGTTCCAGGTCTTATACTTTACGAGAAAAACGTCCTTCCGTGAAGCTATTTGTAAAAAAAACACGTTTTTCAAGGTGGACTCTGTCGCCGCCATTTTGTATGAAAATTATAAACAAATTTATTTTTTATACTTCAATGTGTGTTGAATAAACCCTCTCAAAAGAAATCCCATTCTTTTTTCATACTCCCAAAATAAATTGTCAAAGTTAGGCATTATTTTCGGCCGCTACAGTGGTGTTGTTAAGGGGTTACACCCACTTGCGATTTTGAAAGAATCTTTTTTTTTATTGCATTTTTTTGAAGTATAAGTATCTGAGAATATGTCTTAAAAATTTCAAGTCGATCCGAACAAAATCGACTGAGATATGAGCGTTGAAAGAGAAGAATCCGTTCTTCGTGTAAACTGAAATTGAAACTTTAAACGCGTTTTTCTCAAAATGGCATTTCTGAAGTCGGTGACCAAGATTACTCGAACACTAATGAACCGATCTTCTTGAAATTTTGCAGGCTTATTTAATACATAAAAATGTAGTCTTTAATCGTTCGATTTTTTTTTTCGAAAAAAAATGGCCGTTTTATAGCCAAAAAACGGCCGTTTTTTTTCGTTAAAATCGAACCATTAACTTCGACTGTCCGCCATTTTGTGAAAAATGAATATTTTTTAAAATCCTTCGATTAAAGACTAGTTTATACTTATATTTGTCTAAATCCATCCGCATTTTTTTTTCAGATGATCCACTTCGCCGCAATGTTGGTCACCGCAAACCGTGTATATAAAAACATTATTTCATTGACGGCCATTTGCCACCAAACAATGTAATATTTTTCAATAAAAAAATTACTGAAAGTTCTTCAAGATGTGTTCTTTAAGATGGTATATTGATCGATTAAAAACGTTTTGTAGTTTTCTTCAAAAAAATTCATGAAAAAGGCCTTATTTCGCGCTACAAGTGGGGGTAACGCCTTAATATTATTACGAACATTACTCCCGAGTCTTTTACAACCTAATTTTTCAGTTTTTATTTGTTCACGTGCAATAAATTCATCCGTTTACCACAACATTTGGCACACTATAATCGAAAATGCAAATAATCAACATAAGTAAACATCAATCAGAACAGCCATGGGTAAAATAAATTTAGACTCTTTTTTCGACCCCCCCCCCCCCCCCGTGCAAGTGATCGTACGTCCTTTAAATACAACAGAACTTTCGTATCTTCCCAAAGATGCATACTTCAACGCCATCTCTCTTCAGTGCTTTGCATGCTCACTCAAGCACCCACGACCCGAAATCTTCGAAAAAAAAATGTTAAATACCAACAATAACAATAAAAAACTGAAAATGTAACGAAGAATTTTCGTTGCGTCGCAACGATGTGAAATTCAAGTGGGCCAGTACTGGGATGGGTGACCGTTCAACCGTGCACTGTCCTGCACGCTGACTGCCCAGCGCGACGGTGGCGCTAGCTGGGGGACCAGCCGGACAATCGTAAAGTCTCGAGAAACCGGAACGAAGGCAAAGGACGATAAGACGGGCAGAATTATCGATTGGAACGGATGAATCGTAGCTGACATTCGGGTCATCAAAGATACGCAATAACGCTGAGGGAGCTTGGCAACGTTGTTTTCCCAATTGACCCAAACGCCAAATGATATTTTCATTCGTGCTTTTTTCGCCTTTTCAACGTTTTCCTAATTGGATCGAAGCGAAAAAAAAAAAAGAAATATTCGCTACACCCGATTCGTTCAGTTGACGACAGAACTTTCGCGAGATCGCGCGATCTTGATTTCTATAGATTTCGTTCAAATTTAAACCGGACATTGTTCATATCATTATGCATGTTTGAGTGAAATTTCAGAACAGTCGACTATCTAGATTGGGAGATAATGGGTTTTAAAATTGCAACTTTTAACACTGCGGGTCTGCATTGAAATTTAGACAAAATAATTTTTCGTAAAAAATATTTATCCCCTATGATAAGAAGAAGTATGGCAACACCGCAGAACAGTATTGTTCGATACATCGAGAAAAAAACGATTATCGTGTTCCTAAAGTTAAAAATCTTGTCATAAAATAATATTTGCATTATAAATATTAATATTTTATATTGTTTATGTTGTCTTTATTAACAAATAAAAGTGTTGGTTTATTAATAACTAATTGGAAACTTTGTTCGATTAAAAATTACTTCCCAATAAAAATTTGTGTTGCAGTATTATTTTAAATATACCGCGCAAAGTAACGTCATTGGATACGTGGAACGATGCGGTGGTGCCATATGTTTTCTTATTACAGGGGACGAATATTGTTTACATAAAATTAATCTGTCGAAATTTCAATGCAGACCCTGCAGTGTTGAAAGGTGCAATTTCAAAACCCATTACCTCACAATCTAAATAGTCGACTGTTCTGAAATTTCACTCAAACATGCATAACGATACGAACAATGTCTGGTTAAAATTTGAACAAAATCTATAGAAATCAAGATTGCGCGCTCGTACTACCTTTAGGCGAGGAAAAAGGTTGCTGATTATTATGATCTTTTTTTTTAACTATGGATTTGTTCGCCATTTTTAGGGCTCCGTACCCAAAGAACAATACGGAACCCTATTGGACACTCTGCTGTCTGTCCGTACGACGTTTGTTAAAAAAAAAAGTGACTTTTCAAATTTCACGGGCAACGTACATTCGATTATCGATTCTTTTTTTTTCTTACGTTGGTACACGTGTCCCCAACGTATGTTGACATTGTCAGCCATTTTGCGTGTTTCGTTTGCTTTTGACAGATATAAAGGTTAGGCGTGTTTTCGTGTGCTTGGCAATTTTTTGCTGTCGATTTGTGACAAAACAATTAATGGCTTTTGTCATCGCGATAAAACACCTGCTCACACGTCGTTGCTTGTTCGTGATTTTTCGGCACAATAACAACACCGTAATCATGCCTCAGCCACCGTATTCACCGGACTTGGCGCCCTGCGACTTTTTTCAGTTCCCAAAACTGAAAAGACCCATGAAAGGACACTTACACTTCTAGAATATCGAACTGGCAGTAAACTGCTCTACTTTTCTAGCAGTGAATACTAGAATTCTGGCAACCAGTGTTAGAATTTGAGGCCGTATTTTTCTCCGTGCGCATGCCGTAAGTGCTTCGAGGATTGGATAAAGCGCTGGCACAAGTGTATTGCATCTGAGGGGGATTAATTTGAAGGGGGCATAATAGATAATGCTGAATAAATAAAATATTTTTCGCGAAAAATAAAAAGTCACCTTACTTTTCGAACAAACCTCGTATGTCACGGGTGTCTGACTCGTACTAAACGGAATGAGTTACAGACCGGAAATTTGGCTATTTTGTATACGATGTTGACCCAAAACCGAATATTGAATTTTCAATTAAATTATTTTTCACGTCCCATACACGAAAAAGGAGTAGAAAAAAATTCTTACCCTGGCATTCGGGGTGTCATTGTTCAAAGCTCATTGAGTAGAGTACAAATATGTTTTTTTCTTTTTTGACTTAAAAAATAAAGCAATGGGGGGCCGTCAAAGTTGCCAGTTTTGGACCATTTTTATTACGGTGTCTACCTCAAAAACTTACAAGGCACATCCCTCAGGTGACACCCTTCGATTTTGTTGAAATTTGGATACGTTATAAAGCACCGAAAAGTAAGCCATACGTATTTTTTTTATCGGCAGAAAAACGGTTTCCATAAGGCTGCGTGTAATATGTGAAGTCCAATTTCTCAGTAGCCAGTTTCCTAATCGTCGTGAACTTTTTACACGACCTTTCAAATGTTTCACCTAACGACCTATCAAATTAAAAAAAATGTCATTACCATTTTTAATTTTGGACACAGCATCCTTAGTACACGAAATTCTACACGTCGGATCAATGTCTCGGTCGTCTGGAGTAGTGTCATCCCTTAGATTGAAATACCATCAGCCTATCCTGGCTTACTTCGCAAAACCCATTCATTTTCACACATATATAGCGTCACCTCAAGCGACAGAAGTAGAGCAAGAGAAAAAGATGCAAAAAGAGAGAGAAAGGAGAAAACATGATGAAGTTTGCCTCGTTGGAATTCGACAAAAGTGAAGAAAATTCATTTTCTTCACCAGATGAAAGTCTAATACAAATAGCTCAAACGTATTTTCGCCATCCCCATCAAAGGCCAATAATCCGAATCCGCAAGTAAGCAGCTGAATTAACTAGAGATTCTGTCAATTCTGAGACTGAGGCAAAGCGTTCCACCAAAGAAAACAGGAGAACAATTATTTCGCTGGCGTACCAAAGACTTGGGACTGCAGGAGCAAAGTCCTCAATGGGGTATGTCGAGTGCATAATGGCGGAGGTGAAGAGGAAAACCAACCTGCATGTAAGATTGTCTCATTGTACTGAGAGGAATGTTTTGAGTGATCGATTGGGACGGATAGTAAGCGCCCTGGTGATGATGTTGAAGATGATGATGGTGATGATGGTGATGGTGATGGTGATGTTGCGGCTGATGATGATTATAGGGGGAATGATGCTGTTGCTGTTGCTGCTGATGATGTTGCTGCTGTTGTTGCTGCTGGTGCTGTTGCCTCCACCACTGACCACTCGATGTGGATTCACCCACGGATCCCTGCTGGATCCCTTGCCCAATTGGGACTGACCCTCCTCCACCCACGCCCACGCGACTTACTTTTTTCTATAAAAAAAGTGATATGTGTATGCTTCTGCGCGCACGTATACGTACGAGCATGTTTATTCTTGGTCGCAATGTCCCTGCTTATAGAAATGCGCGGCTGAACGGTCACCCATTCGAGCATTGGCCCGTCGCAACGATACTTGACATCCGCCAAAGCGGAGATGAGCAGAGCTAGGAAAAAAAAGCAACCAATAGAATCGCCTCGCTCAACTTCGATTTACATGAATTCAGCGGCTGATTGGTTGCTTTTTCCTAGCTCCTTGGACGATGGCCCATACTGTAGCGGTATTCAATGAGGGGTTAGGCTATTGTGAATATAAAAAAAATATCTCCGAATGAATGAAATAAACATGATAAGATTAGTATCGATAAATCGGTCAATAGAGTACAATGTATCCGTTTGAAGAGCAAATCGATATGCTTCTTATTTATGGCGAATGCCAACAAAGTTCTGTAAGAGCAAAAACCTTGTATGGTGAACGATATCCACATCCACATATTTACTACCGAAACTGTAAGTATTGTTATTAAGTAAGAGACTTGGGGGATGTTTTACTACTACATTTGGCTGTTATATAGTATTTTGTTACAATATTAATCTTTAAAAATGGCGGAGGTCTACTAAGGTGCATTTTAAAAACAGGCTGACGTCTAGCTATTATGGGGTTACCCCCACTTGCGATTTTGAAAAAATCGATTTTTTTATCGCATTTTTTTGAAGTATAAGTATCTGAGAATGTGTCCTGAGAATTTCAAGTCGATCCGAACAAAATTGACTGAGATATGAGCGTTGAAAGAGAAGAATCCGTTGGGTAAACGACCGGCTAATCTGCCGTCTGGCGCGCGTTTTTCTCAAAATGGCATTTCTGAAGTCGGTGACCAAGATTACTCGAACACTAATGAACCGATCTTCTTGAAATTTTGCAAGCTTATTTAATACATAAAAATGTAGTCTTTAATCGTTCGATTTTTTTTTTTCGAAAAAAAATGGCCGTTTATAGCCAAAAAATGGCCGTTTTTTTTCGTTAAAATCGAACCATTAACTTTGACTGTCCGCCATTTTGTGAAAAATGAATATTTTTTAAAATCCTTCGATTAAAGACTCGTTTATACTTATATTTGACTAAATCCATCCGCATTTTTTTTTTCAGATGATCCACTTCGCCGCAATGTTGGTCACCGCAAACCGTGTATATAAAAACATTATTTCATTGACGGCCATTTGCCACTGAACAATGTAATATTTTTCAATAAAAAAATTACTGAAAGTTCTTCAAGATGTGTTCTTTAAGATGGTATATTGATCGATTAAAAAAGTTTTGTAGTTTTCTTTAAAAAAATTCATGAAAAAGGCCTTTTTTTTACGCTACAAGTGGGGGTAACGCCTTAATCTAAACGACCGATTCGGATGATATTTGGTATAAATCTTTCTAACCTTATTGTCCAAAACAGGAACCCATATGTTTTGAAAAATAAAAAAAATTTGGTGCAAAATGTAGCTATTCTTTTTCGAAAAATGCAATCTTTTTGTTTCAAAGCGTATGATTTATCGATTATCAACATTTGCCACTATTTCTTGGTTCATATCCTGCGTATGATCGTTAACGAAAGGAAAATCTTCGTTGTTTTTTTTTTAGACTAATCCATACCTCCGCCATTTTTAAAGATTGATATTTTTTTTTATATGTATTCCTCAGAGGTACGGGGTCCTTCCCCTTTTACCATCCCCTCCTTTTTATTCCTTCCATTCCTTCCGACATTCACAATCCTTCCAGAGCTCCCTACATTTTCCTTCCAGAGTTCCCCCGCAGAGTGTTGACCGCAGCCACTCTTTCCTAATGCACTACTGTATCGCATTTGCACGAGGGCCCAGGGAAACTGCGGAAAACCTGGGCCGATACAGGCGGCCATATTTGGCTGAGTTTCAGTTGTATTAAACATCAGAAACTCAGACAAACTGCCTCCCGCTCAAAGGTTGATGCGCAAACCAGTGCACGGGCAAGCGGTCACCGCTCCAAGTATTGGCAGCCTCCAATGCTGCTTAACTTCAGTGACCGCCGAGCCCGCACACCGACCGCGCGCCCACCTCTGTCGGTTCTTTTAAAGATTGATAATAACATACTATTTGTTTTCTTTTATACTATATGAAAAAAATATATATTTTTTTGAAAAATACCAAAAAGTAGTTTCAAAAATGGTGAAGAACCCTTCTCGCCTAAAGGTATCCTCCCCCTTAAGGTTTTTTTTGTTAGTTATTAACAATAGCGATGTCATTTACCTCGGAATATTGCAACAAATTGAATTTGTTGTGTCATTGAAACACGATGACGAAATAAAGCTCGATCAAGTTTTATCCAATATGATATATTTTTTGAGAAAATTTTGAGAGACATTTTGAGAAAAAATGTTTTATTTTTGTTTCAGGCCAACCGGGTGGCCAAAATCAAGTACACCGTTGAGCCCCGCACGATCAAAGGTCCTTCACGAGATCATTTACAACTTCTTTAATTATCAATGTTTTTTAATGAAACTTTGTACACAACTTTATGTCAAATATACAAATTATACAAATGTATGATAATTAATTAATAATATATGTATATAATTATAATAATATACAAATTAATGTCAAATCTGTAATTGTCATATATATAAAATGTCATATATATAATTATAATAATATACAAATTAATGTCAAAACGATTTTTCAATCATCTTATTCGTTCAAAAAAATCGATCCTCTTAACAGCACTCTACAGCGGAGTACGTGGGGGAAAAAATTGTTTTCGCCGATTTATTTTTTATCGGAAAATAATTTTTTTCTTAAAAAAGCACTATGTCATTTTCAAAAATCGATGTTTTCTGATTTTCCTACGTACTTCGAAGGGAAATCGGATCCAGAACTCAAATTGTTTTGAATTTTCATTCCCGGTATAAAAAATGAAAAATTCTTTATCCAGCTTTAGCGCCGCCATTTTGTTACAAAATCATGTGAAAATTTTTGTACAGATACTCGAAGATATGTAGAATAAAGGCCACTGAACGGAATGATCGTTTTATCAACTGAGTATCCATGAAAAGTGGTCAATATTCACTTTTTTCCCGGGCTCCGGTAAACCCCCTTAATATTTCGTTGGCCCTCTCTGAATGAACTTTATTCCCTCTGTGTATAAATGAATTGATAATTAAATGTATATGCGAATGTATAAATATTAACAATATATATAACGGGTGTCTCATTTTAATCTCACACTTGATTTATCTCGAAAAAATACTGCTCCGGTCACGTATAGAGTATGGCAAAAGTTGTAGGGCACAAAGGGGGACGTTAAAAAAAAATTGGTCCAAAATTCGGTCCAAAATCGGTCGTTCCAAAACTGGCAGCTTTTGTAGGAAAACTTTTTCGATAACGTTCATAATTTTTAGGTTAGAATACCATTTTTACTATTTTAGCGCTGTCCAGAATGTATCACGAGGAGGTTAAGCGGTCACAAATATGCATTTGTGAAAAAATATGGCGTCTTCGATTTTCCCACGTACCAATCTTCAGCCAGGCTCGAAAAGTGTTTACACATGACATTGAAATTCGCATCGTTGGGATGCAACTATTTTTCTCCACTTCTTTTTTCATTTTTATTGTCATCAACGATCTTCATTTTTTTGAAAATTCGTGTAAAATATTTTTAACGAGAATACACGAGGCATGCCAGTAATTTACGTAGCCCAAATCGGCCAAAAAGAAATGTCTTCAATTGGAGATAACGTTCGTTGCGTTTGAACGATTCAAACTTCAGGATCGTGTTTACACGCACTACTGACCAATCCACGCCATAATATTTCAACGATTTCTTGTTTACACACACGGCGCAACAAATGTCCGCTCGCGCCTCTGCCGTGTGGTGGTTTTAAATATATTGGCGCGCATGCGCAACCCGAAAATGCGCGTGATTATATTGTTCGGGCGTGTGTTCATGAGTCGGAATTCGTAATTTTGTGCTGTATCCATGCGCTATATATATATATATATATATATATATAATGAAATAACCGACAAGCACCAAGCACAAAAGAATCAGCGTACAAGCGCATCAAAACCCACGTATCCACACAGCACAGTCGCAATGTGTGTGTATCCAGAATCGCGTGTCGAAGATACGAAATAATCGCGGCTCCGAGCTCGTGTTTGTTTACACTCGAGCGTTTCGTATTCGCATATATAGATATCTCCGCGATCTCAAGTAGACGAACGCGCGCGTCTTCGTTTTATTTTTTCTCCACAGCGCGGGCGCGCACGCTATACGCTGAGAATCGAGCAGCGAACCGCGCTTTTCCGAACAATAACAGCAAAAATTCGTAGGGCCTTTGAGGAAATGTAATTATCGCGCGAACGCATTTGAAATGAATACTTTTCGTGAATACTACATGCAATTGAGAGAAGAGAGGGACCTACGCGTAAACGCGACGAAAATGCGATGCCGCGCATGCGCGAGCGCTCGCGTTTTTCTTGTGACCGGTGTACGAGGTCGAACGAAAAATCGCGGTCGTCTAACTTGATCGCAGTAAAATCGCTATGTATATATACATATATAGTTCGTATATGGATGTGTGTGACATGCGCCGGACTGTGCATGTGTGCATTTACGCTCGGCCCAATAAACTACAATAGCTCGTGAATGATGACAACTGAATTCGGTCGATATATGTACACATATGTATATATGATCGTGTACGCAGGAGAGAAACTACATAGACCTCATGTCTGGCTGCCTGGACCTAACCGAGTGCACGCAAATACATATCGTGTGCCCCTTGGGTTGCTCCTTTGGCGTGGGTGAATGAACGGATGGAGACGAAAGAAAACGAAGAGCGTGAGCGACCGAGCGAGTGAGTGAGCCCGCGAGCATTCGCGTGAAAGAGACCGTCATAGAGAAGGAGCAAGAGAGACGGAAAAGGACAGGGAGCACGGATGCAGACATAAAAAAAGCAGTAAGAGAGAAACGAAAAAAAACCACCAAATTTGTGCAGGAAACTACTTGAAATTTGTCTGGCGCCTGGAGATGCGAGGCGAGAATTTTTATTGCCGAATATATATAGTCATAGACACACACACACACGTGCGCGGTTGCATTGTTTTCCGAATTAGGGATTCAGCCAGACTTATACCGCTACACGTAAGTGCCTCTTTCTCGACCGTTTTTAGGTTATACCGTTATCCGTCGATTCTGACGTATCGTCCAAAAACAATATCCCACGAATAGAGACGCCCCAATCGTCAAAAACTAATAAACAATCCCGTCGATCCGCGAGCGATGCAATAACAACGCTGAATTTCTTCTTCTTGGGATGTCGTGGAAAGCCACAAAGCGCGCAAGCATAGACCGCGCGCTATACATCGAGCCATCGAAACGAGGGGGGGGGGGGCGCGTAGCAGCGTGGCGAACCGCGCAACTGGAAACAAAGACGTAAAAAAAGGAAAGAAAGAAAAGAGCGAAGAAAACAGCATTCTCACAGAACACGAAGAAATAAAAGTGAGGGACGGTCAATGGAGTGATGATTTTTTTTGGTATCTCTTTTCGCGCAATTACACCCGCGTGACATTTGCATGATTGAGAATCGAAATGTGCAAATGTATGAATATATATATAGGTATAGGTGAGAGCGGAAGGGCGCGGAAGGGAGAGGAAAGGAGAGGGAGAGAGAGAGAGAGAGAGAAAGAAAGAAAAACATAGTCGTTTCCCCGAGGACGAGATTCCGAGCTTGAGCAAGTGCGAGAGAACAAAGGATGGACTTGACTGATCCGGTCGATGCGTGTAAAACGGAAGTAGATCGTAAATTGAAAAATAGAAGAAATTGTTTAATGAAAGCGTACACGGAAACATGAATATGCAAATGCTACGAGTTACACACACACACACACACACACACACACACACACACACACACACACACACACACACACACACACACACACACACACACACACACCCACACCCACACACACACCAGGGTCGATAAACTCTTGTCGTCGATCGAATAAGTTGCCAAGAAGTAACATAGCATTCGACAAAAACACCCGAATAGGGGCAACAAAAAAATCTTCGCGTTGGCCCTCGTACGACCCACGCGCGACTCATTCCACACGATTTACGCGCACGTACAGCTACGAAGTTTTTCCTTCGTTCCTCGAGTGTGTTTTCGATAAGGAATCAAGAGAAGACACAAAAAAACGGTACAAAGAGAAAAATGCGAGGCTCGACAGAGTAGCGCGTGTGCATACGCTGAAAACAGGCCGAGAGCGAATCAGCTGTTTGCGGTCACGACGAATGACAACATTGGCGAGGGGGAAGACACGACAAAAAAAACACGCACAGCGACGCATACGCGAGAGACACAAAATCCAGACGACATCGCAACGACGACGAGCTCAACGGAGCGAAAAATAAAGGAAAACTAAAGAGCGTGAAATAAAAAAGGGCAACCATAACGATTGAAAAGGAGGGAAAAAAATAGCCTCGACCTCGCGCACAGTATGACGACGTTCACAATCTTCTTGACCTACCTCGAGCCTCGTACGCCCGGAGTGTATCATCCTTTTGCGTCGCGTTATTTTGCAAAATTTTCCGGGCTCTTTAAGTCCCGCACAGAGTTCGGACGAAATACAATGCGATCCGCGGATCTGGGGGAGTAGGGGAGAATGACAGCGGGGTAGCAACCTTTGTGTTGTATTCTCCCTTATACGTAATGTCTCGCGCGGCTATACGTATGCGCTCGTTTATATATTTATATATCATATATATATATATATATGTGTGTGTGTGGGGGTATGTATATATATATATGGTTTCCTTTTATTTATTATTATTTTTTATTTACGTGCTACAGAGAGCTCGCGAGAGAAATGGCCGAGAGCTACTGTCGCTCGGACGCTCGGTGCTGTGCGGTCGCGACTGCGTTTCGCTTGTCCCACACGTATAGACACGCCACACACTTGCATCGCGGAGCGAACGAGACAGAGAGCCACTGCGAGCCACCGCGAGCTCGGCATTCGTAGCTGTGTGGTGGCGCGCGGGAGCTGCCACGTTAAGCGGCCCTCACACTAGTCGACCACGAACGTTAGTTCGAACGGTTCGGAATTATGAAGAAATCAACGAACCGTCGAAGCATTTCGTCGACGTTCGAAAAGCTATGAACTTTCTAGCAGATTCGCGGAGTTACAATTGAGAGAGAGAATGGTATTTTTGTTTGTTGGCTGGAGTGGTGGATAACATCGCGAGAATGATGGACAACGGACAATGGTTTTGAAGATGTTTAGAGGTCATTTTCCGTCTCCGGGCGCTCGGACGGGCACGAAACAGGGACGGTGAAAGTAGCAATTTGGAATCGTTGCGTCCAGTCGTACACAAATATATAGTGTCTCAATATGACCTGACATTTTTATTTATTAATAAAGCGTATTGGTGATTTGAAAAGTACGAGTATTTTTATTTTTGTATGATACAAACATTGAGGTTATGTGTCTATACAAGGACCTAACGACAGAAGATCTACGGTCGAAATGCTTCGGTGGGCACACGCAAAATTCAAACGGAAACTTCAATAGCGTATTCGACTATATTAAAAACATGGTTCGTTCTCTTGTCATCCTAAAAGAGTATAGTGTTTAAAAAGTACCTTCCATCATTCTATCGGAACCAAAGTATGCATTATTTTCGTTTATTTTAATTTTTGAGTTACGTAAATTTGAGCATTTGGTCACGTGACCGAAAATGCTCCAGGATTGGTTGGATCTCCAGTGACGTCACGTGCCAGTAAACAGATCGTCGTTACGAGTCTTGTGACGAGTAATGAGCGATTTTTTGCGAGTCTTGTGACGAGTACTGAGCGGAAAATGTATTCAAAATGATGCCAGAATGCAAAAAAATCAAATTTTTTAATCGTGTGTACTTCCATAGCAAAACTAACGTAAATGACAAAATTCCCTTTCCGTTCTAGGTGCTGATCCACAAAAGTTTCTCGTCCGCCCGCAGAGCGCCTAAAAAATTCTCATTTAGCTCATTTACTCAGAATAAACTTTCCAAGCGTCATTTTGTTCGCTTTTTGAATATGAAAAAAAAATATCCTCAAATATCCACGAGAACAATATTGCACGATATGTCGCCGTATTTCAACAGCCAGTGTCTTCATCAGTTTTATCAACTAAGCCAGTGATCAATTATTGCGGGCGTCGTAATTGCATTTACGAAACTCTCGCGAGGTCCCTTGTCTATTTACTTCGTCGACGTTGTGCACGCACCTTCAATATTCTCGTCGCAACAGCGCGCGCGCGTGCTCCCATTGGCCGACCGACTTTGACTTGGCGACAGTACGGCCAATCGCGCGCTCATCCTTCATTGTTTACACCTCGACTATTGGCCAGATAAACGATATTTGTATTTTATTTACTTCCTTTTTCTCACTCTGCAAGCGTGCGTCGCACGCGAGATTAAAGGGCGAGTGGCGTATGTTTCCGGTTATTTTACCATGTTTGTGCTGTCATAATACCGCTTCGCAATGACTGCTGATGAGAATAAAAATAAAAATACCAATCCCCTTACTTAACCAAACTTGAAACACAACTCGCCATGTTTGCACTTTCTTTATTCGCGGGTAACTAATCACGCTGTCATTACAAAAAAAATCTTCACTTTTATTAAGGGGCTACATCTATCCAAACGCCTGAAAAAATGGCCAAATTCCGATTTGTTTTCTGGAAAACGGTTGGTGAAAAAGAAATGAATTTTTTAAAACACAAGGGTACATTGAGGGTCTTGAAAAAAAAGTTACCAAAAATACAGAGAAAACAACAGGAACATGGCCGCCGGCACAAGATACTGTTTTCAAAGTCGGTGGACCTGATATCTCAAGAACCACTTAATGGATTGTTTCCAAATTCATAGGAGATACGATGAGAAACATTCAAAAGTCGTTGACGATCTCACTTTTAAAAAATCGATCTACATTTTTTAACGGTAACGTAAAAATGACGACTATTTTCATAAATTTTCTATGCTCGAATTTTAATTAGTCGCGATTTTTTTAAGACAAATTATTTGGAAAATCGACGATCGTCAGCGACTCGTATTTATTATTAACTTGAATAACCCGTTTGGATTTTAGATTTCAGGTGAACTGTTTAAGCTGGAGAGTGTCCACCGCCAAACGTCGCGAAAACACTTTTATCATCTGCCGGCGGCCATGTTTTTCCCCCTGCTTTCTGTGTTTCCTGGTGATTTTTCTCAAAGATTCTGATTATATGGACCTTTGTGTAAAAAAATGCGTTTCTTTTCCACCAAGTCTCCTAGAAAAAAAATCGAAATGTGGCCATTTTTTTCGGGCCTCTAGATATAGACGTAGCCCCTTAAAAAGAAATTGGATGAAAATTATTGACGGTGTGTGCGATGTGAAAAAATATCACGACGTTGCTGATACTGCCGAAGTTTTTGGAGTAATATTTTGTTGCAGTTTTTTCCCATTTGTTATTTTGTCGAGCTTGATGGCGTGCTCAGTCTCACGGGTCTGAAAATTTTTGGAGTGGGGGTGGGGGGGGGGGGGTGCAATGAAATAAACACGGAACGCGCGTCAGTGAAAATTGTTAGGCAGTCAAGTGCCCTTGAAGACATCGCAACCCATCCTCGTAGATTCGGTGTCAGAATGTTTTCTGCATTGGAGAGTTAACCTCAAAAAGTAGATGCATCCCGTAGACTGATATGGATTACGTTATCCGAAGGAGCGCGATCTATAGTATGAGATACGCCTGATAAGACGCGTCTTATCAACGTTGCCCTTCAAATGTCTCAGGGTTTAGTGGGTCTAGTGAAATGCATAAAGATGAGAAGTTAGGAATCGGGACTTTCTTTTGACCGCGATGGTATGGAGCAGTACGGAGCGATGCGTGCGCAGTATCTGAAGAAGGTTAAGAATATTTTCATCACTGGTTGAAAGAGCGACGAAAACAGCTTTCGCTCCTCATCGTAACAATTACTATGAACCGGGTGAGGAAGGATAGAGGTACCCAAGTTAATTATTGCCGTCGGCAAGGGATTGGCTGAGTCGTTAAGTTGGCAAGTATGCTCGAGAGCTTGCTGTATTGCAGCGCAGGGGGCGGACTTTTTCGTGATTGAAACTCACTTCGAGGCCGCAAGGATCGCTGCTATAGTTTAGGACGGTAGGACAAACGTAGACATCGGACCAATCAGATGGACCGTAATCATGCTATGAACGCTGTGAGCGCAATTCGGACCGTAGCCATAGACTTAAGGTTGTTGCTAAAAAAATTTCGGAAAATATATATTAATGAAAATTTTACCAATCGTTATGGTATATTTTCTGAATATATTGCACAAGGGAGAATGGAGGTTTCCGCACTCGTTTGTTAAACATTAAATTATAAAGTTTACGTCAATCTCCGTTCGATCGCATTGGTTGTTGCGGCATCGTCGTTACCATTTCAGTTTCTCCCTCACAGCTTCCGAAAAATATGCGACCAGTTTACGAAAAAAGTGATACTTGTGTAGACGTATGTATTGAAATGTGGCATCGTCGGATCTATGGGAAAGCAGAACCAATCGAAGTTCTAGCGCGCCAATTTCAAATACGTTAAATTCAAATGCGAGTAAGGGAAACTTATTAATTTATTTATTATGATGTATTGCCGTTTTTTCTAGCTTCGGTCAGCGATATTTGTGGGCACGAGCACTGACAAGTCGTCTTTTCCATCGGAAACTTTGCGGCGCACTGATCGTTTTTTTTCTGAATCATTCGTTGTCTCCTTTTGTTCTGACATAACCTCTGAAAACGCCAACCCGCACAAAACGCGCGCAACACAGCTGTGACCTGTGACAGTCACTACAGTCAACCCGACAGCCTCGAATTACAAGAGAACTTAATTCTCTGAGAAAATTAATTCTCTGACAATCTTAACCCCAAATTAACATACATGTAAATAATAATCACGATTCCCCACCGTACATTTGAAAATTGTCGCGATATCCATTCGGACATATCATTAATATTTTGCTACGATAAGTTGGCACTGGTGACGCCACACAATTAGCATAGGAACTCCTCCCCCCGCCCTTCAAAAATGATTTAGCGCCAACCCTACTTCGAAGTACCAACTAAAGTTTAGTATTTACGATTATATGTTTATTCGTATCGGTTATATACGGTTTTCATATCGAGTGAAGTTAAACTCTCTACGTCTCTTTACCGAGACCGAACGGAAATTACGTTTTCAACCGCGGGTCAGCCTGCAGGATTGAACACGATTTAGTGTTAGGCTGGCGACTCAATGCGCGCTGAGATTAGTTGCTCGGAGAAGAGCACTTCTTTACCAGCAACTGTGACATCGACTGAATTGCATTGAATTCTGTTGAGTAGAGCGTAAAGCTCATCTCGATTTTACCGACCGTGGACAAGCTAGCCCGCGATCTTATCGATCGATGGTGCTGAACTTTTTCCCTCTTTCGTCAATGCAGATACGAGAGAAACTATCTACGCCAAGGGTCATCGAAAGCCACATGAGGAGAAAGGTAGTTTATTGTTTATGTATAAACAAGATGGAGGTTTTTGTGAAAGTGCAACTGGTTAAAAAAGATGAATTAACTTTATTGAAAACTTACAATTTGTACTGTAAGATACACACATGAGGGAGTAAAATTTTTGATGATTTGAGATTTTTTTGAGAGTTGTTGAACAAAAAATAAGATTTTTGACCCAAAAAACAGCTTTAAGGTGCTGTACCAGTGTGAACGCTGGAAATTTGGGTTATTTTCGGGATTTTTTTGAAAGAAAAGTACTCAATTAAATGTTTCGGAAAATTAAGAATATATTTGGCTATATTTTACCTATATTATGTAATTTTTTCAAAGAAGAATATTGAAATCCAAGCGACTTATGCGCTGCCTTCGCAGGCGCAAAAAAAAGTTTCTCCACTGCTGACATGATTCCGGCCGATTGAGTAGCCGAAATCAAAAAAGGAAAAAATGTCGTTAAACTGGAAGGTATTTCCTGTAGAATGACGTAGGGTTTTCGAAAAATATCAAAATCTAACAAAATGGCGAACTTATGAAAAAAGTTTGTTTTCTTGCCTTTAAAATGCACGTTTTTTTCAATGCCAAATCGTCAATTTTCATCCAATCAAAAATATCTTACGTCATTGTAGAGTAAATATATTCAAAAGTACTAAGTTCAAATTCCAAGTCAATCGGATATTTGCTCTTTAAGTTACAATGTCAGCAGATTTTAAAAATCTCATTTTGAGGAAAACGCCTTTAAGGATTTAACTGGGGCATTTTATACCTATGAATGGTTGCTCGTTAGAAGACTGCCATTCGGGGAGTATTAGAGATACGGCTTTGACATTTTTACAGGATATTCTTGAACGTATAAACTGTCGACAAAAGCAAAAAAATCGATTTTTTGAAAGTTTCCCACTGGTATAGCTCCTTAATTATTTGTTCCTAACAAATGGATGAACCTATAAAAAATTATCCAGTATCGCGATATAAAATTTTATCAACGATCCTCTGTCCTAATTTGAAGTGAACCGAACTAATATATTTTCAGATACGACTTGCACCCTTTCATAAGACATAGTTTCGTAAAAATGCAAAAAGAAGGGTAAATTACAACAGGGCGGTTATAATTATTTTTCATAATCATTGTAATTAAAAAACGGTTACAACTCCGTCGAATTTTGGAATTTCGACAAAATCTTTGTAACAAATTGTATTTAGAAAATTTCGAGCCCACGCAGACTCCTTGACATGGTCGGGTCAACCCTCAATAAACGTTTACTTACGAAGATAGGAAAACATTTTCCTATCTTCGTCATTCCGTCCCCTCGCGTGATCAGCGAGCAATTTTTTGGTGGAAATTTGTAATCTTCTTTTTTTTGCGATGGTATGCGATGGTAACGCATTTATAAGGAAGTACTATAGGGGTCTTAAAATGAGCTGACTTGTTTATTTACTAATAAAGCGTTTTATTTATTCGAAAAGTACGCACATTTTTATTTAATTTAACGTACGTAGTTTAATATAACGTACAAGCATGGAGGTTATGTGTGGAACACGATATCCGACAAATGGCATAAACGGCATAAACTTGGAAGACATATTCTTCCAACAAGATGGCGCAACCTGCCAAATAATACGTTTTATTAATAAAACAAAATGTCAGGTCATTTCGTGACACCTTATAGTACTTCTTTATAGATGCGTTACCATCTTGAACTACACGCACGCAGTTCTGGTAACGCCACCTGTTGGAAAACAGCGCGACCTTATTCAACGTCCTAGTATAAGGGGGCATACAAAAATTACGCAACGCAAAATTTCCCAATTTGTGACCCCTCCCTCGCGTAACAGGACTGTAACGACTGGTTTGACCCCCCCCCCTGCCTCCACCCTTTTTCTTAAGGTAACCGGTGCTTTGTCGTCAATAATTGCGTTTTTTTCAAACAAATAACTAATTATGAAAGGATCAGGTTTACACTCATTTTATGAAGTATATATTTATCTAGTTTTATACGAAGTTTTATGATAAAAAAAAATTAACCCTGATTTGGCGACGAAAAAAATTATCTTCATTGTCCCATCGATATCTTAACCAAAGGTTATCTGTAAATAAAAAGTCTCCAATTTATCGATATCTATACAAATGTAGCTATCGTTATGCTTAGTCGTTTTTTTATTTTGGTTTTCACTACAAAATACCCACAGTTTGGACATTTTTTTCTATCTTCAAGGCCTTTTTTCGTATTCAAGCAATCTTTAAAAACGGCAATGATTAAAATTTCAAAAATCGCCTACTTACAACCTTAGTCACTGCAATTACAAAAATGTTTTTGAAAAATTGAAAATCGGTTGATAAGTTTTTGAGTATTCGCTGAGGCAAGGCCGAACAAAGTAGTTTCGAGAAAATCGCGATCAAAGTTTTCGTTCCGTTTTTCTTGATATAAAGGTATGTTTTTTTTCTGGAATATTGATACTTACATTGAAGTATCGAGTCGCGGGCGATATGACGGTTTTTGATCTTAATTATATTTCTCAAAATAATAAGAGCTTGCACTTTATTTATTCTGCACAATGAGTATTAAATTTTAATACTTGAACATGCAGAAATTTAGCTATTTCTGGCAGTTCTAAAATTGTGACGGAACGCAAACCTCGACCCACCCCCCCCCCCCCCCCCCCGCCCACGTACGTAGACCGTAACGCCGAGCCGACCCCCCCCCCCCAATTGCGTTACGTAAGTTATGTACGCCCTCTAAAAGCAGAGGAAGAAAGTTATTAAAACACCTTGTGCTTGCCCTGTTTTTTGTATAAGAATACGCATAAGTATAATATATATATATATATATATATATATATATATATATACTTATGCGAGGCGTTGCACAATGACGATGAGCGTCGAGACGGTTTGGCGGTGAAACTCCGGACCAGGAAAACGCCTATGCGGCTTATGCACACGACAGGATGATCGCAAAACAAAGAAACAATGCCCGTAGTGTCACCGCCAAATGCCCGAAAGTCACAGAATGTTTTAGCGCGTTGAGTGCTAGGGACTGGAATAATTCCAATTTATTATGCTCCACCAATTTCCTCAACCGGAACTTATAATAAAACGCTTATATTTCATAATTGTCGTTCGATTTTTTTTATTCCGAAAGAGACCCTCGCCACATATAAGAATAAATACCTCTTTTGGAACGCCCACACAGAAAAAGAAATCGTTAAATGTGCAAAATGCACATTTTGTTGTCTCGAAATGTTGTTATTTTAACAGTTTGCTCAGACATGCTAAATAAGCTACAGTTCACACTATACTGTTTTACCACCAACTATACTGTTTTGTTATGCCAATAAAAAATCAAGTTGAACGTATTTAAAGATACATTTTGTTAAACCAACCGAATTTTGCATGGATGAACGAATTTCTTTTTCCATTGCACTACGGAGTTATTTTTACCCTTAAACGATCGTATCTCAATCGCATCCTCCTGAAATTTGATTTAAATAAATTGACAATTACAAGAGGTACAATATTTTTTAGTGAAACGGTGCATTTTTTATTTGAATTTTTTATTTGACATAAAATACCGCGAGTTTCACGTTTCAGCATGTGAAAACTATCAAAGTGAATTTTTAAGAGTCATTCGGGACGATATCGTAAAGGCGGCAGTTATTTAAATGCGGCTGGGGTCATTGCGACCCCGTGTGACCAGCGTGCCGCGTGCACTCGATGCTAGGGCGAGGCAGCGATGCCTCGACCAGGGAGGCTTGAGCTGTGACGGGTCGAAAATTTGTTTTTTTTTTCTAAGCATTTTCTCAAAGTATACATACTCAAGAATGTGTGAGAAATTTCAAGATAAAATATTGAAAATTGATAAAGTTACAGTCGATTTACTGATAGCAGGTAGCGGAAGGATTTACGCATGTTAAAATTTTCAATCGCGTTTTTCCCGAATCAATTTTTCTCAACCATGCCGGAATCATAACTAGCTATAATCATTCGATTATTGATTAAAATAAGAAAAATCCGTAATTGCGGTAGCTATCGGTGTACGACGCCGTTTTTTTTTATTTCGTATTTTTGAACCTGCCGAATATAAGTAAAAATTTGGCCATAATTACCCGTTTGTTTAACGCCGTCCATTTATTTATTAATTTTTTTTCGAAAAACAGTTACGTACGAGAACTCCATTTGTGTAGAGTATAAAACTGCATTATTTGCATTCTTCAGACCAACATTTGTCAAGTTATCGATTCATGTGTTGGACCACATTTTTTATACAGGGCTTTATTGGACCTCAATAACGTTGTTAATTTTTGTGTTCAAATGAAAATTTACACGAAATAAGTTCAATGTATGCTTAATAACATATCTTTTTTCCAAATCCCAAATAAATCGTCTAGTGGACGAAAAATTTCGACCAATGACCCATTTTCGGCCAGTGACAGGGGTGTCTTCCCTTAAATCACAATAAGCGTTATCGCATTCCTGTGAACGTCCCCGGTTATCCATTTCTCTGGCCCGTTATCTTTATTTTCTCTGTGGATGCTTATATCTTGGGAAAAAAAGATTGTACGAATTTCCCATTCGATATATTTGAGTATAAAAAGAAGACTTTATCGCCTAATTACCGTGCGGTATAATTGACGAGAAATCCTCCAACATCGCGAGCTTAATCGCCCAAGGTTAAATCCGCCAGTGCCTTCCCTCGTGCGACTCAATACCGACAACTCGAACGAAGCTTAACAATTCAACGCTGACAACTCTGAAACGCGGCAGATGATTGTATTACCATTGAGAATTAGATAAATAAACAAACAATAATTCACGAGACCGTGTCTGCTCCGAGACTCGAATAGCATCGAAAACCGAAGGGGAATCACTTTTATCAGCGCTATATTTAACGAGCATAAACGGTGTGAATTTGTATTTGCGATTTTTTGTGACAGGTAAGAGAAGAGAGAGAGAGAGTGAGAGAGTGAGAGGCAATAATTGAAATAATTTATATACTAAGAGAACGAACTGACGAATTCTTTCGTATTATCAAAAAATAATACTTGACAATTACAATCAGAATTTCCTTATTGTAACGTCTGACTAATTAATTATGCCTGGATTCTAACATTTATCAATTTGCTTCTATGGAAGAAAAATTTATATGTAAAACAAAAAAAAATGCAAAAAAAAGAAGTATTTTTAAAATGTACTAAACAGTAGAAAATAATTTTTTTACCATTTTTTAACATTTTAAAAATACTTCTTTTTAAAAAATTTTTTTTGCCATATAAATTTTTCTCCCATGGAAGCAAATTGATATATGTTAAAATCCAGGCATAATTAATTAGTCAGGCGTTACAATCAGGAAATTCTCATTGTAATTGTCAAATATTATTTTATGATAATACGAAAGAATTCGACAGTTAACAAGTTTTAATTTATAAATTAAAGCTTGAGGGGCTCAACTTTTCAAATGTTTAATAAATTTGATCGATTCAGTTTCTATAACCGTGTTTAATTTGGCACAATAGTAATTAGATGAATTATTGTCACACGTTTATACTCAGTTTCAGGATTTTTATTTGAGAAACCTCGAGGTTGTTTTATAGTAAATCAAATACAGTTGATATGTAAACGAATTTATGTAAATTGCAGATTATACATCTAAATTTTGAGCGCCTCAAGTTTTTCTTCATAGTCTTCATAGTCATAGTAGTTCTTCATATAGGTGACTTGGTAAATAAAATTATTCTCTTTTTTATTCTCTCTTGGTAAATAAAATTATTCTCTAAAATTTAGTACATTAAGGGCTACCACCAATGTGGCATTTAAAAAAAAAATTGATTTCTTTTAAATCGGCTCAAGAGATACTTTAAACCATCTAGATTAAGGGGGGAAAAAGTTTGGTACCTGTAAAACAAAGGTCCGCAGGCCAGTGTGGGTCTGCGGTGGCCGAGCTGACGCGTGTGCGAGGCGTCGACAGTTTTTATCCGAACACAATTTTTCAAAACGGCATGCAGCATAACTGCAAGAATTTTCATTATTTTCACTCCAAATTTTGACCACATCTTTAAAAAAACATTTCGACGTGAAATACGTACGGGATTTTCCATGAGTTAATTATAGCATTACTTATTAACAAATGATTGGCTTTTTTTCTGTCGAAAATTGAGTTTTTACTTTAAATGCTTGCCAATTACGCAAAAATTCATATTTTCAAAATTCCCTACGTATTTCACTCATGTTAATAATAGAATTTTTCAATTTTTTTTTCCAAATTCAAAATTGCGTCAGTTACCGTGCCGCAGAGCGTCTCAAATTCAACATGTCTCGCGAGAATGTCTCCAGCGTTGCCATATTATATAATTTTATAATATAATTTATTTTATTCACTTGAAGATATGACTAATAACGTCCTTGAATATTATTAAACCCTTACTTGGTACCCTTACGTTCCACAAAAAAAAAATCGCGAACAATCACTTAATTTTAGACGTTTACAGTGGTGTAAGAATAAAAGCCTTACCCTTAAGAATAAAGAATAAAATTAAGATATTAAAATAAAATAAAGAAAAGAATAAAATTAAGATATTAAAATAAAATAAAGAAAAGAATAAAAGCCTTACCCGTAAGAATAAAAGAATAACCCTTGAATAAAAGCTTGTTTTTTGAAATATTTTTTTACATATAAATTACTTTCTACTTTTTAGTCCTTAATTGATTTTACTAGTTAGTTGCTACTAGTAGTTTACTGGTTTACGAGTTTGTACGTTGGGAACATGGAATACTTATTGTAAAAAATAAAGATTGTAATTGGGATTGAACTTACGATCAATTGCTGCGTATAAACTTTTCACTTATAAATACAGTCGGCTGCGAATTTGTATATGTTAGTGAGATTTTATATGGATCATGAGATATCTTTATTGTTGAGTCATGCACTGTCAGCTTTTAGATGCATGTTTGCAAAATATCACAGCTCTGAGTTATCGGGAAGTGGGGGAAACATCGATTTTTCGTTTTGCATCTCACAGAAAGTCGAGTTAAACAAAAGCTTGTAAAACAAAGTTTCGAAGTTCCCGGCGTCTTATTGTAAGAGCTTTTTTTTATTTGTACGACTTTTATCCAAAGGCGAGGTCGTTCACAAGCCTATTGGAAGAATAGCTATCAACACAATTTTGCATTGAACATTTTCCTTCCCGTCTTTACACATTGGCAGGTATATAGGATGGCCTGAGGAGGCACGTCCAAAAGAACGACGTCTCGTATCAATGACTGTCTGAATCAGCTCCATGGATGTTATACGATCTTTTTTAGTTTTCGACTAAAAAGCATTTTTTCCTTTTTCTATTCTGCCTATGTACTTTCCTCGTGTTTTTTTTTGCTTGTGTTATTGACATGAAGTCCACTGTTAAGGGACGTATGAAAGTATAAAGCTTTTTAAAAATCGTTGTCTTTCGCATTATCCATAAAATATGCACTTTTATGAACGGACTGCTAAATTTTAACCGAAATTCGAATTAGTCCGGTTGCTACAGCTTTTTTTATTGTTAGAAAAAGGGATTCGACCGGCTGCCTGGAAGGGACGATTTTTTTCGAAACGTCGTTTTTAAAAACGGTGGATGATTTCAAACGAAGAGCTTTCACGTTATTTGTCTCAAATGCTGCCACATTATTATTCACGCCATTCTTCAACGACGTAGGGAAGCGTTTTTTTTTATTTGCACAATCTTACATTATTTAAAACACAAAACGATGGCATAAAGACCCCATTTGACAGTTAATTTTGAAATAGCCACCATTTTGTCAATTTTCATCGAAAAAAATGCTCCGTACCTCTCTACAGTTTTTCGTACTGATGAATGATGTTTTTGGTTGTTTCTTCTTTCAGACGATTATTTAGGAGGTAGGACTTCCCACCTTCAGGCACTCCAAATAATGGCGAAAAAGTTTTTAGCCATTATTTTGCAGTGACTAAAAAAATTATATAAAAAATAAAACTGGAACATTAAAAAATATTTTTGTGTACAGCACAAGTCACTTAAATAAACGAAAAAAGGGCTGATTACCGAATTTTATATACAAAATGATGAAAATCAGACATTTTGGAGTCAGTAACACTGGAGTCGTCCCTTAAGGCCTTCGGCCACAGTAACCGGTACAAAATCATGTGCGAATTTAACAATTTTTTTTTCGTATGAAAAAGTAATTCACTCATAAAATTAATTAGACATCTATTTAGTATGAATATCAAGCTGTTAGAAAATACAATATATATATATATATATATTTTTTTTTTTCGATGTACAAAATGGCCGACTACTCGAAACTTTTCGAAACAGCTTTTTCCAATTCGCGTGACAAATAACTTCAACAATTTTCACTTGATTTACTTCAAATTTAAAAGTTATGTTCCTAATTGCATTTCGCAGAGAAGTACGTACGGAATTTCTGATCAATCGAAAACTTTTCATTTTATGAGCAGTTTATGAGCACTTTCATACGAAATTTGTCACTGAAAATTAATTTCTTAAGTTCAAATACCTACAACTTTTGATAAAAACAATATTTTATAAATTCCGTACGTACTTCTTTAGGTATTCTAATGTAGATAGAAGCGAATTTTCGTTTTTTGTTCTACGTAAAAAATTGTGGATGCTAAATGTCACGCGCCTAAAAAAGAGATAGCAAAAGAAAATATTTGTAGTCAGCCATTTTGTACATCGAAAAAAAAAATATATATTTTCTAACACCTTGATATTCGTACTAAACACGAATGACTTTTTCATAAGAAAAAAAATTGTTAAATTCGCACATGATTTTATACCCGTTACTGTGGCCTAAGGCCTTAAGCGATAAACACTGCCTTAGACTTTGGTTCAAAGTTTAAAAAAATAACCTTTAGAGAATCAGTCACTAAAGGACAGATGATAAAAAAAAACTCGTAGGAGTATATGACTCCAAATTGCGTTTACAAACATCAACAGGAAGTAAATACACAAAAGAGAAAAACATAAAAAAAACTATGCTGCAGGAGTAGCCGAAAAAGATTAATAAAATGCTTTTTGCTGGAAAGCTGCAAAATTTCGTAGAACTTTCAAGGGGGTCATCCGGACAGTTATCATCGATACGAGGCATCTAGATTTTCCTTTTAGACGCCGAGTTTCGTGCCACCCTGTATATGATAACGATGACAATGACGAAACTGATCTAGTCTTGAATCACCGAGGTTCGTCGTCCTTGCGTCCACTCCGCTGATTCATATCAGCCAACACTTGTCCGACCTCATGTACGTCCAACTTGTCGCGAGTTCACTCACGGAACTGCACATTTTTCACGTTTACTTAGAAACGTTCCATTTCTCTCCTTTGGTTACACGTGGTATTGGCAGCAGTCCCTCCTCCCAGTTACCTGCCAAGATACGCGCGAAAAGAACTGCATGACTGAAATAAATATCTGCCATGAATCGGCAGCACTATTCAGGCTTCAAAGATACCCATGACCGTCTGTGGAATTCAGGTTGCAATGATTACGGGATTAAGGGGGGATTGTCTTTTTTTTTCGCAAAATTTACCGCTTTTTGGGAATTTTTTTGTGAAGCAAGTATACAACGGAAAACTTGTGAAACTTGGCATATGGTTTTATTGATCTGTTTACTACATACAAACAAAATTTTAAACAATTTCATAAAAAAATCCGCCTCCCACCCCCCTCGACGCGCGATGGTCCTTTTTTGATTGTGTGCACGATTACAGCCTTCACGTTCATCCTGCAACAAAAACCCAAAAAGCATTTTACTTTAGACACATATAGCTATCGTTCGATGAAGGGAAAAAAAAAATTGACGATTTGGTGACGTTTTGAACTTGAAGTATCGATTTTTCGAAAAAAATTGATCGATTTTTTGTTATAAATAAAAAACTATTAAACGTATTGCTTTTTTGCTTCATCAAACGATAGCTATATGTGTCTAAAGTAAAATGCTTTTTGGGTTTTTGTTGCAGGATGAACGTGAAGGCTGTAATCGTGCACACCATCAAAAAAGGACCATCGCGCGTCGAGGGGGGTGGGAGGCGGATTTTTTGATGATATTGTTTAAAAATTTTTTTGTATGTAGTAAACAGATCAATAAAACTATATGCCAAGTTTCACAAGTTTTCCGTTGTATACTTTCTTCACAAAAAAATTCCCAAAAAGCGGTAAATTTTGCGAAAAAAAAGACAATCCCCCCTTAATCCTCGTTGGCACTTGTGGAAATATCGATGTTTTCCATGTATTCTTGAAATTTAGCATTTCAACAATTTTCTGAATATTTCACGTCGATCTGTTCAAAATTGAGTGAGATTTGGGCGTTCGTAGGTACGATCAGCGAACCAGCGAACTTTAAGGGGGGAGATACTTTAAGACGACGAAAAGATTTGCTGTCATGATTTTTGATTAAAGGAAATATTTGTTCACCATTTTTGAGACTCAGGGTATGTTTTATTACTACTTTCGGCTGTTACATGGTATTTTTTTTATCGGTCTTTAAAAATGGCGGAGGTATGGCACGATCTTCTAGACTGCATTTTCAAAACTGGCGTGACCTATAGTTAAAAAACTAAACGACTGATTGTGATCAAATTTGGTAAAAATCTTTCTAACCTCATTGTCTTAAACGTGATCCTAAATGTTTTCGAAAATTAAAAAGAAAGTCTTTTTTTATTGCAAAATGTAGCGATATTTTGCCGGAAAATTCAATTTCTGTTCTTGTTTCGAAGGGTACTATTTCATCGATTTTCAACACTTCTCACTTTTTCTTGATTCATATTCGGCGTATGAGTGTTAATGAAAGAAAAATGTTCCAACATCCGCCGTGACCCGTTTGAAACACCGTGCTCATACCTCCACCATTTTTAAAGATCGACGAAAAAGAAATACCTTGTAACAGCGAAAAGTAGTAATAAAACGTATCCTAAGTCTCAAAAAACGGCGAAGAAATCTTTCCTTAAAAAGAAATGAGAAAGAGCGTTTTTTCCTCGCCCAAAGGTATCTCCCCCCTTAAACGCGCTTTTGCAAAAGTAATTTTTCAAAATCAGCGACCGGGACATCTTTAAAATCACTGCACCGATCAACTTTAAATTTGAAAAGTTTCTTTTACAAAACAAAAAGCATGCTTGAACGAAGATTTTTTTTTTTCGTTGCATAGTTGCTTTTTATCAACGAAAATAGAGCGGTTTTTTTTACCGAAAATCGACACTTTCACTTCGAACTGCGGCCATTTTTTCAGAAATATTTTATTACATCCTTCGTCCAAGCACTAGATCAGGGGTTCCCAACCATTTACTAGTCGGGCCCCCTAATGTTTGTATACAAATCATTGTATATACCACATTTATAAATATTATTCAATACCATAATTGTAAAAGACACTCAAAACCATACTCTTCAATGTAAAAAAAAATAACGATTTTCGAAAACCTGCACACGTTTAACCAGAAAAAAATTCACGAAATTTTCCTTTTTTTTCGGCCACGAGCCAGGTTTCGAGCCATTTGAAGAATTTCTCGAATGATCCTTCGCACGCCGTTCCAGTAATTCACGTTCCTTTGGTCCCAAAATTCCCCAAATTCCGGGCCCTGCTCTCCATTCTGAATAGAAATCTTTGCTGCTTTCACAATTGATTCACTCGGTCCGAAAGATTGGACAGCGGCCAGCTTCTCGTTGACGAGATTTGATTCTAAAATGCAGTCGATAACAACACAGACGATTCTCGCAGTCGATCTTTCGCCGGATACTTTCCGACGATGAGACGTAGCGATCTTTCCAGATTCAAAGACACGTTTTTCAAACACGTCGTTCCTGCATGAACGATTACCACTGGCGACGAGAGTTGGACAGGAATGCAGACCCGACGTGGCTGAATTCGAGGATCGGAGATATTTTTTTTTCTATTCTCTCCTCTAGCGGTACGATAAGTCATCGATAGATAAGCCGCATCAAGAGTCTTGTTTGTCAGTTTGACCCTATATAATCGTAATTTACAATCAGCTAGATCAAAGAATCAAGAAGTCTTTGAAGTATAGCCAAGCCACTTGCTGCTTTTGTTTCGTTAAGACATGCGACAGGCCCAAAAAATTGAAAAAAAATGTTTGCACAAATTACGAGAAATGTGTGGGTGTCATATGGACCCGGCATAGCAGGCTGACGGTGAATCTACATTTTCTTTGTGCAAACCGTACTTGAACTTTTAAACGCGTTTATCGCAAAATTGTGTTTTTCAAATTGGCTTCCATGATATGGGGTGTCCATAAATTACGTAACGCAAAATTGCCCAATTTCTAACCCCCCCCCACGTAACAGAACCGTAACGCCTGGCCTGAACCGCCCCCTCCTCTATTTCGTTACGTAATGCATGCTTTGTCGTCAAAAATTGCGTTTTTTCTTTCAAAGAAATAACTAATTATGAAACGATCGGGTTTATACTCATTTTATGAAGTATACATTCATCTAGTTTTATATCAATTTTTATGAATTTTTTTTCTCAATTAACCCGAATTTGGCGCCGAAAAAAAATTCTCTTCATTGTTCATTCGATATCTTAATGAAAGGTTATCTGTAAATAAAAAGTCAACAATTTATCGATACTTATACAAATGTAGCTATCGTTATGCGGAGCCGTTTTTTTATTTTGGGTTTTTTTACAAAATGCCGACAGTTTGGATAATTTTTTTTTATCTCCAAGGCCCTTTCTTGTACTCAAGTAATCTTTCAAAATAGTAATGGTCAAAATTTAAAAAATCGGCTACGTACAACCTTCGTCGCTACGATTACAAAAATGTTTTTAAAAAATTAAAAATCGGTTGATAAGTTTTTGAGCATTCGCTGAGAGAAGGTCGAAAAAAGTAGTTTCCAGAAAATCGCGATCAAAGTTTCTGTTCCGTTTTTCTTGGTATAAAGTTATGTTTTTTTTCTAGAATATTGATATTTACATGAAAGTATCAAGTCGTGGGGGATATTACGGTTTTTCATCTTCATTATATTTCACAAAATAATAAGAGCTCGCACTTCATCTATTCTGAACGATGAGTTGTAAATTAAAAAATTCGAACATGCAGAAATGTTGCTACTTCAGACAGTTTTAAAATCGTGACGTAACGCAAACCTCCCTCCCCCCTCCACCACGTACGTAGACCGTAACGCCAGGCCGAACCCCCTCCCCTCCCACTTGCGTTACGTAATTTATGGACGCCCCCTATCTCAAAAGCTTTTCAACGGATTTCGCAAACATTTTTATGGTACAGTCAACCATCTATAGTTCTCACCGCAACTAGAATCTTTCTGATATCTGCCGTAGCTTTTTTTCAAAAGCTGAAAATGTCGAAAAAATGACAAAACTTGGAACTGAACTTTCAAAACCGTGCGAAAAATTCAATTTTCGATATTTTTACTCGACTCTAGTTCCGACGATAGTCTCAGGTCTACAAATCAAAATGCCAATTGATTTGTTGATTTCAGATGAGCTGAAGCTCCGGTGTCATGGCAGCCGTCTTTTTTTTACACACGAGTGTCTTCCGACCCGCGTAAAGTCGATTCTACCCGTTACTTCTGTTTGACAAAATTCTGAGGGACTGTAAAAATGTTAACAAACGTGTGGTAAAAAATCAAAGATAGCCTGCATTGATGGTTCGTAAAAAAAAATTCCCAAAAAACAGCGAAATATCCGTTACTCCGTCGTTCATCGATGGTCTCACCGGGATCATTTCTCTGCCGGAAGCCAGTGGAAGTGGACATCGCGAAGGGCTCCCCTTGGCCTCGGATACCGATGAAATCAAGCGCCACGATCATTGATCTCCATGCTGAGCAATGCGTTGTAAAATTCACGGGAGACGATAAGCTTTCGTGAAAAGTTCTAAGAAAATTCCCTCTCGCTGTTTGTGTTTGTTCAATGTTTCTTCCACCGTGGGCGGATGTATCGGCATTACGCTTGGCGCGCAATGCAAACGCCGCGGAATCAACCCCTCCATCCACCTTCACTTTCCTATGCCAAAGCCACGTTTGACGTTCGAGATACGATAATCGTTTTGTTATTTAGCGATAAGGAATATTATCTTTATAAGAGAGCTCGTACTCGACGCAGGTCCATCAGTTACCCGTGGTGTATTTTGCACGGAGGTATATTTTCAATAACAAAAGAGAAAAGTGTGCTGTGTCTCTTGCGCCGTAGGAACCGGCACAATGCGACGTGAGTATACGAGCTGAGTTATAATTTTCGGATCACGCCCGTGGTCGTATCGATCGTGAAGATCCGATCGGTACTGCGATACGATTCGTACGGTCATTGATCTCGGGCACTGATTTTATTTTTGATAATAAACGCGCCTGGCCTCATCAGGCTCGATGGTGCCAAACTTCATTAAACTTAACCGTTCTACCATCGGGCTGAGACGTACATGAGGCTATCAGCGACGAAAATCAAATTCCAATTCATTCCCAGTTATTAGTCCCGCGAATTATCACTGCTTCGCCTTTTGTCGAATTGAAATGGTGGATTTATTCATTTGAAGTATTCGCAATTATTGGCAAATCGTTGGTTTGTTATCATTTCACTTTGCAGCCGATTTTCCGAATACTCAATTTTAATTATATTTTATTATTTTTGCTCGTGAAATATTTATGAAAGTAGCCGAGTTGTAGAAATTGTGAGGAATACGCTCGGCGAGCACGGCCGAGACGCGACAACGTTAGAGAGGTTTTGGACGATTGAGGAAATATTACCATTTGTATCAAATTTGTACGGTAAATTATTTGTCATATACCGAATGCATCCTACAAATTTTGAATCGATCGTCTACACCGTTTCTATAAAATTTACAATTAAAAAGACACTTTTTAACTTTGAACGCTCAACGAAAAGGCTATTTTCATGAATTTTTTCGATAGGTTTATATTATACATATTGATATGAAAGTTGTTACTCTTAAGGGGTAAGGCCACTGTAACGGCCCAAAAAAAAGGTTTTTTCACTAATTTTTTGCTCCCGAAATTGAAGGTATTTGAAAAAAAACTTTTAATGGTGTTATCGGTCATACATTAAACTTTATTATAAAATTTTTTTACAGTAAAAAAAAACAAAATGGCGGTTCCACAGCTATCTTCCCGGGACATGTTTTGCTTCCAGGGCTCCGCGGCACGCAGCACCACTGGTGCACTTTTGAATCTAGAACAAAAAAAAAACCATTAATCTAGAGGGCTATAGCTAGAGAATGTCGATCGGATTTTAAAAAGTATCAATTTTTGTGGATTTGGCGTGCGTTTGAAAAAAAAAATTGATTTTTGACGAAAAAAAACGGCAATTTTTTTGTTAATAAAAAATCAATAAATAAAGTTCTTGAAAATTCCGATCGACATTCTCAAGATAATGTAAATGTTCACATCTGGTTAAAATTTCAAGTAAAAAAAATGAAAATTGTTCGAGTTATGCTGCGTGCCATTTTGAAAAACCATGTTTCGAGAAAAACGCGTTTAAAGTTTTGCGAATAGTTTTTTATAGCCAATAAAAAAAATCGATTTTTCACAAAATTTACAGTGGCCTTACCCCTTAATGAATGCACTTTCGAAATACATTAAAATTTTTATTTATTCTCTCAAGTAATTATTTATAGACTGTAGTAGGTCTGATTGTAGGTAGGATTGTAGGACTGATTGTTGGTCTGCGCTGCTGATGAAATCTCGGAGATGAATCATCCGAAAGAAAAAGATCAAACGGTTTTAGATTCACTATCTTAATGGCTATATCGCATATCATACGATTTTTTATATACACTAAAATAAAATGGCAGACGTTTTTCGAAAAAAAAACAAAAAAGAACGTGTTTTTCACCGTTTTTGGCACAACAAATAGTAAATATAATTTTTTTTTTAATCCTTGATATGCGCTATAGCTATAGTTGTAAAGAATATGGGGTTAAAATTTCATAAGGTTCCCTTCAGTAGTTTCAAAGATTTTATCAACAAGCCGTCGAAAACGTTGTTTCGAGAAAAACGCGTTTAAAGTTTTTTTGGGTTACAATAATACGCAAAAAAAAATTTTGAATGTGATTTGAAAGTGTATTTATTAAGTGTAACAACTTTTATATCAACATCTATAATATAAACCTATCAAAAATAGCCTTTAATAATAAAGTGAAAAAGACCCCTTAACATTATGACACTGATGATGAAATTGTTATAATGTACTCAGTGATTTGACAGTTTTCGGAACATTTTATACGTTTTCTTTACACTGCTTCAAGCGGCAAACTGGAGCCAGTTTGGATTACTTGAAAATCAATGTTCTTTTATTCCATAAATTATTAGTAAAAATATTCAAGAGAATATTCCCAAAGTAGTATAAGTAATTCATTACTGCCTTGAATTTTTTGTTTTCGGTAATTTTTTTTCAAACGCCTTTTTCCCGAAACGACTTTTTTTAAATTTGTGTACACTCTAGCTCGAAAGGTTTCTAACCTATAGTTTTACAAAGCCATAGTTTCTTGATATAATTACGCGACCTTCGATGGGCTGCAGGTTATATGTTCCATATCTTCAGAGGAAATACTTCGAAAAAATTTAACGATTAGTTTGAAAATATGTATAAATTACTACCAAAGTTATAACAAATTCTATTAATTTATTCCTTGTCAAAAAATCATGAAAATTACTAAAAAAAAACGTACTCCCAACTGGTGTCCCGTCTTAAATGCGCTTTTGTCGAAACTAAGCTTTTCAAATCGGAAACCACTATGTCTGGATAGCCAATCGGCCAGTTGAACTCGGATTTAGCATACACCTTTAGTAGACTGTTTTCCAACGTTGACAGCAGAAATTAATCGAAATAATTAATTTTTCATATATAACTTGTAGAATGGTCAGAAAAATAGAATATGTCCGATTTTTTCGGATTCATACAATGTCTAGAACACTAGTCGCCAATTGGGTGCGTTTTCCATGCACCGTTCTAAACAAACGTACAAAAGTATACGAAGATAAATCTATTTAAAATTTTTTTTTATTTGTACAATTTGACGACGGATCGATAAACATGTGTACTTACTTTTTAGTTATTTTATTTTTTTAGAAATTCCATCCTCCAAATCGACTTCCAAACTAGACAACAGCCTGCTTTAAAAATGACTGAGGAATGGAACAGTACGTTTGTTAACAGTTCCGTAATCACGAACAATCAAGTGCAAAATTGAATTGAGCAAGGCCTAGTTTTTTCGAAATTTCGCCAGTAATGAGAGTTCTACAGGCCAATGGTTAAGGCCTTAGGCCACTCTAGAGGTCGAAAAAATAGGCCTTTTGGGTTTTTTTTCTCCTCAGAAAAAACTACAAAATAAATCAAGATTATAAAAAAGGGCGTTTATCATACATATCAGTGGCTGCATACAATAATTTTGTGAAGCGGTTAATTGCAAAATGGCGGCTGTGCAGCGTTTTTGCGATGATGTTTCCGTTTTTCCAGGGTCCACGGCCGGACAAACAGCTCCTGTAATCTTTGAATTATAATGAGCCAATGAATTTTTTTCGATTATATATAACAACTGCTATAGAAGTACGTAATATTTTTTCGATATATTGATTTTTGGCCAAATGGCGCACTTCTGAAGTGAAGAGTGAAAAATTTGCCTAAAAAATCGTCAGATAATTGTTAATGACAAATGAACTATGGAAAAAAAAAAATCCTACGTACTTCCATAGACAATGTATTTTTCAAGATATATTCAACATTTCAAGTGAATCGGTTGAAAATTGTCTGAGTTATGTTTCCGGCCAACGTCAAACGGAGACGTCATCTCAAAAACGCTGCACAGCCGCCATTTTGGAATTAATCGCTTCAAAAAAATTATTGTATACAGTCACTGATATGTATGATAAACGCCTTTTTTTGTAATCTCGATTTATTTTGTAGTTTTTCTGAAAAAAATCCAAGCCTATTTTTTCGGCCCTGGAGTGGCCTAATGCCTTGATCGAATAATCGTAATCGGCGCCTGATCCAGCCTTCAGTTGGCTAGGCTTGATCGAAGATTTATGCCTACATCATTGCAGTGACTTGACCCTCGTGGGATTGGGGCGAGCACCAATCAATCATGTCCCGCCGACTACTCAAGTAGCGTACATTCTTTGCGCCAATAATCAGTTGCGCTTGAAAATGTTGATAGACTGGTTCGCTCGGTGCTCGACAAACAATGTTTTATCGTGAGGATCAATAAAAAAGGAGCGTGAGCCACGATAGTCGTCCGGGGAACGCAAGTTTTTCATCACCCCCTATTCGTCGTTATCTCAATAAAAGAATTGTCACCTTGTCAATGATAAAGCAGTCGTGCGGCTCCGAACGTCGCGTTTTGACATTCGGCTACGTCCGTCGTGGCACATGCGTCGAAAAAATCGATCGCTTATCGCCCGCTGATTCCGCCTGACGCAGCGTGATTTCCCTTTATGATTGCCCGCAGGTAACTGGATCCTTGCCACTTTGGTGGTGGCGATGTTCGCTTCGGAAACCGCGGGTGGCACTTCCCGCCGTGCGATACCGACGAAATGCCCGCGGCACAATTCGATCCACGGATCGGTAATGTTGCCTCATGAATCGGATTGCACGAAATTCTACACGTGCGACCATGGGAGAGCCATTCTTTCCCAATGTCCCGTGATGGATAAGGAGGGCAATAGACTGCACTTCAATCCGAAATTGCAAGTGTGCGATTGGCCAGCGCATGCCGGATGCTCTCGAGGAACTAATCCAACTACGGTCGACAAACCAACCACCGGTACGTATGTCCTGCGATTCACGAAAATCAATCTCCAATACCCGTTGGAAAGACGCGTCTTGAGACTGGAACGGGCAGGAAAGAGACGTAGACGCGGTCGAGTGCTTCCAGCCTCGCACGTGCTTTCAGAGTACCTGGGCAGTGATGAGCAAAAGCAAGTACCAGGATCATGGTACTCATTTTGCTGGATTCTGGCACTTTTTTCTTAGGACCTTACTGTGATTGGTTGCCCGTTCACAGGTATTTAGGAGTTTTTGTAAGCACCGAAGGCAAGTAGCCACTGGCTACGAAGACTACTAAGTGCCCAAAAGGACGAAAAGTCTTATATGCACCTAGGCGCAGGCCATACAGAAGAGACGTCGGGCCACATAGCAGAGACGTCGGGCGAAGACGTCTTCATTGTACTTGTCATTTTACTTTCATACTTTGTATGAAAGTACAATGAAGACGGCTTCGCCCGACGTCTCTTCCGTGCATGAAAGTACTTTGTATGGAAAGTACTTTTCATGAAAAGTACACAAGAAAGTACTTTGTATGGAAAGTACTTTTCAGGGAAATCACTTAAGAAAGTACTTTGCATGGTAAGTGCTTTTCATGGAAATGACCCAATAGAGTACTTTGTATGGGAAGTACTTGAGAAAGTACTCCGTATGAAAGCTCCTAAGAAAGTACTTTGCGTGAAAGCACTTACGAAAGTACTTTGTATGGAAGTACTTAAGAAAGTTCTCCGCGTGAAAGTACTTACGAAAGTACGTTATATACAACTGCTTAAGAAAGTACTTTGCACGTAAGTACTTTGTACGAAAGCACTTAAGGAAGTACGCCGTGTGAAAGTACTTTGTATGGATGTACTTTCCGCGAAAGTACTTTGCGCGGAAGTACCTTGTATGAAATTACTTTGTGTGAAAGTACTTTGCACGGCAGTACTTTGAATGTAAGTACATTGTGTGGAAGTATTTTGTATGAAAGTACAATGACAAGTACGATGAAGACGTCTTCGCCCGACGTCTCGTCTGTGTGGCTTGCGCCTTAGGAAGAAAGAATTCGTCTACGGAAAATGTGAAGAAGCCTGCTTGCATGACAAGTCGACGCGAGTGTCAGTCGATAGCAATTTGCAAAAACCTTGCAATTCCATCCAGCTCCTGCTTGAGCCTCGCAGGTTTTGATCCAGCAGCTGTTCCCGCCAATGCAGGTTTGGTCTTGATCTTGCAAGTTGCAAGACCGGTGCCGTTTTTGCTCATCACCGTCCCCATGGATCCATTGACACCATCGCGGTTGGATCGGTAATTGACGAATTCTTGATTCGACAGGCATGTGGCCAACGTGGACCAACATAGTCACCGGAACATCCAAAGTCAGTACCGACGCGCCGGAAAGTTCTGCAACGGAAACGATTCCAACACCGAGCAACGGTACGAGTTTCCGCCTGCCCCACGAATACAACTGCAGTCTCTACTACGAGATGGTCAACGGCGAGAAAATTATCAGGGAATGCCCGCGCGGCTTGCACTTCAGTCCGTCTCAGCTGTTTTGCAGGAATCCCGAGAATGCCGGCTGTGAGACCGGTGCACCAACGAATCCCTCGTGTGGCATCCCGTGCGGTGATGTGCCCGACGGATGGCACATTCCTCACGAGTGCTTGTGCGGCTTGTACTACAGGTGTCGCAACGGGGATTTGATTCGCCAGGAATGTTCGAACGGGCTTCACTTCAACGCGAAACGCTTTAGCTGCGATTATCCGGAGGCTGCTGGTTGCGAGCCGTTACCAGGGACAACGGAGACAACCACGGCCAAGCCCACCACAAGCGTCATTCCTTCTCAGTGTCCGCCCGACAATTCCGGCGGTGCGATACAGTTCCCCCATCCGACCAATTGTTCGCTCTTCTACAAGTGCGACAACGGCAAGAAGCAATTGTTGCAATGTCCGAACGGTCTGCACTTCAATCCGGTCATACAGATGTGCGATTGGCCCGACAGCGCGGGATGTACCGCGACGACCGAGCCCGCAGGTACCAGCGACGACGAGACCCAACCGACTGTGCCAAGCATTGGCACTTCCACCGAAGTACCCACCGCGGAAACGACCGTTGGTGCGCCAACGAGCGAGCTGCCGAATGACTGTCCTACCGAGGACACGGGTTCGGCAGTCCAACTGCCACATCCGTACAATTGTTCGTTGTATTATGTTTGCGAGGATGGTCAAAAAATATTGCGGGCCTGTCCACCCGGATTGGAATTTAGCCCGGATTTGCATACCTGCGATTGGCCGGAGGTGAGCGGCTGCTTGGCGAGTACCACGACCATGGAGGAGACATCGACTACCGAAGCAGCCTCAAAACCCACAACCGGAGGCGCGACAGAATCTACGCCCCAACCAACAACCGGAAGCGCGACGGAATCTACGCCGCAACCCGCAACCGGAAGTGAGACCGAAGCCACGCCGCAACCCACAACCGGAAGCCCGACAGACGCTACGCCGCAGCCTACAACCGGAAGTGAGACCGTAGCCACGCCGCAACCAACAACCGGAAGTGAGACTGAAGCCACGCCGCAACCCACAACCGGAAGCCCGACAGACGCTACGCCGCAGCCTACAACCGGAAGTGAGACCGTAGCCACCCCGGAACCAACAACCGGAAGTGAGACTGAAGCCACGCCGCAACCCACAACCGGAAGCCCGACAGACGCTACGCCGCAGCCTACAACCGGAAGTGAGACCGTAGCCACGCCGGAACCAACAACCGGAAGTGAGACTGAGGCCACGCCGCAACCCACAACCGGAAGCTCGACAGACGCTACGCCGCAGCCTACAACCGGAAGTGAGACCGTAGCCACGCCGCAACAAACTACCGGAAGTGAGACTGAAGCCACGCCGCAACCCACAACCGGAAGCCCGACAGACGCTACGCCGCAGCCTACAACCGGAAGTGAGACCGTAGCCACGCCGCAACCAACAACCGGAAGTGAGACTGAAGCCACGCCGCAACCCACAACCGGAAGCCCGACAGACGCTACGCCGCAACCTACAACCGGAAGTGAGACCGTAGCCACGCCGCAACCAACAACCGGAAGTGAGACTGAAGCCACGCCGCAACCCACAACCGGAAGCCCGACAGACGCTACGCCGCAATCTACGACCGGAAGTGAGACTGTAGCCACGCCGCAACCCACAACCGGAAGCCCGACAGACGCTACGCCGCAACCTACGACCGGAAGTGAGACTGTAGCCACGCCGCAACCCACAACGGGAAGTGAGACTGAAGCCACGCCGCAACCCACAACCGAAAGCGAGACCGAAGCTACACCAAATCCGACAACCAAAGTGTCCACCACTGTATCCACCGTGGGTACCCCGGCGAGCGAACTGCCGAATGACTGTCCTACCGAGGACACGGGATCGGTAGTCCAACTGCCACATCCGTACAATTGCTCGTTGTACTACGTATGCGAGGACGGTCGAAAGATACTGCAGGCATGTCCAGATGGATTGGAATTCAGTCCGGATTCGCATGTCTGCGGTTGGCCGGAAGTGAGCGGCTGCATGGCGAGTACCACGGCCAGAACGGAGACTCCGACGAGCGAAGCCACGCCAAAGGTCACAACCGGAAGCGAGACCGAAGCTCCGCCAGAACCCACGTCCGAAGCTACGCCAAAGCCCACAACCGGAAGCTCGTCCGAAGGAACATCCAGACCAATGACACAGAGTACCGTCCATGCTGTCGAAACCGAATGTCCTCCCGACAATTCAGGTATGGCCGTGCACATCCCACACCCCACCAATTGTTCCTTGTATTACAAGTGCGACAACGGGGCGAAAGTGCTTCAAGCATGTCCAGCCGGTTTGGAATTCAATGCTGTCAAGCAAGTGTGCGACTGGCCTGACGCGGCTGGTTGCATCGCCTCGACAACCGAGTTACCCTCCACCACAATCTCGCCGGTAACGCCAAGCGTTGCCCCGGAAACTACGGTAACAACGCTCCAACCGCCAAGTTCGGAAGTGCCGGTTACGTCTCCGCAAACGCCTAGCACGGAAACGACCACGGCTGCCGTAGAATGTCCGCCAGACGCGGACGGCCGTTTGACGCCTCACGAGACCAACTGCTCGTTGTATTACGAGTGCACCGGAGGCCAGAAAATACTCCAGGAATGCACACCCGGACTGCACTTCAGTCCGGACCTCGAGATCTGCGTTTGGCCGGCGAATGCAGGCTGCGAATCGACAACGATGTCCCCAACCGCCTCGTCGATCGTTCCCGAGATGACCACTCCAGCAGCCTCGATCCCCGATGATGCCGAAGGCGCGGCTGGTACCGGTTGCATCGGTACATGTCCCGCACGGGATCCCGAAGATTATACGGTCTTGTTGCGTCACAAGGATTGCACCAAGTTCTGCAAGTGCAGCAATTCCGTGGCTTACGAGTACGATTGCCCGGCCGGTCTTCACTTTAGTCCAATAAGCTTCGTGTGCGATTTTCCCCAGAATGCTCAATGCCAGGTGGACAACGGTCAGCCCGAGCCCGAGGAGCAAACCGTTCGGGAATACTAACCGGAAGGAAACGACACGCGCGAGACTCGTTTCCTGTCTCACATTAACCTAATGGAGGACGAACGGACGAATGAACCACCAATAGTCATACGATGGCGTATCAACGAACCGGAGTTGGACACGGTGGACTTTTCGCATCTACGATACATTTATATTATTGAAATTATAGTTTTAACGACATATATATATCGTATGGTCATTTTTTTTGGCCGTTGTCAGAAGACGATGAGGTGAAGATCATCCACGTCAAATCGCCGTCATGGCCACGTTGCTTGTGTTCATTGTTTCGATGCGATGAAATATGGAGAAAAAAATACACCATACAAACATATCCCAATACTCGATCATCCAGTTCGTCTGCAAATGCATTTGTAACGGACACAAGAGAAATAGAAGAATGTGCACTCTGCCCAGAGTAATCATCGGGTTGTCATTTTTTTGTCTTCCTTCTGGAACACTTTATTCATTTTCCCAGCAATCGTAATCGACGAACGAACCTGCCAACGGAGACTTTGGCAGCAGGGCGAATGATTATTCACGGAGAAACGCAGCGGTTTTGATGTTTCCGTTGTAAAATAGTCGTTTTTTTTTTTTTTATTGATCGTTTGTTCGTAGTATCAAAGTGTTAATCAAGTGTAATTATGCCTACGGTTGTTCTATATCACTGCGCAGTCCACGATTCGCGAATCACTTTCGTATGAACGTCCATTGAATTCGGTAAGTAACGATGAGTAATAATTAAGAATCAGCTCGGTATTTCGAATGATTATATCGTTATCAAAATATATGTGGAAGCTTATGCGATATCCGTTGTTTCGCTGATTCCTACAGACGAAAAAATCACAAGACGCGACCCAACGCCACTTCTCCTTTGCACGTTTCGTGATTTTTCTTCTGACGTGCAATTTGCACCCTTTCTCATTGTACAGGCGTTTTTCAGCTTCACACCTTCTCAGCTAACGCGCATATTTTGAATTCCAGCAAGACTTCACGGCGAATCCCATCTCGGATGATGACGCACATCTTTCTCGTTGTTGATTGTGATTTTTCTCGTTCGTTCGTAAATCGCAACTGAGCGCTATTTCGTTGAGCAACTATTTCAACTTTTCTTTTGTGGTTTGGTGACAAAGGCTGAATATTTTGGGACATTCCATTCCGTTTTCCGTATCTGCGACGAACACAAAGATAAAAATCATTTATTGAACAGTGAAATGAAGTGATGTGTGGACTTTTTGTGATTTTTCTTTCTTATTTTTCACTTCGGACTTTTTTCCCACGTAGAACAAATGATTCCCCCCCCCCCGTCAGCTGGGACTGCTGGTGCGCATTTCCACGAGGGCACAGGGAAACTACGAAAAATCTGTGCTGATCTGGGTCGCCCGAAAATGACGTCCAGCGTCACGTCTATGTTCTACGATCTTTTTTAGTTTTCGAGAAGTAAGCAAATATAATTTTTTTTTTCGGGCTTATCTGTAGCGTAGGTTTTTATTTATTTTTCTCTTCTTTGTTTTTGCGTTTCTCTTAGAAGTTTTTCAAAGCAACTGGGAGTCCTTTTGACTAGGTTAAGTATTTTTTCTTATCGTCTGAACTTTAGTGACTGGCCTCTCGAACGTATTTTTCCAACCTTCGATCGACATCTCAGCCATTTACGTTGGTCTTCCGTTGGTGATTAATTGGTTGCTCAATGCGTTTCATAACGATAACACAGGTGAAAAAAATCGCACAAAAGTGTATGGACTAGAGAGAAAATTTGAAAAATGCTTTGTACTCGAAAATTAAAAAAAGATCGCTGAACGTGCATGGCAGTGATAGGATAGGGATCGATACGAGGCAGCTAGATTGTCCTTTTGGACGTCACTTTTCGGGCCGCGCTGTATTTTTAACCAGTCGCAGTTGCGTTACCATCGGAAAGTCACGTACACGACTGTCGATAAGTCATGTCGTATAGTGAAGATATTGCTTTTATCTGGGAATTTTCGAAATAGCCATATGGTAACACGAAGTCACTTTTTAGTGACTTTTAAGGGACCATGCCATCGCAAAATTTTTTGAAAATCATTTTTTTCTTAATTATTTCGAAATATGCACTTTTATAAGCATGCTGTTAAATTTTCGTCGTGAAATTCGAATTATTCTGCTCGCCACAGCCTTTCTTAGAAAAAAGGATTCGAAATTCTTAGGAAAAGGATTCGACCGGCTGAATTAACACGATAGGCAGAATATAATTATACATATTATTGATACGTGATAAATGATAAAACTCCATAAATTGTTGTTTGCATATTTTGTGGCGGCTTTTAATCAAATTAAGTTCAAAACAAAGCTAGGTTATGTTCGCCAAACGCATCAGCTGTTACTCGCGACGTTGCTAAGTCTGTGGGTGCTATTTCGTCGTTCTGACCATTTTCAACCGGAAATTGAAACTCTCTTGTAATGTAGTGCTTTAACTACACGGTGAAGATTGATTTTCTTATTTTTTGCGATATCTATTATACTAATCTATCGAATTTCAGTTTTCCAACGGGTTTAGTTGAATACGTGAGCAGAAAAACCACGGCCGCCGAACTTCCGGTTGACCGTCTCCATAAGACGACGTGCTTCGGTAACTCAAAGTGCTCGACTTTGCAGTTTCATTGCAAAAAAACTGAACGGTCAAAATAGTTCAAATTTTGGCAATAGGCGCAAAAAGTATCCGTCAAAATCATATAAAAATGTCAAATCTGAAAGTTGGATTCGTAATAATGATCGTACCTCCTTAAAGACACCGCACATACGGAGTTCTCATTGGGACCCAATTGGATTCTGCACTTTAAAAAGAAACGAGAAAAAAACTCGGCGTGTTGAAGCATAACCTGCACGTTTCGCGAGGGTGTACGTTTGTAGTGATATTGTGTCCAAGTGCAGGGCAATATAAAACAAACGATCATTAAAGTGGATTTTCAGTGATGTGATGCATATCGATTTATAAGATGTACTTTTACAAGGAATTTATAATTTTTTGAGATAAGATTTACACTCTTTAAATATTCACTTATTTGGTGTAGCTACATGTTTTGTTAAGAAAATTCAACATACAGAATGCGATGGGATCTATCAAGAATAGCATCGGTTTTTGTTCGACGATGTGGCAATCCTTTAGGATTCGAATTGGATTCGTACATGCCAATGGGGAATCCCAATCGGAATCCAACTGCCAAACCATTGAATGCCTATCAGGACGTAGGCACAAGTATGGGAGTCCAATTGGATCCCTATGACACTTTCTGCACGGGTAAACATCAATGTAAAATAAAATATTTCTTCTCGCATCAATAATAAAGTGGTTGAAGTTATTACCTGGCCTTGCCGCTCATTCGATACAAATATCTGAAGATGTCAAAAAAGTCCCTCAAATCACCGTCGCTCATGGCGGTGTCGGAGCCCGCAGTCTCACCCATCACCTCTTGATCGCCAAGTACGACTAATGGCTCGAAGATCATGACGACGAGGAGAAGCGATGCGAGGATAATCACGCCCAAGTTGGTATTCATCTTTCGTACTCTCGTTATCCTGACAAACGAAAAAGAAACAAAGGTCCCTCACTGTAATTGATTTCCAAGCTGAGTGAGTAATACAGCAGTTTAGTCACGAAATTCCTCCCTTCATCTTTCGGAGGAGTAACATTGTTAATTGCGGAGGCTTAGGAATCACCGATTGTGATCGGATGGAGAGAATATTCACAATCTTCATAGCTTTAAAGCAAATGTGACGAATAATCCAATATAGATCAATGCATAAATATGACAACGACTTCATTGTCGATTAGATTCATTTGCGATTAGTCTAGTCTATGCGGTTTTCATAGTTTGGCAATTACCGAAATTTATTCGACCAGATAATGATAACGGGACAACCAGTGAATGAGATAAGGGCCGGCTTGCGGTATCGCGTTTTATATAGTCGAAAGTGGAGTCATCGGCAAGACTTCAAAGTTCAGACGATATCTGTTGGCAACGAACATGACGGAGAGATGGACAAACCCGTGCAGATGTTTGTTGAGGAGTCTCCAGATTCCATCACATCCCTATATGCATTTCATAGAAACGCCGCACGCAGGGAGTCCACATTGGAATCCAAGTGGATTATTCGTTTCGTTTCAGAATTTTTCCATTTGACATTCTCAACCGGAATTTGTTGAATATCCAAGAAAAAAAACTATCCTTTGGTGATAACGTGCACAAGTTTGTTGGGGAGTCACAAGATGAACCCACATCTCTATAGGAATTTCTTAGGGACATTCCACAGAGGCAGTCCCCATTAGGATCCGATTGGTTTTTTGCACTGTTCCCCGATGAACGTTGTTCGAGAATTCTTACCACGTTCGAATCGAAAACATGTGAAAAGTCACGAGAAAAAAGATTGCACCCCTCAAATTTCAAATCGATCGTCGACGACGTTTCTATTAAATTTACAATCGAAGAAACACTTTCAAACATAGGAAGATACGCCTACGCTAGGCATTTTTACCCGCGAAATAGTGTGAAAAATGTTTAAGAGGTTAAGGTCAATTAGAAGGCCAAAAAACGGGTTTTATAAAATTATTTTCTTTTTACGGCTGCTTTATTTAGCTTCATACCAGTATTTTTTTAAGTAAAATAACACATGTTTAAAGAAGCTCCAATAGTTTTTTCATGACAAAATATTGGTTTGCAGTCGAGGTATAAGCGATCTCCGAGATGTCGGAAAAGACGTTTTGTAGTTAACACAGTTGGTGACGACTGGATCATCCGTGATCAAAATTTTTAATGGGATCATTAGTTAACAGAATTGGCTTCCGGTTGGACGACGGGTTTAGACTAATTTTATTTTTTCACAAAATGGCGGATCTGCAAAAAAATGTTTATTTTTTCGCTTGAAAGAGTCGCTCATTTTTCGGCCATAAAAAAATATTCATCGTATTAAAAAATCCTTCGTCCACTGGAAAGATTATAGTATCTTAAATAAGTGATCAGAATTTGGAAGCAATCGGATAAGCGGTCCTCGAAATAAATTATACACCGCCTCAAAAACGTTATTTTGAGAAAAATGTGTTCAAAGTTTTGAGTAGACTGTACGTGCACTTGAGACTATGTAAAATTGTAACTTGTACTTACATATTCACAATACACGCATAGAGTACAATAACATACATATATATTTAAGTATTTAACAATAGATTAACCTTAGGTAAGCCGAAAGATCCTTATAAATAATAGACCCTTATAAATAGTATAAAGAACCCTCAAAAATAGTATAAAAGATGTTAAACAGTACAAACCCTTATAAATAGTATACAAAAGACCCTTATAAATAGTACCTGCTCGAAACCGCTTCCCATGAAATCGTATATCTCCATTAATTACAGTCGGGCCTTTATGAAATCTACAGAGAATACTTCCAAGATGTACTTTCGAAATTTGGAATGAAAAACGATTTTTGAAGTTGCTAATTGATCCCGACTCCTTAAAATGTTAGGAAAAATTGTCAAATCACTCTGTAACGTATGACAATTTCGTCTCCTTTTACATTATGACAATTAGGCTAACATCTCCCTACATTGAAAAGTGTCTGTTTAATTGTAAAATTCATAGAAACAGTCGCCTACACTGTTTCTACGAACTTTACAATTGAAGGGACACTTTAAAAGTCCATTTAATATGTGGAGGGCGCATTCAGTATATGGCAAAGGATTTACTGTATAAATTTAAATCAAATAGTAAAATATCGTCAATTGTCCCGAAACTTCTCGAGATAGCCTCTTTTAAGGGGTCTTCTCACTTTAAACACTGAAAAACGATATTTTCATGATTTTTTTTATAGGTTTACGTTATAGATATTGATGTAAAAGTTGTTACACTTCATAAATACACTTTCGAAATACATTAAAAACAAAAAAAAATATTTAAGGTACTATTCATAGACGAGAATGGTAGTTAAAAAAATGTAAAAAAATTGTAGGTCTGCGCTGTTGATGAAATCTCGGAGATGGATCGTTCGAAACAAAAAATCACACGTCTTTAGATTCAGTATGTTAATGGCTATAGCGCATATCTTACGATTTTTGATATATGCAAAAACAACGAAACGGCGGATATTTTTAGAAAAAAAACACAAAAACGTGTTTTTCTCACCGTTTTTGTCAGAATAAAACAGTAAACATCAAAATTTAAAAAATTCTTGATATGCACCATAGCTAAAGTTGTAAAGACTATGCGGTTAACACTTCAAAAGATCGGTTCAGTAGTTTCGGAGGTTTTATCAACAAGCCGTCGAAAAACGTTGTTTCGAGAAAAACGCTTTTAAAGTTTGTTTGGGTTACGTAAATACGCACAAAACAATTTTTTAATTGTATTTATTTACTGTAACAACTTTTATATCAATATCTGGAATATAAAACTACCAAAAAAAATCATGAAAATAGGCTTTTTTAGTGACTAATGTGAGAAGACCCCTTAAGCGATCTACACTTAAAAAAAATAAGATTTACGACTTTTTAAGATCGGCTTTTTTGCATATCTATGCAAACTCTACAGAATGAGATGGGACGATCAAGAATCGTATCGGATTCTGTTCGATAATATGGGATCGCTTTAGGGTCGCATTGGACCCCTATCGGAAAGAATGGACAAGTATGGAACGATTTGACATCTACGACAATTTGTGCACGAACGTAGCCGAAAAGTTTCTCGTCCTCTGGTCAAACGTCTATTATTTCAGCTTGAAGAACCAAAGATAAGGCCCAAGTGTGCGGATTCGTGTCAACGTTTTCAATTCCCTTGATGTAGAAGCGCGCGATCCGATAGCAGTGATGGAAATTAAGGATAACACGATCCGCGCGGATTATCACCCAATTCGTTGCGATAGACCACGAAACGAAAGATAAGGCTGCGGACCACGGTGTATAAAAGAAGCCATTCTTCAAGAAGTTCCCATATTCGAGTCAGACCAGATTCGTCGAGTTCGTCCATTTGTATGCTTATACTCAAGGGTGCCAGGATGGCACGTATTTCACGTGAGTAATATTTCACTCGTCGAATTGTACAACAAGCCCAGTATCGCTGAGCGTATTCGCCGTACAGAGTGACATTGTTCTCTTCTTTCGTATGGAGACAGCGATGGGTGGAAAGTTCCTGGGTGTTTTGGCGATCGGGTCGCTGCTGGTCGTGGCGGACGGAATGTTACTCGACGACGACTACCCAACGTCGTGTCCGAAAAAAGACCCGCTGGAGTACGTGGTACAGTTGCCCCACGAGAGCGACTGCACCAAGTACTACATGTGTCAACGAGGCAAGAAGATCCTCAAGACTTGCGGGATCGCGGATAAGGAAACAGGCGAGAGATTGTTCTTCAATCCAGAAACTCACACATGCGACTGGCCGTCCAACGTCGATTGCGAGCAGCCTGCGCCGACCCTGGCAGGACTTCGGAAAATACTGCCGGTTCCAACCAAGTGCCCGAAAAAAGATCCCAAAGACCAGGCCGTGCATCTTGCGCACGAATACGATTGCACCAAGTTCTACAAGTGCCAATATGGAAAGCCAATTCTCCAAGATTGTCCCTGCCTCGAAGACGGCACCAGACTGTACTTCAACAGAGACAAGCAAGTTTGCGACTTTCCGTTCAACGTCGATTGCGAATCCGATCCCAAGTACGCAACACCTTGCCCTGCAAAAGAGGACAAGCTCAAGCTGAAGCTGTCAGCACTCAAGAAAATACTGCCCGTACCAACCAAGTGCCCGAAAAAAGATTCCAAATTGTACACCGTGCACCTTGCGCACGAAAACGACTGCACCAAGTTCTACAAGTGCCAATATGGAAAGAAAAGGCTCCAAAATTGTGCCTGCGACGAAGACGGCACCAGACTGTACTTCAACCCAGTCGAGCAAGTTTGCGACTTTTCGTTCAACGTCGATTGCGAATCGGATCCGAGATTAGCTGACCCTTGTCCTGGACGAGAGGGAACCGATCGTCCACCTCCAGAGGAGACCACACCACATACGAAGCCGACTAAACCTACGAAGCCGCCGCCACCAAACCCCGGTCCCGGACCGTCTCTAGGTTGCAGAACTACGTGCCCGAACAACGATCCCCCGAACAGAATCACCCCCCTGCCGCACAACGATTGCAGGAAGTGGTGCCGATGCCAAAATAACCTGGTTACGGTCCACACGTGTCCGAATAACTTCCATTTCAGTCCAACGCTCGAATATTGCACGACACCGGAGACTGCGGGATGCAGGCCAATCGACGAACCACTCATGAACATTTTGGGCTACAACGATCGTTTCATGTGGTAAAATCAAGCTTCGCATTCTACGTTTTTATTTACCGTGGACGCAGCTAAATGAACGAAGGCGTCGAGGAAAATAACTTTGAAGATGTCAATTCCAATTATCCATAACTGGAAGTTAAGGATGTTGAGTCCCTATGAAACATGTTAATGTTAATTGTTTAATAAATAGCTTCTTAATCGTCATGAAATTTTTACACGACCTCCTGAATACTTCATGTAAAAACATACCAAATTTTCAGAATTCTATCATCATTACTTCAACCTCCTTAAGGGTTGAAATAAAAAATGATAAGAAAATTCGGAAAATTTGGTATGTTTTTGTATGAAGTATTTAAGAGGTCGTGTTAACATTTCACGACGATTAGGAAGCTCGTTATTAAAAAATTAACATTTTGTTAAGAACAATTTTTAAAAGAAATTAAAAAAAATTTATCAATACACTTCGTTTTGTTTCCGTTGCTTTCAGTATATTGTAGATATTATAAAATTGAGAGGTCAAAAAAAAAACTTATTGCAAAGTTACATCAGTTTCCATAAAACAACATTTAATTTGTGAATGTTAATTGTTCAATAGCGAGCTTCCTAATTGTCCTGAAATTTTTACACGACCTCTGAAATTCTTCATACAAAAACATACCAAATTTTCAGAATTTTATCATCATTTGCGATTTGGGACTCAACATCCTTAACACCTCTGTCATGCCCGTCTACGTGTCAAAACTGTTCACATTGATCCCCATATGGGAACGGTACATTATGGAATATTCGTGGAGTCAGAGAAACGAACGAGCTAATTGACCATCACGATAGCCGGAAGATAGGCTCTGCGAGCTTACTTCCGTCCCCAATGGCGCATGTTCGAGATGGACCTCTCGCCTCCTCGTTCGTTTCTTCGGACTTTTTCGCATCAATATTTGCAAATGTCACGAACAAATGTCATCTTGTGAATAAAGAAATGCAATCGATATTTACAAAATAACATAGCACAGACGCGTTTTCTCATTTGAGGAGCTGGCAAACGAAATCGGACTTGTCCGCACTGCGTCAAATAAAAAATATATATCTTATCTTTTTTGCGCCTAACAAATTTTGAGGTGTTTAGAGCTGGATTTGATTCAAAATATTCCGGGAGCTAATAAAGGTGTGAAAAACACGATAAACAAGTTGACGTAATGTGGACAAGTCCGGTGTTGTTCCCCAGCTCATTTCTTCCTACCGTTTGGTCGTATTAGCGATAGGGATCAAGCTTTGGACTCGAACGGTTCGTGTCATTTTGTTCCGGAGCTAGAAAGTTTGGCTCTTTTTGCGATTTCGATATACATTGTATCCCAATAAAAGCACATTCACCCAAGTTTATCTCGCGTCGGATTAAAATGAAAATAAAGCCTCGAAAAACTGATGAAACGATCGGTTTTTTTTCTTCGTTGATCATTCCACTATCGTATGAGAAATTTTGACATTTAATCTCGTCCACGCGTATGTTACTTTCAATGTATATATATATATATATCTGGAAAAACATCGGAGATATTTCTGCATCGCAAAGACCTATCTCCTGAAATTACCGAATTTTTATCGGTTTTAGATATATTGTTTATTTGTATAGAGCGTTTTTTAAACATAATAAAGCGGCTCGAAAAGCACAGATTAGCTACGATACATAAATTGTCGTGTCGTAATAAGTCACGGTGATCGAGTTCGGCGGTGATTGAAACTTTCGGCTGATCAATGATAACGAAGACTACAGAGAAGATAAGAGCACTACATACGTGGAATTTGGTACCGGGTCCAACATCTCATTTCTCAAACACGCTAATCATATTTCAGCTTCAAAGATATGATAACGATCGAATCTGAGTTTGAATTGTTTTTTGGACTCCCTGAATGTAAAAGCGCGGTATTGGCTAATAGTAGGCATGGGAATTAGGGCGGTATGGTTGTCTAGAGTGGTGTTTTGGAGGCGATTTTTAGGATGGAATAACCTTCGAAATTTTGTAGTTTTCTTTTTGACATTTTTCACACGTTGATCGATTTTTCGGGAATACGTACTGATTTAAAAAAAACCATATTATCATCTATTTTTGTATGTTTGTTTGCGATAGTGCGCGAAAAGCGCCCCCAATTGGCGACCAGTCTTGTCGACGTAGTTTAAATGCGAAAGAAAGCAAACATAGTCTTAATCTGTATGAGACCTGCGATGTTTGGTGCAAAATTAACAGAAAAAAAAACGAAATGGCGGTAAGTTAAACTTTGATTATAAATTTTCCTATTTTCTGAGCATTCTACGAGTTATTTGAATAAATAAATAAATAATTTCGACGCAATTCTACTACCAACGTTGAAAAACCGTTTCCTGAAGGTGTATCCAAAATCCGAGCTCAATCGGCCAATAGGGAATTGAACAACTTTACAGAAAGTGTTAAATATTAACCGTCGCGGATATAAATGGCCATGAAAAATGTTATTTTACATAAATAAAGCCTTTGAAGTACCTAAAACTATGTCTAGCTGTTATTTTTTTTATTGCCGCGCAGACGTCACGCTACGTCATCTCAGAACGCGTGACGTCCTATGTGTGTAAACAAACGTCAAGCTAACCTCGAAATCAAGTGCAAGGTGTCTAAACAAACGACAAGCTAACCTCGAAATCGAGTGCAAGGCGTCTAAGCAAACGACAAGCTAACCTCGAAATCAAGTGCAAGGTGTCTAAACAAACTACAAGCTAACCTCGAAATCAAGTACAAGGTGTCAAAACAAACGACAAGCTAACCTCGAGATCAAGTGCAATGTGTTGTTTTCTACGTTTTTGCGGAGTTTGCGGTTCCTGGTTAAATCCTGGTTCCATGTCAAAAGACGTAAACAAGAGACGAAAACGTAAACAAGAGAGAAAAATTCACGCGTGCAAGCGCTTGTACACACACGAATGACGTCATACGCTATGATTGGTGTTGCGTTTGAGGTGAACAGATAAAAAATATTCGAATGATTAGATTTCATTTATTGATTATAAATTATATATCATTATTATTTAACAAAAATATTGTTTAAGTGATAGTTTATATGATCATTTATTCTAACTACATTTTAGATTTTTCTCTGATTACTGTTCGATTGCCTATTAGATATCGAGGTATCGTGGTTGCCGATTTGGATAGCATAGTTTTGAGAGACATGCGTTTAAAGTTTCTGCCTCTCGACCGCGCGTACTCCTTATACATAATAATTTCTACACTCGGCTAATTTTATAAGTATGATTGAACGATTCTCACAGACGTATCTAGAAGTGTCTGTAGAATAATAAAATTAAATAAAAATCAATAAGATGTTTCCAAATTTCCATACAACAATACTGCCTTAAGGGATTGGAATGCTGGAGGTGCCCGAAAAATGATTAAATCTTCAGACATGGGCCGTCAAAAAAAGATTTGATCAGTTTACGCGTTTTCCAAAAATATCCTGAGAGTATCGACGTACTGTTCATCATACTTCTTTTTTCAAATAATCTGACCAAAAAAAGGTATTGTGATAAATATGATTTTGTACCCAAGCGTATACATAGGCATTTTCAATGTTGCAAAATTTATCGAACACTCTTTTTTAAGTGTTGGTTTTCGTATATTCCAAAAAATCTATTGTTCGAATTTTCCGAAGAACATGTCAACAAAATATATTTAATAAAAAAAACGTGTTCCTTTTTCGTACTGTAAGATTCTTAATGGATCACAAGCTCTAGCGTGCAGTTTGTTTGATTTCGTAAGAGTAGTGTCTTTTTTGCGGCCGATATCGATTACGATATGTACGAGTACAAAAGCTAATCAGATAATGCTTATTTCGGGCTCGCTTAAGGCCTTAGGCCACGGTAACGGATATAAAATCATGTGCGAATTTAACAATTTCTTTTTCGTATGAAAAAGTGATTTACCCGTAAAATTAATTACACATCTATTTAGTATGAACATCAAGCTGTTGGAAAATATTTTAATTTTTTTTTCGATGTATAAAATGGCTGACTACTCGAAACTTTCCGAAACAGCTTTTTCCGATTGGCGTGACAAATAACTTCAACAATTTTCACTCGATTTACTTCAAATTGAAAAGTTATGTTCCTAATTGCATTTCGCAGAGAAGTACGTACGGAATTTCTGATTAATCGAAAACTTCTCATTTTATGAGCAGTTCATGAGCAGTTATAACGAAATTTGTCACTGATAATTCATTTCTTAAGTTCATATACCTACAACTTTGGAATAAAAGAATATTTTTAAATTTTCGTACGTACTTCTCTCGGTATTCTAATGCAGATTGACGAGAATTTTTGTTTTTTGTTCTAGGTAAAAAATTGTGGATGTTAAATGTCACGCCGCGGAGTGCCAAAAAAAAGATAAAGAAAGATATTAGTAGTCTTATTAGTACTATATTAGTAGTAGTATTTTACTATTATTAGTAAAATAAATAGATGTGTCATTAATTTTATGAGTGAATCACTTTTCCATACGATAAAGTTGGTTAAATTCGCACATGATTTTATACTAGTTACTGTGGCCTAAGGCCTAAAGGTATTCCTTTCGCGGAGGGCCGTATTTTGTCGGGGCATGAGGAGGGCCCCTTTTGAATCGTTGTTCCAATCGCAGTGGCTCTTATTAAAAATACGTCACATCAATTATCACATCCAACGATAAACTGCAAAAAAAAACGTAATTTTCCATTTAAAGCTCGGTAACTTGGCTTGAAATTTTACCTCTAGACTGGTATGGATGTACTTTTACTTGATTATAGACAAAAATCAGTTAGTTGTGAAATATCCGGGTTCGTGAAAGGCTTGACGAGGGCACGGCCTCGAGAAGTTGATTAAAGGATACATTTTTTGTTGTTGACGGTTCTATGTTGATGAGAGAGAATTTTTGGAGAAATTTGTCATTAATCTTTGGTTTGATAAAAATTAATAATAGTGATTAGCCCCTTCGATCGACTTTGATAATCATTTAAAATTTCGGCTGATAGATGATTACGAGAATTAGCAAGGACAAGTGGGAATCTAAGTGGAGCTTACGTATCCCACCTAATATAGACTATTCTAAAGTTCCATTAGCAAGGCTTCCATATTAGGACGGTGGGTATTGGTAACTGGCATCGAGAAAGAGAAATGGTCGAGGAGTTTCTGCAGTGAGTATTACAGTGCTTTTCATTGTTGTCACACGATCGATAGCTTTTACAAAGATCTCGGAGATCGATTCCGCTCCTCGTGGCATTCAGCTGGTTTTCACTGAATGTGATTATACATTGGCTCGAAGCTTGAACAATGGTTTCACGACGCTCGTTTAGTTTAGTCCTTCTTTGCAGCTGTCATTGTTGCGTCAACTCGATTTTCGTGCTGCATTATTTGATACACATACAAATGCGAAATGCTCAAGTGCTAATCAGGGTCAGGCTGAATACTCGTCAAAAAAACGAGCAACAATGGAAAAAACGAATCACGATGATAACATTGGACGTGTATAGTCACGGCACCCAAACGTTCGTTATTCCTGCACGATGTCAAGCACAGATGTTTTTCCATTGAAACGTTACAGCTCGACTAGAGCTGGTCAATAAATATGTTTCGAACATCGTTCGAAAAATACTTATGGGTACGTCGTAGGCAAGCAGCACCATACTTGAAACTTTAACGAATACTGACTCATTTTTCACACGATTCGGCTATTGCGCATCATAATTTCACTCGTCCTCAATTGCATTCATTAAAAGTTGATACCCCCAAGCTGTATTCTTTAGTCGATCGAAGAACATTTATGCGATTAATTCTCGATGTTTTCTGCGAAGGTTGTTAGGGTTGCAAAAAACCGTTTTTTTCTTCTTCAAAACTAGGTATGATCAAGATTTCAACGAAACGTTAATGTTTACAAAAAGTTTTGATTAATTTTTTTCCCAACACTTAGAAAAAATTTACGGTCAATATTCGGAAGTTGGGCTCCTGCTAGAATCGGGCTTATTTTTGTTTGGGTTTGTTTTGGGTTGTTTGGGATTGTTTGACGCTGCTTAGGTTTTTTTGAAACCTTGAAGAAAAATAGCCTGATTCTAGCAAGAGCCCCACTTCCGAATATTTACCAAATTTATCAAAAAAACAAGATTAGTTTTGAGAAAAACTGTTGATTGGTTTTTTTCTTTAAAAAAAATCCGTTTTGAAAGAAACTGTCTTTTGTAACCCTAACAACCTTTGCAGAAAATATCGAAGAATGAACCGCATACAAGTTCTCAGATCGACTAGTGAATACAGCTTGAGGGTGTCAACTTTTAATTAAGGCAATTAAAGATGAGTGGAATTATGATGCGCAAAGTCCGAATCCTTTCAAAAATGAGTCAGTATTGTTTTCTAAAATGTTTTACAAATTTATATGAAATAAAAAAATGAAATGTGTATTTTTTAATTTTTCAAATTTTTTTCCGTTAATTTAACAAGCAACTATTGCAAAGTTATGAATAAAGTCGAAGAAAATGGGTCTTTTCAGTTTGATGATGATTACACGATGTTTAGGAACAATACTCTGGTTCCTATAATTATTTTGTAAAGCTTTGATCAATGGGTCCGGAAAAACAGTCCGACGGATCAATTTGAAAAAGTAGAGTGCTATTGAGGTACATTAAGCCGAGAAAAATCTCTCATCTTTTAGCTATATTCACTGACAATTTCAATAAAATATTCCTAAAATCGGGCTGCAGCTTTCAACAGTCCGCCGGCGAGCGGTAGTAGCACCATACTTCAAACTATAAACGCGTTATTCTCGCAACACTATTTTCAAAGTCGGTGGACATGATATCTCGAGAAGCACGCGATGGATTATTTCCAAATTTACAGGATATACGACGACGAACATTTAAAGGTTGTTGACGATCTCACGTTACAAAAATTGATCTTCATTTTTTACTAGTGACGTCAAAATGACAACTGTTCAAATACATTTTGCATGCACGAGACTCAATTCATCGCCACGTTGTTGAAAAGAATGCTATGAAAAATCGACGATCGTCAACGACTCGTATTTATTGTTAACTTGAATAACCCGTTCGGTTTTCAGATTTCGGATAGACCGTTTAAGCTGGCGAGTGTCCACCGCCAAACGTCGCGAAAAAATTTCATCAACTGCCGGTGGCCTTGTTTATGTTGTTTTTCAGTATTTTTTCGTGATTTTTTTAGAGATTATCAATAGCTGTACCATTGTGTAAAAAAATGAGTTTCTTTTTCACCAACCGCTTATCAGAAAAAAAATCAGAATTTGGCAATTTTTTTCGGGTCCCTAGGTAGATGTAGCCCCTTAAGATTTCGACAACAATAAGTATTTATCGAGAAGGACATTTCTCGTGTGAACGGTGCACGAGGCGGGTAGTAAATGGGTCAAAAATTAAATGGACAAGTGATTTGCGAACTGTCGGAAGAGAAGACATTTCGCCGAATGTCTGATAAGATACAGAATCAAACTCGACCGAAAGTTGCAATATTTCACGAAGAACAAACTTTTACGCAGAGCAAAGAACAGAAATAAATATTCCGTTTCGCCGAGGCCTGGAACGGAGTGTCCCAAATTTCCGGTCCGTCATAATTATAAAACGTGCTTAACATCTCCGAGAGACAATAATGGATCAACACTTGTTCGAGGCCTCGTGCTCGAAACGTCATTCATCCGCCAGGGCAAGTTGAGTGAAGCGTATTCCCCTAAAAATCGACTGAAATTCGACTAAAATTCGCGTGATTCTCCCATGCCTTTGGAAACCGACCAGTGAATAAACGAATAACGACACTGTCGGATTCAGATGAACTGTAAAATGAAACTATTATTAAAACAAAATTAATTAATTGCTATAGCTAACTAAAGATATTGTTTTTATAGTAGAAAAAAATATTCGACATAATTGCAAGGAATAATATTGGAGAAATTAACAAATGAGTGGCGAAATTTGGTTTATAGAAATTTGGAAATTCATTAAATTTCTAAGCCAGTAAATGGACGTTTAGTGTAGATAAATGCTGCAAAAGATAAGGATTTATCACTTATTTTCATTAAATGCTACATTTCGAGATCACTGTGTTGCACAAAAATGATAACATTCTTACGCATATGAGGGTTACATTTGTCATTAATATTTCGTAGAAAAAACATAAAGCTTTTTGCATCTCAACGTAACATTCTCAAAAATCTACCAAAGTTTGTTTCGATTTAAAATAGAAAATCAAATTACGTCAAAGTTTAATAAACGAATAAAATGATTTTATGACAACATTTAATTAAATGTACATTGTCATCTCTTAAGGATGTTGAGTCCCTATGAAACATGTTAATGTTAATTGTTCAATAAATAGCTTCTTAATCGTCATGAAATTTTTACACGACCTCCTGAATACTTCATGTAAAAACATACCAAATTTTCAGAATTCTATCATCATTACTTCAACCTCCTTAAGGGTTGAAATAAAAAATGATAAGAAAATTCTGAAAATGTGGTATGTTTTTGTATGAAGTATTTAAGAGGTCGTGTTAAAATTTCACGACGATTAGGCAGCTCGTTATTAAAAAATTAACATTTTGTTAAGAACAATTTTTAAAAGAAATAAAAAAAATGATCAATAAACTTCGTTTTGTTTCCGTTGCTTTCAGTATATTCTAGATATTATAAAACTGAGAGGTCAAAAAAAAAACTTATTGCAAAGTTACATCAATTTCCATAAAACAACATTTAATTTGTGAATGTTGATTGTTCAATAACGAGCTTCCTAATTGTCGTGAAATTTTTACACGACCTCTGAAATACTTCATACAAAAACATACCAAATTTTCAGAATTTTATCACCATTTGCGATTTGGGACTCAACATCCTTAACGGTAATTCATTTTGCAATTCTCAGCAGATGAACTAAATTTTTTACTCTGCCTCGAGAATTATCAGAATAGAGCCCATATGTCCATTTACTGGAAAGTGGTTGGAAAACAGCACCAGTGAATAGACATGTCGAATTTTGACCCATTCTTACGAATTCTCGAAACTCATAAAAACGATTATTTTCGCCTTTGGCACACCTACTGTGCACAGTCGTATCGTAACAGTAAGTTGCACGGTGTGCAAGTACCACTACAAAAATTCCGCGTGGCGTCAAAATTCGATATTAAACTGAGAAATCGGTCTTAAGGGCTAACACCAGTGTAGAATTTTCAAAATACTAATTTCGTTTGTATTGGCTTAAGAGATATTTTAAACCATCGAGATTAAGGGGGAAAAAGTTTGGTACCTGTAAAACAAAGTGCGAGGCGTCGACCGTTTGTCTCGGAACACGATCTTTCAAAACGTCACGCAGCATAATTTCAACAATTTTCATTCCTTTCACTGCAAATTTTGGGCACATCTTTAAAATAACATTCCGGAGTGAAATACGTACGGGATTTTTCATGAGTTAATTATAGCATTTGTGATAAACAAATGATTGGCCTTTTTTGGTCAAAAATTGAGTTTTTACTTTAAACGCTTGCAATTACACAAAAAATCATATTTTCAAAATTCCCTGAAACGAGTGAAAGACGTTTCACTAGCTATACTTATGTAAATAAATATAGCTCATTTACATAGGTATACTTACATTTTTTAACTTGTATATTATTTAATGGAATATTTGTGCAACTTTGTTTGTGCAATTATTGCGCACAATACTTTAATGGAATATATATTTAATATATTTAAGGGAATTTTTTAAATTTTTTGCCAAATTCAAATTTGCGTCAGTTACACTGCGTGCCGCAGAGCGTCTCAAATGCAACATGCCTCACGAGAATATATCCAGCGTCACCATATTGTATAATTTTAAAATATAAATTTTCTTTTATTTACTTGAAGATATAACTAATACCATCCTTGAATATTATTATCCTCATACTTGTCCTTCCACCCAAAAAAAAATATCGCGAAAAACCACTTAATTTTAGAAGTTTGAGGTGGTGTAAGCCTTTAAACGAAGGGCTTAAACTAAGCCCTTAAACTAAGGTGGTGCAAGCTCTTAAACTGAGAAATCGGTTTTAACGACACCTCGGATTTTTAGCATTCAAAATGCGTTCAAAACTGTATATGTATGGTGAAGTAGGTTGAATATAGGGGTCAGAGTTAGCCGGATGACACACGAAACTAACGCTAACCCCACTCCACTGCCCCTGTGCTGTACTAGAGTGGGGAGAACTACGACATGCCGAATACCTGTGATTGGTTGAAAAAATGGTCTCTCCCTACCCACTTATAATCTTATTATTAGTTTAAAAATTAAATTCCAACTGATACTACAAATATATTACAAAAATTATACAGGGTGTTAGGAAGGTGGATGCAAAGCCTGAACGGGGTGACAGGTCACCTTGCTAGGAACATATCCAATCTAGGTTACCTCATAATCAGTCCAAAGTCTAAGGATTTCGATGGGCTTGAAAATTGCATCGTTGGTATGCAACGAAACAATTGTTTTTCCCAAACTTCCTTGGGTAGATTTGAGCTTCGAAAATCACGGAAACATTTTTTAGGATTCTTATTTAGCGATTTATAAGAAATTTGCAAAGTATGATTTTGGATATCAACGAAAAAAAAAAATTGGAAAGAATTTCTGTTGCATTCCAACGATGCAAACTTCGAACCCATGGATTTCGAGTTATCATGGTATGATTTTTGGAAAATTTCCCAAAATTAGGTACTGACTCGTTTGCCTCTAATGATAATGCCATTACTTTTAAATAGCATTAACATAAAAGGTATTTTTATTTTTCGACAAGTTTTTCACTATTCAACACGTCCCATTTAGTTGGTTGTATGAATACAGATGATTGTATTGGTATTTGTCGATTGAATACGCATCAAGCTAAGACGCAAACAAGTTTTTCGTTACCAATTATTGTTTGTTTGACCATTATGAACGAGTTAGTGCCTAATTTTGAGAAATTTTCCACAAATCATACTTACACGGTAAAAAAAGATATGAAATTTACAATACATTTAAGATACAAAAGAATTGAATTTTACGAACTCAGTAGATGAAATTAAATTTGAAACACTTGTACCGTAAATTTACAATAGGAACATGACATTCTAACGTGGATATAGAATTTAATAGATGGAACATGGAATTTCAAAGACAAGTTTGTTCATTTGTGGAAAATGTATTGCATCAACCCGTGCCTTAAATTAAAGATTACAACAGTTGTATATTAATTCAAATATAAAAAACAGAGTATTGCAAATACAAAACGCGCTCAACCCACTTCGGCAGCTCGCGACGACCGATGGTCGCGCGTAGTTCGCGTAGCGCCCGAGGGACGGCGCCTTGTTCCGCACTTTCCCATAGCCACTCGCAGCATCGGTCGGGCATATAACCCGACCACCGGCTACGATCGTCCTGGGAAAAACAGACGGGTTTGCAACTCGTGCACGCGTCGGAGAGTGTCACAAATTCGTTACCTCTCCATATCCACGCCAGAGTCGCAGTTCTTGAACTCGCCTTTCCGGAAGGAAATTATTTTTCCCTTTTTACGCCGCCAGGTGTTGAAGAAAGAAATTTCACAAAAATCACCTTTTTTTATCTCTAGCTCCCGTCGAGGAGGATAAATACGAGTCACATTTTCAGTGGGCTTAATTATCAATTTCTGAAATAAACTTAATACTTAGGATCAGTAATTTTAATACACACCCGTATGTTGATATTAGCAAATGGTTCTTGAATTTAATATACACTCGTATATTGATATCACCAAATGGTTCTTGATTTCAATATACTTGGATGTGATTATTTCTTTACACGTGCATTATTTTTCAAACGCACAAGTATATTAATATTACGGAGCTACACTTTCATTTTTCAAATAACCTGTTTTGGATTTTCAAAGTCGTATCTGAAATTTCATAAGCGGTATCCGCATAAAAACTTCCTACACTTGTGTATTAATTTTAATACACAAATTTTTTACAGTGTACGATGATAACTCGAAATCCTTAGACTCTGGACTAAGGTAACCTAGGTTAGATATGTTCCTAACGGGGTGACCTAAACTCAATTATATGCCTCAATGTATCAATACTTTCCGAAAAATAATAAAAACCAACTCATATTATATACACGTGCCTGATTTTTATTACCCGAAAAGTCTGATTACATTTTCAATGCCATGAAACAGTTGCACTTTGTGTAATATCTGTAGATTTTTTCGTTAAATTATGGTGATTCGATTTTCTCATTGACAATTCGCGCGTTTTTTTCTGAAGAACAGAAGGAAATAGGCGGTCAATCAACTCAGGCTTGTCCCAGCTCAATACTCGTCCGAGAGAGTCCACGAATTGGATTTATACAATTCTCGTAATTTCGCATGGTCCAGACATCGATCCACTCAGACCAGCACAGTTTAAAATAAAATTTACCACTGTTTTATTATCACTGGAAATACATTTTGTTCCTAGGAAAAGAAAAAGAGAAAATGCGAGATTAATTTTGCAGCGTTCATCGTCAACGGTACGCGGGCATGCGAATCTGTTGTTTAATGAACGCTGCGACCAATATGCAGTGGTTCGTTCTTCGTTCTCAATCGGCTTCCATTGTTGCCTCGTCTGGCCGAGGGTTTGTCTATCCAGTACAATATGTGTCAAGTCCATCATCTTACAATTAGCGATAACACCAAAGTTATATAGCAACGGGGCTTTTTTCAAATTCATTTCAATTGAAGATAAACTTTGAATTTATTATAATTTCGTAAAATTATCACAAATTCGTAAATATCATTTGTAATTTTTTCCAAAAAATTATAAATATTCATAAGTTCGTCAATATCACTTACTCATAGAATTCATTCATAATTCATAAAATTATCATAAATTCGTAAATATATCGTGAGCTCGTAATTCTTTTCACAAATTCAGAGGTTCATTCATTCGTAAATATCATTTACTCATTAAATTCATTCATTCATAAAATTATCATAAATTCGTAAATTTATCACAATTTCGTAAATTTATTATAAATTCATTCGTGAATTCATAATTCATTAATAAATTCATTTCAACCAAAAGATCAACCAAAGATAAACTCCAACCGCTACTCTTTGTAGAGAAGGAAAAAAAATAACATAAAACGTGACGGTGTAATTTTTCGTGTTATTTTTAATTAACTCGTATCAACGCGTGTTCCGATTAATCTGTATCTCGGTTAAAAGAAAAACGCTCCGTTCGGAGTTCATTTGACGTTGCTAGAAAGAAAAATGTTCGCCACCAGAATTCAGCAGTTATGGTTGTTGGACGAAAAAAGTCCTCGGTGGAACGGCGATATTAATGGACTTTTTTTTTGCAAAGAGAGTTAAAACGGGAGAAACGGAGAGGTGAATGACCCAGGGAGCAACAGGTTCGCTCTTCCGATAGGTCCGTGTCGAAGAGGCATTTCGCGTTCGGCCACGTGGCGAAAAACGAAAAGGATCTTGCACCGAACGCGACGCATTTTTTTTTGACATCCGCGTTTTGACGTGTTGACAAATTCAACGTTTCGAAAAATCGTGTATGGATGCTGTGCCTGATTTTTGACGTGCCATCAACAAAAGAACGATACGGATTTCGCATAAAAAAACCTACCGATCAGTTGATAAAAGAAAAACGAAAATGAACGTCCTGTTTTTTGCTCCCCGCGGTAGGAACGGGCCACCCTCGTAATGGCCCGACACTCGAAGACGAAATTTTACAAGACAAACATTTGGGAAGCACCGGGATGTCCCGATCTCGAAAACGATTCGACCGCACGGATAAAGAATAATCATCGGGTCGGAAGAGAAGCAAAATAAAAAAAGATTCTACGAAGTTTTCGAGTGACGTAATTGAAACGATGACGATACAACGCGATAAGAATGATACGTCGAGTTGTCACCGCGACAAATAATTTTATCGAAATCTTGCGATACAACGTCAAACTTACCGAAAGATTTTCTATGTTGAGATCTTCTTGATAGAGTATCGTCGAAGATCAATTATCACAGATTGTATCAATGATAATTTGAAGAAAGTATCGGGGTAATTATCTTTTTGATAAAGCGCAAATGTCACGTAATTTCCGCAAGCCTCGATACATGTGGCGAGAAAAGTCGTAGGGTCGCGAATATTAAGGCAATGTCATCGCAGCACTCGTTTTTCGCACGTGGCGTTGATTTTGGTGATGGATTGATGACAAGCGAGAATTACAAGAGAGAGTGAGAGAGTTCTTGAAACTCGCGTCTTGTCGATCCGACGAAATTTTCGAAGAGGGCCACAGGCCTGGTTGTACTTTGAATATATAGTGTTCCTCCTCCACCCCCCCCCCCGCCCCGGGGAATAGACTTGGACGGTGGATAAGCACGTTGTGCAGGAAGAAACCCACGAGTCCGAATGCGTCCCCCGGGCACATGCTCTTGCGCAGTCTACGCGATGTAACATCGAACGAACCAATGAAAATCTCTTTCGATCCAAGAGAGAGTAACGTTTCCTCATCGAAGTATTCGCTATGCGACGAGTGTGTACGGTTTGTCTTTTGCAATGAGTAGAAGGTGTTGGGATTATTGCGAGTCGGAACGAAATAAAAAAAGACACCGAACCAACTGAAATCCATAGACAAGTTTTAAGGTAGTACGTGCACGAACCTCCTTATTAGAAAGAAAATTGATTTTTTTATATGCTGTAGTATAGACATATAGAATGACGTCCGCGAAAACTCTACATGCCTTACCGGCTAAATAAAATAGTAATTAATTCACGAAATCAATGCAGTCAACCCGCACTTTATAGAGAATCCGTGCGGATCAAACATTGGAACGGAAATAATAATAGTTCGCGATTAGATCGGAGCTATGCGAAAAGCGATAAATAACAAGAAAACTGTCGCGGTCACGTATGTTCCATGGAATATATAGGTTACATTAGGTTCCATGGAATATATATTCATAGGTTCCATGGAACCTATGAATATATATTCATAGGTTCATAGGTTCATAGGAAAACAATAGGTTCCATGGAATATACATTAGGTTCCATGGAATATATAGGTTCCATGGAATATATAGGTTACAATAGGACATTTCGAGCAGATATTAGCGATTGAATCGACTAATTTTTCCGCTCGCTAGCTGCGTCTGTCAGCTCTCCCTTTACTATATGCACATTTCACACACACTACAAACACACGCTTGCACATACGATAAACAAACACACACTTGACATTTATCAAAAGCACCTGAATACATCGTTGCCACTGATATTGCCAGAATTATGAAATGGCGGCCTGTGACAACTCAAGTCAAATCTGATTCCTATTTTAATACCTTATTTTCATAATATGATAAACAGTTTTCACATACACTTCTCAAATAATTATTTTCCTTATCATGTTTATTACTATACCCAAATGTATTATATTTTATCGTTTTCAGATTCGATCATTTGTAGATTTTCTGTTGATTAGTCAATACGCTAGTACTACCTTAACGTAGTGTAAAACACGTGGATGATGGTGAAACAAAAAACGCGGGAACATAAAAATGCGCAGACGGGAGCGTCGGGTGGGCACGCCACAGAACACAGAGGGAGCCACATGGTCTCCGAGGAGTGTACTCCGTGAAGTGAGCCACTTTGCAACAGAAGGGTTGCTTGGTCGGTGTATGTACGAAGACACAATTTAGCAAACGGGTTGGCAATTGCCGTTACTTAAGGTCGCTCTGTAGGTACACGTACGAGCCAAAAGTTTCGATCGAAGCGTATAGTAACATCCAATGCCTATACGATGCTGTTGGATGCAATTTTTTGACAGAGCTTGCACGATGTCCCACACATTCGCACTTCGTGCATAGATCGGTTTCGTACTCGTATAAAGCAGCGCGGTGATCGTGGCAACAGCGCGATTTTCCTGCAGTCATAGCGTTGAGCTTCCTACGATCCGTCTTTCGCGAAATATTTTATATAAATAAAAAAAAGCCGGAAAACGTCACCCCAAACGCGATACAAAGGAAAGTTTACAAGAAAAAGGGCGCTTTCGAAGAGACTGAAAGCTGTGGCAACCATGTGTCAAGCAAATGCGACTAAACGCGATGAGAATAAACATAACCTCAACGAGCACCGACAAAAATTCGCTGCGAAGGACGTCGGATCGTGGATTTACAACGTAATATAATATAGCCGCCCCCCCACACACACGCACGCACACGCACACACATACACACACACTTATATATAAATATATATATATATATAACAGAATACATGCATAAATTGAACAAATTAAATTTGTTTGTAGAACAAATTTATTTCACATTCGTCTCAGAATTACTAAAACTCGGGAAAAATACACGCTTCGAGTTCTCAGACCACGCGCAGATCAGCTGACTACAGCGTACACTGTTGCCATTCCGTTACAGATGGTTGGGCGGAGTTCGGCGTGGAATAAAATTACGACTTTTCATAAGTCGATATCTCCGAAACAAAACGGTCAAAGTTTGCCATTTTTTAACAAATCAATCGCACAATAGTACTGCGTACATGTGTGTTTTTATTTCGAAATCCTAAGATCCGGTTAGAACCTATATCGAAAAATGCGAGCAAACTACTATCGGTTTACGTGTTTGGTATAGGGATCGCGTACAAAAATACCCATATTCAATTGCAATTATTTTACGAACGAAACGGTGAATCGAATTGAATTTTTGGATATCAGTCCATGAAGGTCATATCTGCACATATAGTTAGATATCAGCCAATTTCTGAGATTTGACCAAAACTGCAGAACTACGTTAATTTAGCATCGTATCGTGGAAACTGGGGAGAAGGAGCCCAACCTCGGCATTCTGACGGATTCCCCCAAATAACCGAAACTGTTATCGATCGGATCCAACGCACAAGGTGAGCCGAAAACTGACGTTCAATGGGAAATCTAGATGCCTCGTTTCAATACCTATCCGAATCAGCGTGTATGGGCTACAATCCTTTTGGTTCTCCAGGAAAAAAATGTTTTTTTTTCCGAGTTTTTTCTAAAGCATGGGGTCTTGCTTTTTCTTCTATTTTATGAATGTACTTTTTTTTAAATTGTATTCATTGTGTTTATTTATTATAAGAATTTCTCATTTAGAATTGTATATTTTTCTTATAAGAATTATATGTTTATTTATAATAAGAAATGTATGTATTTATAATTAAAAAAGTTTTGTTTTCAAAACGTGCTGTTTTTTAATTGTATTTATTTATAAGAATTGTATTTAATATATTTATTTATAGTAGGAATTTTCTCTTATAAGTTTTCCGAAAATTGACGTCCAAAAGGAAATCTAGATGCCTCGCATCAATACCTATCCGAATCAGCCAATGTATGGGCTACAATCCTTTTTAGTTTTCGAAAAACAATGTCTTTTTTCACGTTTTTTCTGGAGTATGTGGTTTTGTTTTTTTTCTATACTTTCCTTTTGCAATTAGAAATTTCTAAAAGCAATTGAAAGTTGTTTTAACTAGTTTAAGTTTTTTTTTGTCATCTGAACTCAGTGAGTGATCCTCTGGAATTTATTTTTTAACTTTTGATCAAAATTTAAGGCATTTAGGGTAGTATTTAGTTGGTAATTTATCTATTGTTAGTAACGATAAGACAAGTTTTTGGATCCCACTTTTCGGGCGTGTAAAAGAACAAACATTTTAAGGCCATTTTTTGCATTTTCTGAAAGTAGATGTATGTTTAAAAATATGTAAAAAAAAATTCAAGTTAAAATACTCAATATTAACCAAGTTGCTTGGTTAATATTAAAGTTGAGTAAAACTTTTCGCGGTTTTCTCGAAACTACTTTGTTCGACCTTGTCTCAGCGAATACTCAAAAACTTATCAACCGATTTTCAATTTTGTAAAAACATTTTTGAAATCGCAGTGACTAAGGTTGTACGTAGCCGATTTTTTAAACTTGGATGATTACTATTTTTCAAGATTGCTTGAGTACAAAAAAGGGCCTAGAGGATAGAAAAGAATGTCCAAACTATCGGCATTTTGTAAAAAAAAATCAAAATAAAAAAACCACTACGCATAACGTTAGCTACATTTGTATAGATATCGATGAATTGTTGACTTTGTATTTACAGATAAGCTTTGATAAAGATATCGATGAGTCAATGAAGACAACTTTTTTTCGTCGGGAAATCAAGGTTAATTTTCTTTTAATTTCATAAAAATTGGCATGAAACTAGATGAAGATATAATTCATAAAACGAATATACACCCGATTCTTACATAATTAGTTATTTCTTTGAAAAAAATGCAATTATTGACGACAAAGCACCCGTTACGTAACGGAATAGGGGGGGGGGGGTTCAAGCCAGGCGTTACGGTTCTGTTACGTTGGGGGGGGGGGGGGGGGTAAAAACTGGGAAATTTCGCGTTACATAATTCATGTACGCCCCCCATGCTATCGGTGAAGATTCTTTAGTGCCCTTTTGCGACGGCGATTTACGTGCGACAAAAATGCCTTGCCTTCATTATAAAAAAACTCGGTACAGCGACAAAAGTTCATACAATAATAATGTAAATAAAACTATACACTTTTATACGCCAAAATGAGGGGTAACGTCGAAAATGTTGCCCCACATTTGGCATTGAAATCAAAGGGGGTCTGAAAAAAATTTCCTGTACAAAAGTCTGTACAATAATAATGTAAATAAAACTATACAGTTTTGTTGGACAAAATGTGGGGTAACATCGAAAATGTTACCCCACATGTTGCCCTGAAATCAAAGGGGGACTGAGAAAATGTGCATAACGAAATCAACAGAGGGAGGAAGGATGAAGGGAGAGAGGGAAGGAGGAATATGGAAACATGACAGATTATTTCTCTCTCTCTCTCTCTCTCTCTCTCTCTCTCTCTCTCTCTCTCTCTCTCTGTCCCTCTCTTCCTCTCCGGCCCCCTCCCTCTTTCTCTCTCTCTCGGGAGATGTTAACCTGCACGAGAACAGAGTGGTCGAACGACTCTGTTCTCCTACCTGAGTATCCCTGTACACCGTGCTTCAAAATATCTCGTCATCTCGGGATCACTTCAGTCATCTTCCGATTGTATACAAATTTTTAAAAAATACGTTTTTTTAACAAAGTTTTGCGATTTCGGCATCTCCCGTGTTGAGCAGTGTTGGCCCGGGTCGATACTTGGATGGGTGACCGCTCAGCCCGAGAATAAACCAAAAAAATTTGCAAAATAAATTGCCATTGAAAAACTTAATTGTCATCCCTGTCTACGTCGCAACCTTCCAGAACGATCGAATCGTGGCTCAAATTGGAGATCGTGAGCAAGGCTATCAATATCCAGATCTCAAAAATTCCAACGCACGTCGAGGCCAAGTCATCATTTGGGGCAAACTTACTCCGGACTTGCTCTTCTCCCAATCCGACAATGTTGATTCGTTACCGACCAAGCGAAATTACAAAGTATTTTTGTCGGCTCTGTCAAAGGCTCTGTGATTGTCGTTTTCATATTTTGGTAAATTTTCAAAATTAAAATCGCGCCTGAATTGCATTTAATTTGGTTGCGCTGAATCGATTGGTCTGGTAAAAAAACGGCAAGAATCGTTTTCTTTCAGTAAAGTGAAAAAAGTAGGTAAAATTTTCTTAAAATGTACATCTTTGTTTACTTGTAATTTTATTACAAGACGAGAAGAACTAAGCGATTTACTAGCTTTTATTAGAGTTTAACAAACATGTAATGTTGCTGCAACACTTTATAATGTAACAAATAACACTTTGTTTTCAGACCGAAATGAGCATAATTTTAAGGGGCTATACCAGTGTGAACGCTGAAAATTTGGGTGACTTTCGGGATTTTTTTTGGAATAAAAGTACTGAATTAAATGTTTCGCAAAATTAAGAATATATTTGGCTATATTTGACCTATATTACATAATTTTTTCATAGAAAAATATTGAGAACCAAGCAACTTATGCGCTGCCTTCCGAGGTGCCAAAAAAAAGTTCCTCCACTGCTGACATGATCCCGGCCGATTGAGTAGCTGAAACCGAAAACGGAAAAAATGTCGCTAAACTGGAAGGTATTTCCTGTACAATGACGTAGGATTTTCGAAAAACATCAAAATCTAACAAAATTTTGGTTTTGTGTCAATCCGACCCCAGACGTTTTTCACATCGCTGTCTTTCGGTAAATATGCATTTTTTTGCAGAGACGTCGTTTGTAGTCAGTGATCCTTACATTGTGGTCCAAAATTTATGATTAAAAAAAAAACGAAAATAAAGCGCCCAAAAATTCGTTCAAAGTGGGAGATGCGTTAAAAAATATGTACTAGCACGAAAAAGATCATAATTTTTTTTTTCACATATAAAAAAAGTCCTTTGAGGTTTTTAAAGAGGAAGGTTTGTAGATACGAAAAAAGGCAGTGTCAACCGTCTTTCCAATAAGTATATTCATTCGGAGGTTTGAATTTGAGCGTTTTCGGGATAGTGAAAAATGGAAAAAGCTGACCCCTTCCGCAGATTAATTGCTTTTAGTTTGATGATCGGCATTCTAAATACATAATTTACTATGGTAGCGCAAAATAAAAAACATCTATGAGTATTTTCTATCGTAACTTACTTAAGGGAGCTTTCTAGTGTGAAATTTTCAAAAAATCGATTTTTTTTTTTTTGCTTTATCGAATAGTATACACTCTTCCGAATATTCCCTGAAATTTTCATGCCGAAATTCAGATTATTTCGGTTACTGTACAGCATTTCTTGGAAGAAGGCAACGGAGCGCTACAGCTACAGCGAAACTTTGAACGCGTTTTTCTCGAAACAGCATTTTTCAAAACGGTGTCCAACTTGGAGGGTAGAGTTTTAAAGCTATCGAGTTGAATTTTTTACACAATATTCTTAACGTCATTGTTTATCGTGCTATGGAAGCTTTTTTTTTTGACATCTTCCTATTTTTTTGTAAAAAAAACTGCCAAAAAAAATGCTAAAATCGATACTTTTTGTTCAAACCGGCGCCATTTTTGCAAAAAAAAAAAAAAAGCCTCCATAACACGAAAGCCAATTATATACCGATCAATAATCTTTTTGTGTTTTTTGTTTCAGATCAAAATTGTGACCCCCAACATGGACACCACATCCAAGTGCATTTTCTGCAACAATTGTTTCATCATTTTTATAGATATTAATTAATAAATAAATCGATCTTTAAAAAATTGTTTTGTATTCTTCAATACCCAATTAATATACAAAAAAAAACCAGACCGATTAGATTATTTTTTCTTTAAAAAAAAAAATCGCGAAAAACAGCGATTTTTCGGGCTGTCACACTGGAAAGCTTCCTTAAGGGAACTCGAGGCAAGACAAATACGCGGGGTAAGATGAATCTTAAGCCTGGCCACTAAAAAGTGGGTGCGAACACAGTGCTCCCATTGTACTTTGGCGGGTGGGGGGAAGGGGGGGGGGGTGCGAATGAGTGTGAAAGTATCAATTGTGGCGGCAGCACGCGTCTCGAGTGAGAAAACAATATCGATTTTTTGACAAAACGATGGAGTTTTTGGCAAAGTTTAACATCGTTTCACATCAGTTAATTTGAATTGCTGACATTGATTAGAGTCAAGTAGGTCAACACAATGAAAATACCAATTATTAATATAATAAGAATGGTTGGTCAGAAATGTTCAATGTTATTGCGTATTTTTTTGTCAATTCATTAACCGTCTAATGGGGCAAGATGAATACACGCTATCGCAGACCCGGACTATTTTACAACGTACCACTATTTACGTTAGAAAGGGTGAAAAAAAACTAGTAAAGCATTTGGTTCCTCTTTAACCGGTGTTTCTACCAGGGGGAGAAAAAGAACATGTAAATTATCAAAGTGACATGGAAGCAAGATTATTCGGACTAATCCTATACAGAACCTAGACGATTGACTTATCAAATTGATGGTATTTCGAATGAAACCACTTTTATATGCAAAAGATGCCAATAATTCGTGTCCCATCATTATCCCAGCGTTGTTGCATCTTGCCCCGCATACGGGGTAAGATCGGAAAAATCAAGGTTTAATTAAAAATATATACTGTATGGTACAATTGAGAAAGACTGATTTTTTCTTCTAAAATTAAAAGATTAATAAATGTTGATTAGTATAAAAAATAATTAAAGTCACCTGACTCATATATGTATTGTTTTATTTGAGCATGACCTTAGCGTTATCATCTTGCCCCGGGTTCCCTAGATGTAGTAATGAAACACCAAATTCCACCAAAAAATATGTTTTCACTTTCACCGCGCTACTGCATAAGCGGGGTCGACTCGATCCCAGGTCCTTTTTCGGTAGCTGTCCTCAGTATACGGGCAACATATAGAATGGGGGCCGAGTGTCCGCCTATAGAGTAGGAGAGGGGGAACATTCGAGCGCCACCCTGCGGCCGAATAGATTACCCCGTTTAGCCATACAATCAGTTGAAAAAAATGAGGTCAAAACGAGTGTACAGTCGAAGGGTTAAAAGTTAACGCCTTAGGCCACAGTAACGGGTATAAAATCATGTGCGAATTTAACAATTTTTTTTCGTATGAAAAAGTGATTCACTCATAAAATTAATTACACATCTATTTAGTATGAATATCAAGCTGTCAGAAAAAAATGTATATATATATATTTTTTCGATGTACAAAATGGCCGACTACTAATATTTTCTCTTATCTTTTTTTTAGACGCTCCGCGGCGTGACATTTGGCATCCACAATTTTTGACCTAAAACAAAAAACAAAAATTCTCGTCAATCTACATCAGAATACCTAGAGAAGTACGTACGGAATAAAAAAAAAATTGTTTTATTCAAGAGTTGTAGGTATTTGAACTTGAGAAATTAATTTTAGAAATGAATTCGAGAAATGAACATAAACTGCCCATAAAATGAAAAGTGTTCGATCAATCAGAAATTCCGTACGTACTTCTCTGCGAAATGCAATTAGGAACATAACTTTTAAATTTGAAGTAAATCGAGTGAAAATTGTTGAAGTTATTTGTCATGCCAATTGGAAAAATGCTGTTTCGAGAAGTTTCGAGTAGTCAGCCATTTATTAGTACATCGAAAAGAAAATATATATTTTCTAACAGCTTGATATTCATACTAAATAGATGTGTAATTAATTTTATGAGTGAATCACTCTTTCATAAGAAAAAAAATTGTTAAATTCACACACGATTTTATACCCGTTACTGTGGCCTAAGGCCTTAAAGTGCAGCTACTCATTTGTTACGTTGTTCCATATTCCAATTTGCCGTAGGGAATCGATAATATTGGCATTTACTATGCCTTCCGGTGTTTTGCAATTTAGTACACAGCAACTGTCTTCATTTTCAATAAAAGAAAATATTTTTAAATTTGCAAAAATCTCTTACCACGCTCATACAGATTTGACAGATGAATATCCGAGCCTATCGCAATTTTCGCCCACTGCGGGCGCTGCGGTCAATTTCATTATCCCCACCCAGTAGCCTGCACGGACCCAATACTTTTCACCGTGTTTTTTTTTGTCTTCCTTGCCTGCTGGACGTTTGCGTCACACGATTTGCGCTGCGATTTGTTCTGCATCGGACTGTAGACTTCCAGCCATGACGAGGTAGGTAAAAAGTGAAGAAGGCGGAGATGCGGAGAAACGGGGGGGGGGGGGGAGGTTGAAGCGAGCAGCACCACACACAGGGCCCTCAAGAGAGAACGGTCATTGCCACCACACTCTCGTGCGGCAGTCTCGCGAGACATCCACCGATACATACACAAAGGTTGCGTATGCGCGATATAAGGCGATTCGAGACTCCAATGTAACGCGAAATATAGTGCCGCGACGGTCGGGCCTCTTCCTCAAGGATATTCCGAAACTTCGATCGGTCCGCGAGCCCGAAAGCGCGATATTTACGCACCCCATTCTTTCTTCGTTCACCGATGCATTATCGATAATACACTTCTACAGATTTCACTTAGTTGTAATACATACACAAAAGAGAAAAGTACAAAGAATGATTTTTTGTCGAAAAGTAAAAGCTGTTTTATATTCGGAAAGGTATTGATACGAGGGATCCAGATTTTTCTCTTGGCCGTCACTTTTCGGGTCACCCTGTATACGTATAATCGAATGGATCACAACAGGCAGTTGAATCGACCGCGAAAGCAACAATTTGATAGCATCGTGCAAAAAAGTCGAAAAAGTGAAGAAAAAAAACTGTGAGAAAAAACAAAACTCATTGTATGAGTTTTGTTTCATTTTTTTGCTTTTTTCGACTTTCGAAAAATGTTGAAAAAAAGAAAACAGAACTCATCGTATGAGTTTTTATTCACTTTTTCGATTTTTTTTTGCACGACCCGAGAAGTGACAGGCAAGAGGAAAGACTAGATCCCTCGTATCGATGCCTTTCCGAATCCAAAACAGCTTTTACTTGTCGAGAAAAAAGCATTATTTTTGTTTTTCTCTTTTGCGTATGTACTTTACTCGCGATTTTTTAAATTTGTGTTGTGGACCAACCTCCAGACCTCGCAGACGAAATTCGATAACCACGCGAGGAGGCGCCGATAACGAGATTAAAATTCGGGAGTTTTCGAGTGATTTTTGTTTGAAAATTTAAAAAATTGGGAATTCGATGATGTATCTTGAATCAATTTGGAAATATCAGGTGAACTGAATTGAGCGGTTTAATTGATTACATTTTTTTTGCAGTAGAACAAAGAATTTTTGTTTATAATTTATGAGGTTGAAAGAAAAACGCATGTCATATGAAATTTTTTTGACACAACATATGAATAAAACTATTTTTGTTTGATTTTTTTTTTTAATTGTTGGTGTGAAGCGCCCTATTGAGAAATAAATTGCTTAAATATAAATATATTACCACCTAAACACCAATTTAAATGCCATGGATTTTCATCGAAAGTTTTAGAACGAGGTTGGAAAGGATTAGTCACTAAAGTTATTCAGATGATAAAAGAAAATACTTATAATATGCTAAACGACTGCCAACTGCTTTTAAAAACTTACCTTCCAACATGAAAGTAGATACAAAAGAGAGAAAACTAAAAAAAAACCCACGATGCAGGACAACTAAAAAATGTTTAATATCGTTTCTTCTCTAAAACTCAAAAAAATCGTAGAACATACGTGGGGTTATCCGGGTAGGACACAAGGTATCTAGATTTTGCTTTTGGATGTCACTTTTCAGGTCAATCTGTATAAATATCTATATATTGGGCAACCATGATTCTAAGGGCATTTGACTTCAAGGACCGAAAACCACTCTAGCGAGGTCAACTATACGTATGAAAAAATTCACCGATCATCCTAAAAATAGCCGAATGTGGATCTTAAGGCAGTATTGTAGTCAAGAGCGCTGTTTTGGAGATCATTTTTAGGATGGAATAACCTTTCAACTGTTCGTGTTTCCTTTCTGACATTTTTTACTCACGTATATTGATCCTTCAAGAATATATACAAATTTAAAAAATATATTATCATGTACTTTCGTACGTTCCTTCGCAACTCTGCTATCAACGTTGAAAAACAGACTACCGAAGGTGTATGCCCAATCTGAGCTCGATCGGTCAAGATAAATGAAGTTTAATAATTTATAAATGATAAAGCCCCGTTTTGGGCTTACATCCACAAAGTAGAAAAACAAAAGAACGCTTTTTGCTCGAAAAGACAAAATGTACACATGGATTTGAGGCCCAAATCCCCCCCGACACATATAGTTGCCAAAGCGGTCATTTCCGTGACGTTCGATAGTTGCAACGTCCTACAAGCATACGGGTTGCACGCATACGATCCAAAGTGTACACGATACTCGAGCGAATTGGGACTTACACGGGGGGTCCCCGGCAGTCAAGTTACTCGGGGTCCCCTGACTCGTTGCTAACAGCATTGTACACTTCACCTGTAGGTGCCACGGGCGTACAATCCGTACAGTCGTACGTACCGACTGCAGGCAACGAAAAGGGCCCAATTCCCTTCGGTTTACGCTTGAATCGTGCGCTTTACGCCCTTGTGCCTGTCACTTTGTTAAATGTGTGTGTACGCATGCGTATATGAATGTACGAAGGCACAAAGCCGAATTGCAGCTATACGCATAGCTGCAGTTTGGTCCCTCCGTACCTTTAGCTCCGTCACGTAGCCAGTAGGGGGCAGTCACGCTAGCCATTCGCCCCCCCCCCCCCACTCTTTCGCTCCATCTCGCTCTCTGTGAACCTTCCGTAAGACGGTACCACGAAGAAGAAGACGAAGAGGAGGAAACCGGTGGTGGCTCGCAGAACGCGGCAAGTCCCAACCGATCGGGCCCCTCGGTACCGAGCGCGAAGGGGTGGGGGGAAGACGAGAGAGAGAAAGAGAAGGACTACGACGATATAGGAATCGTGCACGCCGTGAACTAGAAACGAATCAAGAGGTGCTGACGACGGTCGCCCCGCGAGACGACAGCACCGGCAACGGAAACCAAAGGACCCACAATCGTCACAACTTTGGTACCATTCGCCAAAAAAGAAAAAATATATATATATACGATTATTGATACAAATATATGTATATATTTATATATATGTATATGCATACATATATTCATTTATATTCATGTATATTCAAAGACGTATTCGTACATGACTGAAAGGCCCCGAGCTCGAGTTTCGTCCCCATCGCGTCGATTCGAGTCGCGCGGGCAATTCAATCCACTGAGAATCGCAACGTTAAAATCGTCTCGTGGGGAAAGAAAAAAACGGAAAATACAACGAAGTGTGACAGTGACATGATTCAGTGCCGATTCAACGATCGTATAATTACTCAACGAATCACATGAAGTATGCCGGGCGTTAAATAGAAAATTAATAAAAATCGCGCCAAGTTTGCACGATATACCGAGCCGGACACGTGGAAAAATCGCGGAGCGTTTGAAAGTGTCATTGGTGCGAAATCGACGAATTCGTTTTAATCGACGCGGTTGTGCGTGATGATACGAAGTTGTACGATTTGACAAAACGCAGACGAGTGAACAGTTTTAGATTTGCGGCGAGAACGGGAAGAATTTCATTCGTTCAAGGTAAGAACGACGAATTTTTGGCCTCGGTGTAGTTCCGCAAGCATCGAGTACGGGGGGAGTACACGTAACCCACATCGTGCAGGTTGGGACACTTTGCCTCATCGGTCGATACGAGACTAATCGGGAGATAAATCCAATATTTAACTTTTTTACGCGGGGAACGGCGTTGATTATTCCTCGAGGACAATAGCATTGTGGCATTGGCGATTTGAGAAAATAAATGAAAAGCAGTGGGCGAAATGTCGGAAAATTATTGAAAAATTATCGAGTACGTTCAAATCTTATTGAATTGAAGTTACTATTTTAATATGATGGAGTAAATGTAAATTAATTGAGTACATTAAATGTAGTAGTAGTATTTTTATTCCTTGTAGGCTCTATTTAATTTTTACAACTTATGCCTCTTCCTATTTTTCTTTCCAGCTCCCTCACGAATCCATGTAGCTTGCAATAATGCCCCCCATGATTAAATGAAATGTATTAATTTAATGGAAATTATTGTTTCAATTTAATAGAATGTGTATTGAATAATTATTAAACTCGTTAAGTAATTATTTAATTTATATTTCAAATAATCATTTGATACGAATTTTGGCAAGTTAAAATAATAGTTTAATTTAATGAAATAAAAGTAATTTTATTAATTACATTGAATTGATTATTGAATTAAAAAAATTAAGAATTAAATTAAATATATTAAATTAGAATTATTATTTTAGTATATTAAACTTTGTAGTAGTAGTAGTTTATTCCATATGTCTCGCATTTGCTGTGACATGGCCCTACTTAAATTTTGCGTTACAAGTTTTCCATTTTTTCTTGTATACATTTTGCCTTACATACAAATATATAACATATATTAAACTTTGTATTAAATAATTAATCAAAATCGAAAGTGATAAATTATTTTTAAAATTTAGAAAATTATCTAATGTAATCCAACAAAAGTTATCTTGCGTGTAGAATTGGAAATGTACGGTTAATGTTTTTTTTTTCAAAATGAACATTGACCTTACGTTTAACAATTGTTTTGCAAAATTTAATGCAAACTTGCACGAAAATACACGGCATTCTTTAAATCGTTAGAACGTCATTTTTCGCCTGACACTAAAAATTTGAACATTTTTCGAAAGTTCGAAGATCATCAATCCCAGTACTTCAAACGATCGCCCATTGTTCGACTCGGCACTCCATTAACTTCTTTTTATCACCACGTATTGCATGTTTTTTGCAAAAAAAGTGCAGTATTCCAGGTTACGACGAAAATCATCAACGTGCGCAAAGTATCGGAATTTTTGCTTGTACTTAGCCGGACAGTGTATCGCTTTTCGAAAACATCGTACCGGCCGGCCGATTAGTTCCGTCTCAAGGTCGCATGAACGAGGTGGAAAGCATCAGATACGTCTTATTTTGCCTCGTTTCTTCTGGTTGCTCTTGCAATCTTCTTCTTGTTCGCGTTCTCGTTCTTCGTTCCGTGTCTTCGTCAGCCTTGGCCGCGGCGGGCCTACGGCTTTGGCGAACGCGTCCAACCCTGAGGAATGCCCTGTCGAGTCTTACGACCGGTTATCCTCTGCAGTCTCATCATTTTTGTATACACATACGCGCGTATCATTATCTTTCGTGGCTCGTCCCTTTTTATACCCTCGATAATGAAATTCGGCACGTCAACGTTGATGCACGAGCTCACGGGCGCCACGAGATTATTCCCCGACCCCGGGGAGTATCGGTGAAAAAAAAAACTCAATACCACGGCTCAGCGGCGCGGGAGTGATCGTAAAAGGACCCCGAAGAAACGATGGCCGTTAAAAACGCTTCGGCGATTACGAGCCGTCAAAAACCACACGAACCGGAAGCAATCTTTTTTTTTCTTCGCAATAAAAAAGATTTTTTTTCTCTTTTTTTTCTTCGTAATAAAATAGATAAAGAGAAAATAAAATAGCGCCTTTTTTCCATCGTTTTTACAATGTTAGATTTCGATTCTCGAATGTCGATACCCTGACGCACGAGGGCACAGGGAAACTGCGAAAAACCTGTCGACGGCTCCATTTTAAGAGAGGGTTGTGACGAGTCAAAAAACTCGATTTTTTTCGCATTTTCTCAAGGCATCGATGTTCAAAAAAATGCGAAAAAAATGCTCGGGTTGAAATTTTGAAAATTGAACTGGCTACAGACGATTTAGGGAGAACAGGCAGCGCAACGATTTATGTATACTGAATCTTAACTCATAACTGTTAGCTATAATTCTCGGATTTCGAATTAAAAAACACGAAATTTTGGTAATTGCAGTAGCTATTGTTGTAGGTAGCCGTTTCTTTCTTCGAAATATTGGATTCTTTAAGCTCCCAATATAAGTAAGAATTTCGCCAAAATTGGACTTTTTCGAACACCCGCCATTTTGTGATTCTTTTCTTTCTCGAAAAACGGCAACGTACATCGAGAACTACATTTAAATTAAACGATTTAAATTAAAAGAATTTAAACTAGAATTAGAATTCAATAGATTATAAAACTTTTTTATTTTTATTTCTCAGACCAATCATTGTCAAATTATGAATTCGACCGTTGAGCCACACTTTTGTACAGACGCTGCATTATACCTCAATAACATTGTTAATTTTGTTTTCCATAAAAATTTATAAGAAACAACTTCAATATACGTTTAATAATATACTTTTTCTTCCCAATGTCAAACGAATAGTCTAGCAGACGAAAAAAATTCGGGAAAAAGGGCATTTTTTCGGCCAGTCACAGTGGTGTCCTCCCTTAAGGGGCAACATACTTTTAGGTGAGGAAAAAGTTGCTGATTTTCATGATTGTTTTATGGAAAAATTTCTTCACCATTCTTGAGCCTTAGGATATGTCTTATAACTACTTTTGGCTGTTACTTGGTATTTGAAAAAAAAAAAAAAAATCTCCAAAACTTTTGAACAAATTGAAAAATTAGTTTTCAAAACTGGCGTGACGTATAGCTCAAAAACTAATTGACCGATTCCGATGAGGTTTAGCAAAAATCTTACCAACCTTATTGTCTCAAACATGAACCTAAATGTTCTCGAAAATTCAACGAGGAAGTATTTTTTATTGATGCTCCAATTCTCAAAAACAGTGGGAAGTCTTTCCTTTAAAAAAATCATGAAAATCAGCGAATTTTTTCCTCGCCTGAAGGTATCCGAAATATACCTAAACCGATTTTCAGTTAGCTTCGCTCCAAGATCGGTACAATTCCTGTGACTGGTCGATCGATCGAGCGGTCACCCATCCGCGTATCGGCCGATCGCCCTCTTCCTATTGCCCGCGATTTTCCATTTCAGGTCTACTCGACCTCGTCCACGCGTTTGCATGTACGCCAAGTACACGAATGTTGCCTGCCTGCGATCTCATTTTCACGAATAGCCATTCGATCACTAAAATCGTGGTCACGTGCCGAGCGCCGTAAGCCCGTAACACGTTTTTGAATCGAGAGCTCGTTGCTCCCCGGCGTGTGTAACATGTGGAAAAGCCACGTACGCGCTCACACCCGCGCGCGCACACGTACAAGCGGGAAGAGCCGTGTAGAGAAATGAAGGAATCGCGAGAGGGCAAGCCGGTATGTCGTCCACGGATAGCGGTACCTCGTGGAACTCTCCGTGGCGGTCTCCGCGTCGAGCTCTCCTGCGTCTTTCGTCACCATGTACATTAACACTTTTTTCAATTATTATTCCACTCGTTAAATACCAAAATCTTACTGTGACGACATTTTTTGTCGATCGTACAAAAACGGCAGTACGCCGAGAAAAAAAAAACACGGCAGCGAAGCGACGGTGAAAAAAAGAAAGAAAAAAGGTGACTGGAGACATTTTTGCTCAGCTGTAAGACGCTCAAAGTGTCTCTCGGGTCAGTTGAGGAAGTTTGAGCGATCCAGTTGAGTCAAGTAACGGATTATGAATTTAAAAAAAAATGCTTCAATTTTTTATAAAATATTTAATTAAATGGCAAACTTTTGCATTTTTGGGTAAATATTCGGAAGTGGGGCTCCTGCTAGAATCAGGCTAATTTTTTTTAAGGGTTCAAACAAACCCAAACGAACCCAAACAAACTCAAACAAAAATTAGCCTGATGCTAGCAGGAGCCCCACTTCCGAATATTTACCCATTTTTAGATTTTTATTACGTAAATAAAAAGAACGTTTGTGTTACTCCCAACTTAACAAATTATAACATTATCGATTATTATTATGAAAAAATATGCGTCAGCGAATATTCACACAACTCAGAATGAAATTTTGCGTCATTTATGATGATGCCTGTTTATATTTATGTCACAAGATTATTCATTATTGCCATTAATCGTATCAAGTGTTGCTGAAATGTGGCAACTTCGCGGACATTGGCAGCAACGCTCTTCATTCGCCAGCCAAGATTCGTAATCGTGCATCAAACCTTGATGGTTCGATATTGAATATACTGGGTGTCCAGATACGAATGGGATTGCAACTGTCGATAGGTCAGATCATGTCCTACTATGTGCTGGAATTTCAGTTCAGTAAAAGTCCCACGGTTTTCGAGCTTTTGGGCTTTATGTTATTTTTTTTTAAACAATCACCTGCTTTTGGTTTTTCGCATGTCATTTCTACAAATGATACAAATCGACAATCGCTTAGCAACTTTTTAAAGCAATTGGCACGATATGCGTAGTACATTTTTTTTACACCATAGGCTATCAAAGTCAGATGTTCGAATTAGTTTGTATGAAAATTCTGCATGAGACCTTTTTTCATAAAGTTTCCTTAACATTTAAGGTTAAAAAGAAGACTTTTCTAGATAAAACAAACAACCCAGAGTCTTTTTTTTAAACCGGGTCAAAAAAAGTTATCATTTGTAGAATTAGGAAATAAAAATAGATTTTTATTTCGAAAACCGTGGATCTTTGACTAAACTGATATTCCAGCGTATAGTAGGACATGATTTGACCTATCGACAGTTGCAGGATTATCCATTCATAACAGGACACCCTCAATGATTACAAAGCTTTAGTTTGAGCTAACTCGTCGTTAGAAATTATTTATCTTGGTGCCAAGTAGCCTTAAAAAAAGATATCACATTAACTAATGTTTTAATGACGAATTAAACTATTTTTTATCTCTGGTGTTTGACGTTGGAAAAAAAATCAAAAAATTCCCAACAACTCAGTATAGTCTAGACTACAACATATATTTTTTTCCCAATTTAATCTTGGATTGCGGCTAACGCTCGAGCTTCCTTAGAATCGTTGGCCGATTGTCGCAGTCGGTGATAATGGTTGTCTTTTGAAAAACTGGCGAGCGGCAAATCTTTCCGTCTGCGCTTTCGTGTGTGACGCGTGACTCGCTTACAATCTGGTTAAAACGAAAGTGGCCGCTCTCGTAGAGTTACACTCGCCTTTTACCGTTATCCGTTATACGCACATAAACGACGACGTACGCATCGCTTTTACGAAAGAAGAGGAGGACGGAAAAGCCAACGAAAAAAAAAATAAGCGTTTCGTCATCCGCGGGAAACTTGGCTGAATAACGTGCCCCGTTTTTTCCCTAGACAGTTTTGACGATTTTACGGTTCTGCACACGGGAAACAACCGTCGAGATACCGAACTTGACTTTGTTGAATGATTCGAGCTCACGCAATCGAACGCAACTTTCCTAATTCTCTTTTACTGACGTCGATCGCTAAACGCAACCAATCCGAAGAATTCCGTAATATCGAGACGAAATTCGACACGTAATCTGAATTTGTTGGAATTCTATTTAGGTCGTTTTATTGTTCTTGCGAATTTATTTTCGATACGTGGACTGATGCACGAATACGTACGACTATCTTTAGAAACGGGTTTAATATTATCGCTGCTCTTAAGGCGAGCTCGCAACTTCGATTGTACCGTAGAATAATTAGAAAGGGATGCTATAACGAGAATACACAATTCTCTTATTAATAATCGACGATTATTTATGGAAATCGAATTAGAATATAACTTTTTTTTGTTGGACGATTGAAAGATGGCCGTTGCCTTTTTTTATACGTTTTATTTTTGACAATGGTGGCTGATCTCTAGTAACGAATTTTATCATACTGTTACAGAGACTAGCAATCGGAAAAGGTATTCAATTTATTTAATTCACGCTATTGTGTTAACAATTAATTATATTAACTGTTATGAGCAATTAAATGCATTAACTGTTATTAAGAATGAATCGTATTAACCGTCATCAACAATAACTTGTATTAGATGTTATTAATAAACCGATTACTGTTATCAACAAATTGTATTAATTGTATGGATAAAGTTCCGCAGAGGACATACCTCCGATTAATTTGGAATTTTGTGTACCCATGTATTTTTACTTACTGATCACGAATATGATAGTGAAAATACCAGCAAATTTGATTTTCAAGGTAAAAAATAACAAAAACTGGTTTTTTAAAAAGTTTTTTGAATTTTATTGTAAAAAACGATGATTTGAGAGAAAAATATTTCCTACAAAAGCTGTAGAATATGAAAGGATTGATCTTTTATGTTCTATACAAGTTTTGCCTAAAACCAATCTGTTTCGAGAGAAATGGGATATTGTTCAAAAAGTACATTCTCCTAATCTCCATTAGTTTCGATATTATCTACTTACGCACTTTGCCGCGGGTAGGTTGCAGTTTGATCTTTAACGGTATATGCATACCTAAACAACGAACAACAACACATAACACAGCAAACAAACCCAAACAACACACAACATACAACACAACAACAAAAACCCAAACACAACACCAACAACAAAACCTAAACACAACAAACAAACCCAAACATCACACGACATCCAACACAACAATAGAAACTCAAACTCATAGCACAACAAACAAACCCAAACAATACACAGCATACGCGACGACGACAAAAACCCAAACAAACAAACCCAAACAACCCACGACATACAACACAACAACAAAAACCCATACACACAGCACAACAAACAATCCCCAAACAACACACCACACAACGAACAAACCCAAACAACGCACAACACAACAAACAAACCCAAACAAACTCCAACCTTCCCGTGCGCAAGTAGATAATATCGAAACTAATGGAGTTTAGCAAAATATACTAATTGGAACATTATTTTAAACATTTTTCTCTAAGATGAACATTTATTAAAATAAAATAGAAAAACATTTAAAAAATCAGTTTATGAATTTCGACCTTGAAAATCTAATTTGCGGGTATTTTCACTATCATATTCATAATCAGCGGGTCAAAATGCATGGGTTCACGTAGATCCAAATTGACCGGAGGTATGTCGTTTGTGGAACTACACCCAATCGTATTAAAATTTAACCGTACCGACAATTAGCTGCGGACCTACTGTGTATTAACAACTTATTGCATTAAGGGAGGACATCACTGTGACGGGCCGAAAATGGTCGTTTTTTTCTCGAAATTTCTTTCCCTACGAGTATGATTTATTTTTGTTTATTTGGGATTCGGAATTCGAATTCTTTCCCTACGAGTATTAGTAGTAATAGTTCATTCCGAGTATGCCCTTTTGAGGCTGTTTACATGAGTGCCCTTCCCTTCCCCTTTACAATACCCTACGAGTATTATTTATTTTTATTATTTATTTGGGATTCGGAAAAATGGTATGTTTTCGAGCATACATTTAACTTATTTCCTGTACATTTTCATGAAGAAAAAATTAAAAACTAACAACGAAAAAATAAAAAAGATTTATAATGTTTTCATTGCCATTGCAAGTAGCCGTTTTTCCAAAAAAAGTTCACAGAATGGCGGGTGTTAAAAAAGTGTAATTTTGGCGATATTTTTCTTGCATTCGGGGGCTTAAAAAATACTAAACAAACAAAACAGCTACATACAACGATTGCCGCCGGAACACCGAAAATTTTGGTTTTTTTTTAAAATAAAAAATAGGACAATTACAGCTAGAGTTATAATTGCTGCCAGGTCCAGAAAAGTCATTTCCAGAAAAATGCGATTGAAAGTTTTACTGTACGTAAAACGTTGCGCTACCTGTTCTCTCTAAATCGTCTGTAACTTGGTGAATTGTCAATACGTTAACTTGAATTTTGTTGTCCCATATTCTCGAATATGCATACTTGGGGAAAATGCAAAAAAAGAACGATCGAACATCAACAAATTGATGTTGTTATTAACTGTTATTAATCAATTGTATTAACAATGAATTGCGTCAACAGTTAATTGTATTAACAATTAATTGTATTAATAATGAATTCTATTAACATTTAACTGTATTAACGTAATTGTATTTGTTCCTGAATTCCATATGTTCACACGAAGCTCTGATGAATGGACACAAAATTTACGGGTATCAATTAACGAATTCACGAATGCGTCTCGTATTTTTATTTCTGTTTTTTTTTCTTCTTCTAAACATACTTGTGCCTAGATGGTTACACATGTCTCGTCGTGGAATCTCTCGACGCACGAATGTAAATTTAAACGGACTATTATGCGCCGAGATTCACCGGTATGCCAGATCCGTTACGGTTGTTTTGTCGTTCCGGGGCTGCTCTATCACCGTAACGACGTGAATTGAGAGCGCGAAAGGAATTTTTGTCCCTTGCGCAACGGCAGAATACCGCCGATGACAAAAAACGCGGCTATGATGAAAAAAAAAATCAAAGGTATAAAATCGTGGTCACGTCGCTGCCCTTTGTTTCATTCGGATAAAAAAACAAGTAACCTTATCGAACGCGGCTCTTTGGAGCGTAACCGGATAAAAAATTGCATCATAATGGACGAGCCGATGATTTCTTTGAACCAATATTCCCATTGTGTTACTAGGAACGACCATTTTTGAAGGCTCGTTGGAAAAACAATAAAACGTAACCAGGAAGCTATGAAATTTAATAGATAAAAGTTAAAGTAGGCAGGGTCGCTTTATAGTGAATTTATTCGGGCTCAATTAATATCAATGGCTCCGATGAACGTTGTTTTTTCGAAACTGTTTATCATATATTATTTTATATTTTATGTATCAATAAATTTATTAATTTTAATCGACGTGCCGGCAAAATACGTTTGTTTTTTTCTTTGAAGTCACGACTGGTGAGACCTACACCAACCTACATTTCAAGTTACTACACAGGGCTTTCAAATAAATTTCAATTTTTAGTGAGCCAATCTAGCAGTTGATTTAATGCATTTTTTCTTTATTTTTTTTATATTTATTATTAGGACGTTGAATAAGTTCTCGCTGTTTCTATTGAGATTGGTTAAGACGCTTCGAAAATAATGATTTTGATGTGTTGAATTGAAGGCATTACTTCATGAAGACTCGTGTAAGAGTCTAGCTGAACTTGCAGAATCATTAGGAGTTGATTACACAACAGTTTCGTAATGTATGAAAGCATTGGGAAAGATTTTATTAAATAAATAATTAATTTTCCCGCAAAAACAGCGAGAACTTATTCAACATTCCAATATTTGCTATGTTTTGCAATATTTTGTTATACACGCGGAGAGTATGTTATTAAAAAATGGAGGAAATCAATTAGAGATTTCATGGTAAGTACTTCTTTTTTCTTATTTCGGAATAGAAATAAAAAATGAACACAAACTCCCAGAAAATCTTGGCTGCTTCAGTGAAGGGCAAGGAGTACGCTTCCAAGAGATAAAAATCGTGGAAGATAGGTATCAGGAAAGATGGGACACATACACATGATGGCTGATTACGTTTGGAGTCTGATGCATGACTGCTTCGACAAGTCTCGCTCAACAAAATCATGAAAAAGAAGCATACTCAATGTAAAAATATTTGATAAAACGTAAATTTTCAATAAAATAAAATTTTATTTTAAAATTTGTATTTTTTCGTGTTCTTACGTAGAATAGCAATATTAAGTGTACAAATAGGATCAGTATAGAGCTAATTGTAAGATTGAGAAAAAATATACAGTTTTGTGGCACTAAATCGACTTTGAGCTGTGTAGTAAGCATTTAATCTAACATAGAGGTATGGCTGACATTCATTGAGACTTCTTAATGAGCAGCTAAAAAAATTGTTGATGCCATTACATAGCTATGACCAGTCAAAAAATTGAACTATTAAAATATAACGTTGCATCGTTGCAATGCAATGAAAATTCAATACGATAGTGATTTTATGTCTGTCGTAAAATACTTGATCGATTTTTTTGTCCTTACCTCCAAACAGACATTAATTGACGGTCTCGGTACATCGCGGCAAGAGTATTTCGGTTTTTCATCGGGGATAATAAATCAAATGAATGCAAACGAGTGTAAAAGTTAAATTAACAGGCTACATCTACCTAGAGGCCCATAAAAATGGCCCAAATTCCGAATTCTTTTCTGAAAAAAAAAAAAAACGGTTGGTGAAAAAGAAACGCATTTTTTAATCAAAAAGGTATATAATATTCAGAGCTATTCAAAAAAAAATATCATGAAAAAATTGAGAAAATACAAAAAGATGGCCACCGGCAGTTGATGAAATTTTTTCCGCGATGTTTGGCGGTGGACCGTCTCTAGCTTATGGACGGTTCATCCGGAATCCAAAAACCGAACGAGTCATTCGAGTTAACAATAAACACGAGATGAACCCTAGGGATCATATTTTCCCAAATTACGTGCCTACTTTATTTTTGTTAAATAGATTGTCCACTTTCTGTTCAAACTATAATATTAATGTTTAATCAATCTCACGAATAATAATTGATATACCTAAGTGATTTAATACTGGCTGTACAAAACTGGTTTAGTTTAATTCTACTTGGGTGTGATAAAACTTATAATATAAAGGTAGTTCAACTTGAAAGTTCAGTTCATGTTGTATACCTATGATTTATATATATATAAAGGTGTACACTCGAGCTAATTTACATTTACATTTACCTAACGTCCCCAAAATAAAAAAATCCCAAAATAAGTGCAAGACGTTCCGGGGGACAATTTTATCCATACCCCATTGATAATCTTAAACTCCAGGGTGTCCAAGAAGTCCTTATGTAAGATTTGAAAAGAAGGACATCTTTTTATTGAAATCCTAATAAATTGAATATGTCAAATATGCCAATCGCAAGATAGATAAATATGCCAGTAGTAAACGCCTTTAGATCTCAATTATGTCAAATATTTTTGAAATTACGAGCATTCTCCCTTAAGGGGATCATATCGCACGCCATTCCCTCTATGCGTCCTGCATCGTTTCATCAAAATACAATTCATATTCCTGTCCATTCGTGAACAATCGAAATGAATGCTTTTCCCAACGAAATTGTACGAAAATTGTCAATCTGGCGGGAACTTTCGGGTGATCGTGATGCGTGGATGGAACATCAGATCGAAGAGATAAGGAGTCGTTGATCTGGCCTGAAGTTGGCGAATGTAATTGACGTTTAACAGCCGGTGGAGAAGAGCAAGCGAGACACTCGCTTTTTTTCCTTTCTTTTTTTTTACATACGATCTCGTATCCGCAATTATGCTCGAGACGGTGGAACGACGAGAGACACCATGGTGTTTGATGATTTACCCCGTGGGAAGTTTCCCAAGAGGTTGGTCGTTCGTTACGCGTTTGCCACGGTCATGAGATCCCTGAAGAAAAGCTTAAAAAAAAAAATTGCTCGTGCGAACTCTCCAACGTTTTCTCAACATTTAACGTATATAGGCACATTCCCGTTGTTCACAGCACGTTTCCGCGTCCCTTTTCTTTCGTCGAATAAGAAATCACGCCTGATTGGGCAACGTAACATCCGGCGATCGCTCTGTCTCGTTGTCGTTTTCATCGAACTCTCATTTTTAACCTTCTCATTGCAGATGAGCCGCCTGCCAGCCGTTTGGATTGTTGTGATGTCACATCTAGCCTCGACACTCGCCGGTCCCATATACGCCCCACAATTTCTCGCTGGTGGTGAGTTAGGCTTTTTTTGCATGCATTTTTCGAAAATTGCCGAATTGGACTCGATCACCATTATTTAGACGTATTAGGAAAAATAACGGCAATTCTGTCGCTTCCTCGCTCTGTTTGATGATGATTTCTTCGCAGTAATGGAAAAAATTTTAAGTTTAATTATTCCAGTATTTTGCGAATTTTCAGAACTCTTCGACTGCCTTGGTTTCAACACTTTGGGAAATTTTGATCTCAATTGTTTATTTCTTTAGTCATTGGTAAATTCAACAAATTATCGACCAGAGTTCATGTGTAACCATTAAGGGATTAGGCTACTGTGGCGACCCGATAATCCGGGTTATTCTCAAAAACTAAAGGATTAAGTTCTGAAAAGCCCATACCTCCAATGCATTTGGAATTACGTGTACCCGTGTATTTTAAACGCTAATCACGAATATGATAGTGAGCATACTCGCAAATTCGATTTCCCAGGGCAGAACTCACAAAAATCGATTTTCAAAAAGTTTTTCTATTTTATTTTCATAAATGTTGATCTTAGAGAACAATGTTCCCTACAAAAGTTGTAGCCTATAAAAAGTTTGATATTTCATGTCCTATACAGCTTTTGTCTAAAACCATTCGGTTCCGAGAAAAATGGGATTATGTTCCAGTGAGTACATTTAGCTAAACTTCGTTAGTTCCGATGTTATCTAGTTACGTACTTTACCGCGGGAAAATTGGAGTTTAGTCTTTAAAATGCAGTCTAGTCTATAACCCAAACGAACCCAAATAAGAATAAGCAAAAAAATAAAATAAAATACAAAAATAGCAATAAATAAACATGCATCTTAAAAACTAAACTCCAACCTTCCCGCGGTAAAGTGCGTAAGTAGATAATATGGAAACTAATGGAGTTTAGCAAAATGTACCCATAGAAGCATTATCCCATTTTTCTCGGAACCGAATGGTTTTAGACAAAAACTGTACGAAACATAAAAGATCAATCTTTTTATAGGCTACAACTTTTGTACAAAACATTTTTCTCTAAGATCAACATTCATGAAAATAAAATAGAAAAACTTTTTAAAAATCAGTTTATGTGAGTTTTTCCCTTTAAAATCGTGTTTGCGGGTATTTTAATTATCGTATTCGTGATCAGCGAGTCGAAAAATTCATGGAAGAAGGAAATTCCAAATTAATCGGTGGTATGGGCTTTCGAAACTACATCCAAATTAAAAGAGCTTTCTACTTTGTTGGGCCGAAAAATGTTCGACTAGTCCCGATTTTTAATGCGAAAAATATTAGATATAGAATGTTGAAATTTAGTATGTTCACTGAGCGGTCTTTATTGAACATGATAGTATTTTTTAAAGTTTGGCAAAACATGGTACTGGGAGTGGGGAGCCACGTATGTCGATGGGCCAGCGATGATATTCTTCGCTTGCGGAAGTCCAGAGTCCTGAACAGGTGATCTAAAGATAAAAATCAAGCATATTTTTACTTTGTTCAATATTGTGTATAAGTAGAACGAGAATCGAGAAGAAAAAATGAAAGATAAACAAATAGTGCGCGTTTGAAGGGGAAGTTTAGTTTCTTACGGAACATTTTTGCCGTTTTTTGTTTATAAAATAAAAACTTTAGAATATTTTTCGGATAATTCTAGTTCAACTAATGGAGACGTTTGTTGTACACGTGCCTGCCAAATTTCATAACGATTGTTCATCTAGGGCGTGCGAGAACAATTCCGCAATTTTTGAAGACGTCGTTTCAAGATAAATGCGTTTGAAGTTAAACTGAAGATTATATATATATATAATGTATATAAAATATATATGTGAATAAAATGAAACGTTTCATATTTGCACCTAATCTGCTATGCAAAGACCATAGACCATAACCTTCCTTAAGTATTGGCTCTTACAGCAAAATCAAATTATTTTTTGTCTTGACAGGCCGAAGGCGAAACCTCCTTTAATTTGGAAGGAATAAGTGAGATGATGGAAAAATCGTTTGGACATTTGTTTGTATGTACATTAACAAGGTTGTGTACCAAACTCCATAAAAATATTAATAATCAAAAAAACATCAGACCATTTTTTTTCTCGATAGTTCGAGAAAAGTGTCATTATAATTTTCAATAAGTAATGAAAAAACATGTTAAGAAGAAAAACGTCGGTCAGAAGTCAAGTACTATAACATAGAATAAGTGTACTAACTTTTATGTAAATCCGTTCATTAGATATCGATAAATCGTGTACACCGGTTTGAGAAACATCGTTTCGAGAAAATCGCAAGTTTTACTTGCGGATCCTTAGGAATCATGTTCACCTTCAATCTGCGTTTTCTGCACCATATGTTGGATCTTTATCTTCAATTTGAGTTGCCTCGAGCGAGTGTCGATTTTTTTGAATCTTCACATACTTTTCAAATCTTCACGCCTAACCCTTTAAACGATTAATAAATGTAGACATTTATTAGTCAATCATCGAACCGAACGATCGTAATACCCAAAAACCCGCAAGGGTAAAAGCTAGGCCTCAGAAATATCCGTAGCCAATTAGCTTCTCATCGCGATGAAAAAACAAAATGTTTTTATCACGCGGGCTTGCGTCTTTGAGTCACGCGGATCGCGATTTCCGCATGCGAGGAATTCCCTGAAAGTTGTTTCGATGTCATCCTCGCGAAGAGAAATTTCGACAGGAACCTTTCTCTCGAACCCACATACTTGGCCGATTAGCCATGAATATATATTTCTGCGAGGCAATGGAAGTAGCGGTGACTTTTTCATTCATTTTTCTCTTCGATCTCTCTCTCTCTCTCTTTCCTTCTGTTTTTTTCCTCTGGTGTCGCGCTCAGAACGAGGACCAATCCTCCCAACGCGAGAAAAATGGATGAGACCGTTACGCGGAGGATCAGCATCGTGATTCATTCTTTTGAATATATATATATATATATATATATATACGGGGTGTCCTGTTATAAATGGATAATCCTGCAACTGTCGATAGGTCAGATCATGTCCTACTATATGCTGGAATTTCAGTTTAATAAAAGTCCTACGATTTTCGAGATTTTGGGTTTTATGTTATTTTTTGAGAAAAATCATCGGCTTTTGGTTTTTCGCATGCCATTTCTACAAATGATCGAATTGGTCAAATGTTCGAATTAGTTTCCATGAAAATTCTGCATAAGATATTTTTTTCATAAAGTTCCCTTAACATTTAAGGTTAAAAAGAAGACTTTTCTAGATACAACAAATAACGAAGAGTACTTTTTTTAACCTGGTAAAAAAAAGTTATCGTGTGTAGAAATGACATGCGAAAAACCAAAAGCAGATGATTTTTATCTCGAAAACCGTGGGACTTTTACGAAACTGAAATTCCAGCATATAGTAGGACATGATCTGACCTATCGACGTTTTCAGGATTATCTATTCATAACAGCACACCCAGTATATATATATATATCTTTTGACGGTAAACCGTAATAACGAATTTCCTTGTCTGCTAACGGTAAAACGGCAAGTAGCGAGACCCAAAACAACAACGGCCGTAACATGAATCCTTCGCCCCGAAATAAACGAAATAAAGACGGGGTAATCACTTGATTACGAGCGGAGTCGTAAAAAATCATTCTTTAAAAAGGGCAATCAAGGTAGACGGACGATTCACCGAGAAAAAAAACACGAAAAGTAGGCTAAACGAATTGACGACTTCCGGTCGATTTATCCATGAACTGCAAAAATAAGTAGGACGCGAAGATTATTTTTTCTCTTCGTGTAACACGTGTCAACGTATGTCCAAACAATTTTACTAAAAAAAAAGAACATATTGCGGGCGCCGAGAAATATTCCGCTATTTTTCAAGGATCGAAAATAAAAACGAATTTCATTTCGCTGACGATGGTTTCATAAATACATTTCAAGGCCTTATATACCTTCAAATGGTCGGAAAACAAGGCTTTTTTGGGATATTTTTTTTACAATCCTAACGTAGCAATCAGAATGAGGTTTAAAGGGTTTACTCTACATATCTGTAGATACGCAAATCAATTTTTTATTTTCCGAAAAAATTTTAAATGGCCGCCCAGTGTCCGGTAGAAGGAGAACGCTTTTTCAAGACCCTTCACGAGCGGACCCACAAAAACGAATTTTGTTCGAGATCTATATGAGCTTTGCTACGGAAGTACACAAGATTATCCAAAAATATTGTTTTTTTTTGCCAAATTGGCACTATTTTGAGTAAAAATGCATTTTCGACTGAAAAAACGCCTTTGTCTGTTTATAAAAACCATAATTGTTAATAGATCGTAAAAATGGCGTGTACTTCGCGAGAAAATATATCTAAAAAGCTACAGTTGAAAATTGTTGGGGTTCGGCGTCAGTCCGATTTTGAAAACATGGGGTCAAAAACAAACGGCGTTAAACATTTTAAAACCATTTATGTCTGGATTTAATTTCTTCGTCTGGATATCATTCTTGGGATGTTGATACATATTAACCATATCATTTTTGGCATGTATATACATCATTTAGTCCAATTTAAGAAAAAATATAAAGTTTTTCGTTTTCAAAGGTATACAAACCCATATAAGGGTATATAAACTCTTAACGGACAAGACCCCGTAAGGGTCGTCCCCTTTAGACGGACGCCCATAGACGGTAAAAAGGCTATTTCCATGAAATTAAAAAAATAAAACATTTATGCAAGTCACTATTTATAGGTGAAAATTGTATAGTTAAAAAAATGTCCCGAAAAGAATTGTGGATCTGCGCCGTTGGTGAAATCTCGGAGATGGATCATTCGAAACAAAAAAAAACAGTTTTAGATTCAGTATATTAAAGGCGCATACCATACGATTTTTGATATATGCAAAAATAACAAAATGGCGGACATCTTTTGTAAAAACAAAAAAAACGTTTTTTTTTTCACCGTTTTCGGCAAAAAAACATAGTAAATATCAAAATTTGAAAAAAAATCCTTGATATGCGCTATGGCTATAGTTTTAAAGAATATATATGGTTAAAATATCATAAGGATCAGTTCAGTACTTTCGAAGATTTTATCAACAAACCGTCTATAAACGTTGCTTCGATAAAAACGCGTTTGAAGTTTGTTTGGATTACATAAATACATTCAATTTTTTTTATGTATTTCAAAAGTGTATTTATTAAGAGTAACAACTTTTCTATCAATATCTATAATATAATATAAACCAACCAAAAAAATTTATGGAAATAGCCTTGTTTAGCATCTAAAGTGAGAAGACCCCTTAATTGACCGTTCCCAACCCAAATTAATTCCACCGAGAATTCCCTAATTATCGTCTTATTACGTTTTTCTTTGAATCCACAAAATACAGAGAACTTAACATAAATCAGAACAAAATAAAAAATACCACACATTTAAGGATGTTGAGTCCTTATGAAACATGTTCATGTTAATTGCTCAATAAATATTGCTCAATAAATTTTTACACGACCTCCTGAATACTTCATGTAAAAACATACCAAATTTTCAGAATTCTATCATCATTACTTCAACCTCCTTAAGGGTTGAAATAAAAAATGATAAGAAAATTCTGAAAATTTGGTATGTTTTTGTATGAAGTACTTAAGAGGTCGTGTTAAAATTTCACGACGATTAGGAAGCTCGTTATTAAAAAATTAACGTTTTGTTAAGAACAATTTTTAAAAGAAATAAAAAAAAAATGTATCAATAAACTTCGTTTTGTTTCCGTTGCTTTCAGTATATTGTAGATATTATAAAATTGAGAGGTCAAAAGAAAAACTTATTGCAAAGTTACATCAGTTTCCATAAAACAACATTTAATTTGTGAATGTTAATTGTTCAATAACGAGCTTCCTAATTGTCGTGAAATTTTTACGAGACCTCTGAAATACTTCATACAAAAACATACCAAATTTTCAGAATTTTATCATCATTTGCGATTTGGGACTCAACATCCTTAAATACCACCCAGCATTGAAAGTGTAGAAAAATTAAAAAACGCTGCAACTATCGGCCTCCTAACAGGCGACAAAAATTAAATACAATCAAAGGATAGAGAAAAAGGGAAGGCAGACAAACAAAAGTGGCGAAGCATGAAAGCAGCTGTCACTTTTACCACATGCAGTTGATTTCATTCGATTGATGTATAATTTTTCGATTTAATTTAACCGATATTTCGTGGTCAATAAGTGCAGGTGATGAACGGTGGCGGACTGACGCATATAATAAGACGTGCGTTACACCCGCGACATTGAATCTGCCTTGAGCCGTTAGGTGGTGCGTGTTCTTGACCGAGGAAAACGCGTGGGTGAACTGGTCAGCGTTTCATTGCTCGTCTAAACCACCGATAGACGTGTTTTAAGTGGGTTACACGCTTGGCCAACCAGGATCCCGGTATTTCGTCTTTTATCTGGGTCACTTTTTTTTTCATCAAGTTCATCAAGACATCAAGTATCTGATCGATGCAGTCTACCTGTAGGCCTACTACTGTATATATTTTAGACCCTTTGAAATCTCACCTGCTCGAAGTCATGGCGCTATCACGTCGCTTGATACAAATATATATACATATATATATATATATATATGAGTGTATTGAGACTGCTGGATCTTAAAACTTTGAAGATCGTCCTCAGAAGAGTCAGAGATGCCGAAAGCCAACATTAGATAGTTACAACACGTGGAAAAAAATGTTTTTCTGTCTATTTTTGGTTTTAGCTATATATATATATAATTCAAGCTACAAATATATAGGGAAATAATATGCATCTGTATATATTATAAGAAAAACAATACGCAGAGGACCATACAAAGAAAATTGCAAGGCGCGTGCTTTATTTTTATGCAGCGATTATTTTATGCAGTTATTTTAAAAAGTGATAATCCTGCAACTGTCGATAGATCAGATCAGGGTCTACTAAATGCTGGAATTTCAGTTTAGTAAAAGTCCCACGGTTTTCGAGATTTTGGGCTTTATGTTAGTTTTTGAAAACAAACATCGGCTTTTGGTTTTTCGCATGCCATTTCTACAAATGACACGAATCGACAACAACTGAGCAACTTTTTAAAGTAATTGGCATTTTTTTACACCGCAGGCTATCAATGTAAGATGTTCGAATTGGTTTCTATGAAAGTCCTGCATGAGATATTTTTTCATAAAATTTCCTTAACATCTGAGGTTAAAAAGAAGGCTTCTCTAGATAAAACAAATAACCGAGAGTACTTTTTAACAAATCGGGTGAAAAAAAGTTATCATTTGTGGAAATGACATGCGAAAAATCAAAAGCAAATGATTTTTATCTCGAAAACCGTAGGGCTTTTGCTAAAATGAAATTCCAGCATACAGTAGGACATGATTTCACCTATCAACAGTTGTAAGATTATCCACTTATAACAGGACACCCTATGCATGTGTGTGTATATATATATATATATATATATATATATATATATATATATATATATATACACACATATTATGGGGATTCTCCATCAAGGTCGATGACTGGATTTCTTACATGGATGGCTATAATGTCTATAATCATCGTAGATTCCCGCATTACGACCTCCTTTCTGTTCGCGATTCAACTTCTTCGAATGTGGATCATTTCCTCCAATCGTCCAGTCCTACCGCACGCCACGCCGTAACTCATTAGCGGCGTGTGTATGCGTAAAAAAAAAACAAAAAAATAACCTTACCCACCCTGTTCCAAGCAAGAATTAATCGCCATTGACGATCAAATTGGAACGAATGTTCAAGTCGAACCGCGCTCGCTTGTAACAATTATTTCACAACCTCCAGACCGATCAATAAGCATTTCGACCCTCCTACGAGCAGAGGCGCAAAAAAGGCTTTCATACGGCTTCCCCATTTTTATGGCCAAACAAAATTCTCCACCAAAAACAAACCGCCACGAATATTACTTTTTTGCCGTTCCGTGCTGGTTGAACTTATAGCCCGCGTAATAAATTCGATTTATCGGGGGAGGCGTGGGCGGGCTCGGTTAACACCGAGCATTCGAACGCCGCATTTTTTCCCTCCAGCTTTTATGGGAGGGCGTTATTTTTATTTGCGTTACTTCGCGAGCATGGGAGGAAAAATTTGCGGTCATCATCACGACATCGTGTACCGTTTCTTCTTCCGATTGATCGCGCGAACGCCCCCGCACGACGCAACTTTCTTTGACTTTGTGACTCAGTGAGTGACGCGTCGAGTGGATTCTTTTTCACTTCCGCCGATTATACACACACACACACACACACACACACACACACACACACACACACAGACGCGCGCAAACGGAGACCCAGAAAAATACATTCTCCCGAGGACAACCGTGTCGTGAACTACCAGGGGGGGGGGGGGGTGGTCCTGAAAACAATTTTCTATGATTATTATTTGACCATTGAACGTGAAACGACCGAGTGACCTAGAGAGTGCCGAAATTGTCAAAGTTTTGGCACGAGTAACTGGACGCGTCTCGATGCTTGGGAATAACGTTCTCGACCCCGTACAAACGTGAATCCTTGATCAGCTGGAGGATCCCGTTCCGTTAGAAACTTTTTCATACCCCGTTGATATATATGAGGTATTCCACGTGAATCCAGTGGACTTTTTCCCTGACCCCCGCCAATTCGATTTTTTTTTTAATCTGATTCCATTGACCCTACAGACAAGCTGATTTTTTTTACATTTTTCGAATCAAACCTTAGTCAAAAAAATTTTTTTTTCCCAAAAAAACGCCTCGATGTAAAAATCTGAAAAAATTCCCAAAAATGCGAGATTATAGGCAAAGATTTTCAAGCTATCATCCGCAATGGCAGTACGATTTTTTCTGTGCTGAAGATGACTTCAACTGAAATTAATACCGGAACTTGGTGACTCCTAACTGTTCAAGGTTCATGATTGTTATTCGGTTATTCACAAAGGGTCAAAAAAATTCACTGTTGGTATCAAAATATTTAAGTATTCGCCCGACGTAAGCGGTTCTTGAATTATTCGGATTTTTTAAACGTTAATCGCTCAGAAAGCACAGAAAAAATCATACTTCCACTGCGAGTGATAGCTTGGAAATTTTTACATATAATCACGCATTTTTGGGAATTTTTTCAGATTTTTAAATCGGGCTGTTTTGTTTTTCGGATTTTTGTTTTTTTTTTTACTAAGGGTTGTTTCGAAAAATGTAAAAAAAAAATCAGGGTGCCTTTGAGAGTCAATGGAATTAGGTAAAAAAATTAATCGAATTGGCGGGGGTCAGAGTAAAAGTTTACCGGATTCACGTGGAATACCTCATATATATATATATATATGTGTGTGTGTGTGTGTGTGTGTATGTGTGTGTGTGTGTGTGTACACGGAATACAAAGATCCACGTGAGTCACCCGCGCGACAGAATCTGTTCGGCAGTCAAATATACGTGCCGATTTTTTTCCCCCAATCTTTTTTCTTCGAGGTCTTCGTACGGCTGGATCTCCGACCCGGATCAGCAAGGTGTCCACCTAGCGCTTGCATTATCCGTTATTTTTCGTATCGAGATAATATGGATAGTAGTAATTAAAAAAAAAAGAAAATCCGTTAAAAAGTAGTTTTATTCATATTTATAAACATCAAACAAATTTTTTTCTCTCTTTACTATAGCTAATGGTCGATATTAACATCTTTAACGTCCAAAAATGATCGAGCATGATTGTATGCTACTATTTACCATAAAATATCAAAATAAAATATGAATAATTGGAATAAATTAGGTAACTTTTTACTTTAGGACTCAAACTAAATATCATAGTAATAATGATGATTATAAAATGTCAAACAAAATAATAAAATAATCATTGACACGTAAAAAACAAAGCTGCAAAAAAACAGCCAGTCTTCGATGAGACGAATTTCATAATAATTTTCTCCGCAACATTTTTCGTCATTGTTCTTATATCGTCGTTCCAAGGTCTTCCTGGGTATTCGTAGGTCCTAGCGGCCGCACGAACCGACGATTCATCATTTTTTACAGCACTAATAGCTGCTTTTGATGATTCTTGAGCCCAGTTCCTTCGTAGAGCAGTTGCTTTTCCCTTGTACTCATTGGGCATCTGAAACAAACGTAGAAAAAATTAATTACTTGAACTCGTTACAACTAATACTGTGGCCATCTTACGCCGACCATACGTGGCCATCTCTCCTAATATCCCGGGAGAGTAGGCGACGTCTAAAATATAAACAAGTAGAAACAATACATGCGAAATCTTGAGGTTACAACAAAGCACTGTTCGTAAACTACTCAAGAAATACAAAAGTAACCATTACTTTTACAAACTATCATCACCACAATGTAAAACATGAAACCTTCGTAAAATTTAACAGTAGACAGAACAATTCGAAAGGATTTTATGTGCCTAACATTTTCTTGTCAAACTTTTGCTCGTCCACTTGTACCTGCGCACGACGGGAAGCGAATTAAGGGAGAATACATCTTTGTGAGGGTAAAATCAAGGATCATTTTTGACCATTTATTTAAGAAAGACAAAACAATATTTAAAACAAAATTTTTATATATGTTAGTACAAGTCATCAAGTAAAAGAATTGAAAAAAAAATTATTTTGAAACAAAACGGCGGCGCCGTAGTCGATGAAAGAAAACCCCTTTTTCATAGTCCTCTACGGGCGTATTCCGCACCGGTCGTATTTTTCAAGCTAGAACAAAAAACGAAAAATATTTTGAAAGTAGATATACAAAACTCGTCCAGTACGTAGGCGTTTGTCAAAATATTGATTAAAAAAAAAAATGGCGCTGATATAAATAAAAAAATCGTAAAAAAATCCGTCAAATATCGATAACATTTTTAAATTTCAACTTATCGATAAAAAATCCTACGTACTGGACTAGGAAATGTTGTCAAGAAGCTACAGTTAAAATTTCAAGTCTAACGATTAAAACCTCGAGACGCTACGCATACACCAGTGTCTAAAAGCATAGATTCGAGAAAAACCCGTTTAAAGTTTTAAGTAAAATTATGGAAATTGCGTGTTTACCTTTAATCGGCGATGCCTGGACCATACAATATCATTTTTTATCATTTTTATTTTTTTTAATTTTCATTTAATTTAAATTTTTTATTTTATGTTTATCATTTCTCATCATAATTACCTTTTGAATATAATTTTTGGATAGTTAAGGGACCTTTCAAGCCAATAAAAAAAAATGCAAAAAAAGTCCACTCATTTCCCCCTTAAGCAGTAACAGGTGAAATCTAGTGCGCGGTTCAGTTCCATGTTCAACTCGTAATGTTTTGGTGAATTTTGCTATCCGTATTATCCGAGTTATCCACATTCGGTTGTCTTCGTCATCCGGATTGCAAGCCCTATACATCCACCGCAGGATCATTATCCACACGCGCGGGGGAGCCTTCGGCGACTAGAGACGAAAACGGCATGCGTTGCAGCATCCAAGTTGCCGCTGGAGCCATCCGCGGCATTGCACCCGGCCATCCTCCAGGTGTACGCAGGTGGCCATTAGAAGACTGTTAGGATAATCGCACGGTGGTGCGCGCACAGGTACGGGATACCTTGGGCTACCCCGCAGCCCAAGGAATGTCGGGATGCCGGGCGAGAGATGAAGGTGGGGAAAAAAACGGATGGACGAGAAAAACGGCCATGGCGGATGGAACGGCGTGCCGGAGAGTCGAACGGGAGAGCAGGAAAATCCTTCAACCGAATTGATCAACGCAACGAACGGCGGAGGGGGGAGAGAGGGAGAGAGAGAGAGAGAGAGAGAGAAGGGTAACGGTGAAAAAGTCGAGTGCCGGAGGAAAATAAAGGAAGAATGGGCGAGGGACGAAGTAGCTGTGAAAAGCTGATAGATATCAAAGCTGTAGGCGGATGTTTACGAGATCGGATTGGGAGAGGGTGAAGTTCTGGAGGAAAAATGAATTGTGGAGCGATCTGGATGAGCGTGTGGAGTGGAAAGGTAGAGTTGATAGATGAAGAGAGAGGGAGAGAGAGAGAGAGAAGCCAAGCTCTTACATAGGACTATGACTCTGACCCACTTTTCGAGGCCATGCCACTGACAAGGCTCATACGTCGAAACGTTAACGGTATCCCCAACCGTGGAACATGCGACCAGGGAACGGAAGATCAACCAACAACCAACTGAACCAACTGAACCTTCTCTCGCTCTCTCTCTCTCTTTCTCTCTCTCTCTCTCTCTCTCTCTCTCTCTCCCTCTCTCTCTCTCTCTCTCTTTATATTTCTCGCCTGATCTTTCTCCTGACATCAATTCGCGTTGACGTTTGCTCTTCGGCATTAATACGTACGGGCTATTCCACGCCAACTGAGGTATCATCGAGCCTAGCCGGTTGCAAACTTTCTGACATTTTGCCGAGGCTGCCTAATCGCCGTCAAACCGTCGCGGAGTACAGCTGTCTTTCAGGGGGAAGATACCTTTAGGCCGGAAAAAATTGCTCATTTTCGTGATTTCTTTTTTTAGGGGTCTTCTCACTTTTGACGGAAAAAAAGGGTATTGTCAAGTTTTTTTTTTGATAGGTTTATATTATGGATATTGATATAAAAGTTGTTACACTCAATAAATACACTTTCGAAATACATTTTTTTTGAAATTCGGATTTATTCAGGTCACTATTCATAGACGAAAATGATAGTTAAAAAAAAGTTCTAAAAAATTGTAGGTCTACGCTGTTGATCCATCTCGGACGTGGATCATCCGAAACAAAAAATCAAACGTTTCTAAATTCAGTATGTTCATCGCTATAGCGCATAACATACGATTTTTGATGTATGCAAAAATAACGAAATGGCGGACATTTTTCGAAAAAAACGTGTTTTTTCACCGTTTTTGGCAGAGTTGTACATATCAATTTTTTTTTAAATTCCTTGATATGCGTTATAGCTATAGTTGTAAAGAATATGTACGATTTGTTTTTTTAATCAAAATTTGTAACAATCGGTCACTTTTGACCAAAAAATTCAATTTTATTCCTTAAAAAACAAGCAGTTGATTGGTGATAAAATAAGCAGTTTTCATTGAATCGAAAAACCCCTACGTACTTCTATAAAGGAGGTGATTGTGAACTTCCTGTAAATTTCCAACTGATCCATGCGACCATGATGAAGTAATGTGTATGCTAAGATTGGAAAAAGTGGTTTTGAGAAAAACGCGTTTTTTTATGTCGAAGCATTGTTTAAGCAATTAAAAAAAACAATTTTTTTGGAATCCTAGGCTGGTGTTACCCCTTAAACCTACGTTGACACACTGGGTCATTTTGACTTCGATGAATTTGAAATAAAATGCTCACTTCCCCCAAATTGACAGTTTTTAATAATTATTTACAACAATTCAATTTATTACTGTGCGAATTTTAAGTATGCAGACATGATAAGAAATGTTTAAAGTGTATCCCTGATTTTTTTTTCAATCAAAAACAACCGAAGGATTGTCAATGGCAGGGGGATGAAGTACAATCCGGGTCGAATTGACCCAGTGTGTCAAAATCATGGCCAAATGTAAGTGTGTCAACAAAGGATTGAAAGGAAATTTTTTTTGATCATTATTGAGACTTAGGGTGTGTTTTATTACTACTTTTAGCTGCTATGTGGTATTTTAAAATTTATTATTCTTCAATAATGGCGGAGGTATGACACGGTCTTCGAAACGGCTTGCGGCGAATGTCAGATCAGCTGACGTGACACTTTGCATCGACAGGATTGATCTGAAAAAAACCAACCAAAAGTTTTTTTCTATTAACACTTATACGCAGAATATGAACCAAGAAAAAGTGAGAAATGTTGAAAACCGATTAAATGGCACGCTTTGAAACAAAAACATCTAATACAAAGTAGCTACATTTCGCTATAAAAGTTTTTTTTTATTTTCAAGAACATTTATGGTTATTTTTCACACAATATGGTTGAAAAGATTTATATCAAATTTCATCAGAATTGGTCGATTAGTTTTTTAGCTATGCGTCATGCCAGTTTAAAAAATTCAGTTTAGAAGACCGCACCATACCTCCACCACTTTCGAAGATTAATAAAATAAAAAAATTCGACGTAACAGCCAAAAGTAGTAACAAAACATACCCTACGTCTCAAAAATGAAGAAGAAAGCTTTCCTTAAGGTAGCCCTATCGACAGGCTTCAATTCATAGGATTTTCATAATTTTTTTTTGAACTTCACTAAATATATTAATAATTGTCTCTGTAAAATTTCAGGGTCGCTTATCGACCTTATTGCAGAGAAAAAAAAATAAAAACTGCGTACTTTTGTGAAGGAATCCCGAGACGACATACAAAAACCCAATTTCCGGCCGCTACAAAAGTGTATACAATAATGGAAATCCGACAGATTCTTAAGAATAATCAGATTTGCATACTTAACACTTGTAGTAATCCAATGCTCTCAGAAAAAATACGCTTATTGACCTAATTTGCATGTAATATCAAGTTTAATTTGAACTTCCGGTATTGGATTTATTACCACTGGCTACATTAAAGAGACGTGACAGCAAGGCAACAGCTGACTGTAGTCGTAATCTCATCTCACTCATTCGAATTTCCCCACATATTTCATTTTTAATCGAAATATTTCGCCGACACAAATTTGCCACTGATTTTTACCAGTCGTGGCCCGGATACAATGCTTTACATTTTCCGCACCTGACAATGTTTTGACAGATCGACGTTGAAAAGCATGGAGGTTAAAGTCGCCTGAATCAGTAAAAAGAGACGGAGATAGAACCAATGTTGCCGAATATCAAACCTAGAAACATTACGGGAATCGTTGGCATAGCGATTTTTTCATTTTACTAAATAAATGTGAACATTCATTAAACAGTTTACAAATGGAAAAAAAAATTTATTTTTTTTACTACGTTTACTACGTTTAAATTACTACTTAAATTTACTACGTTTACTACGTTTATTACTACGTTTATTACTACGTTAAAATTTTTTTTTTTTTTACTACGTTTACTACGTATTATTTTACTACGTTTCAAGGTAGTCCTATTGCTTCACACTAGTCATACCACTGACCATACTTGAGACCTGTACAATTTATATTTTCAACATATGCAAAAAAAAATAATTCGTTATAACTTCTTAGTTATAACGAATTATTTTTTTTGATTAGTTATAACTTTTTAGTTATAACGAATTATTTTTTTTTATTAGTTATAACTTTTTAGTTATAACGAATTATTTTTTTTTATTAGTTATAACTTTTTAGTTATAACGAATTATTTTTTTTTATTAGTTATAACTTTTTAGTTATAACGAATTATTTTTTTTTATTAGTTATAACTTTTTAGTTATAACGAATTATTTTTTTTGCATATGTTGAAAATATAAATTGTACAGGTCTCAAGTATGGTCAGTGGTATGACTAGTGTGAAGCATAGAACTACCTTGAAACAAAATCATGAAACTCAGCAAATTTTTTCTTCGCCCAAAGGTATCTTCCCACTTCAGGGCGATCAGCTGATCGATAGGATTTTATCGAAAGCTCACTCGGAGAAGCCGTGCGAAGCTGATTAGTCAAACTTGGCGTATCAAGTGTCTCGATCGTACTTCGTTGGCTTTGGCTCGATCGTACTTCGTTGGCTTTGGCTCGTAAATCGGGTCCGCAATCGCGACGTAATTCCGTCCAGATAAAGGCTGTTTACTTCGTCTACCGTACACGTGGACGTAAGATTGTCTTCGATCAGCGATTCTCGAACAGAAGTTCCTAGCATTTCGGAAACTTCCAAACGTCATGGTCTCGAATTATTTAGACGTCCAATAACTCAAAGCTGCACCAAGTCGTTATTTATTTTCGCCCTTAAGGCGGCTTCCAAAGGCAGAAAAAACGTTGTCAGTGATTTGGCCATTTTTAGTCAAATTTGAGGGTCCAAAAATCGTTGTAGGTGCAAAGCAAAGTTGTAGGTGGCACCGTGTGTGGCCTGAGACTCAAATGGTGGGTTTCGAGTGCCTTCTTACATCATGCTTCTCATCTTTCGTCGTTAATATTTTACTTTATTCGGGCAAAACTTTTGAAAGCCAATACACAGGAACTTTTTGCCATATAGTTGGGTAATAATTTATGGGAGATGCAATTGATGACGTGAGAAGGATATCAGACCGCTATCATTCATGACATCAGAATTGTGCAAATGATTGCCAAGCTTCCTAAAAAGTCCAGAACACTCTGTAATATGTTTTCACTGTTTTTTCTCCTTCTCGGAGTGAAACAAACTCTCGTATGAATGCATGCACAATTGCTGTCAATAAAAAACGTTACAACTCGTCATCGGGTCAGTGGATCAACCCCCAATGTTGTAGTCTGGCTCACGACAACCCAATCAATAACAAAGGCCTCCAAGAAATACATTTTTTTTGGCGCCTAGGATTTTAGAACTAATTTTAGCTGTATTTGGTCGCTGAATCTAAATATGGAATCAGTATGTCTCCATCTGCTCTACTTTTTTAGATCAGGTTTTTTTTGAAGGTGCATTTCTACACGGAGAGAATTAAAAAATAATTTTTGTGGTGAATTTCACGGTAAAAATTACCGTGATATATTTCAATGTGGTGACAAGTGAGAAAAACATAATAATTCGTATGCGTCAAGTTTTTTTTAACTCACGTTACAGAAAATTTCAAATACGTAGTTCAAATTTTACTATACAAGAAGGGTAAAAATTGGAGACAGTAAAATTTAGCATGTATGTTCGAAAATTTACCTACTGTCGGTTAAAAATTACCAACCGCGCCGTACGTTATTTTTACGGTGCTGCACAGTAAAATTTACCTGCGTCAACCTCGGAAGAAAAATTCCCTATAAGTGAGTCAGAGATGTGTGCGGCCGTGTAGATGACAAGATAGGCTTTGAGGATTCGGCTTCGATCCGGCCAGTGAAGGTTATTCCAAAGTCAACAGTGGAATTAGAAGATGTTTACGTTTCGGCCCTCTGGTTCGGGTCCTCTTCAGAAATTTTATTTTTCTGTATATAATATGATACACATTTTGTCATAATAATGTTTGTTTTGACATAATAATGTAAAAACATTATTATGACAAAATGTGTATCATATTATATACAGAAAAATAAAATTTCTGAAGAGGACCCGAACCAGAGGGCCGAAACGTAAACATCTTCTAATTCCACTGTTGATTTTGGAATAACCTTCACTGGCCGGATCGAAGCCGAATCCTCAAAAACAATTCCCTATAAGGCTGGTAAAATTTTAATTCTTCGATTGAAGAAATCCTTAGTAACATGTATTTTTTCTTCAAAAACTGGTGCTATAATAATCATAATAATAACCGAAATAACAATAACCATAATAATAATAATGAATATTATTTACTATTGAAAAATTGGTACAAATTAATGCTGTTTGTTTTTTGTTGGGAACATTTTTTTCTTCCATATAAATTGGTATAGTCAACAAACGGATAAGGAGACAAATCAAATCATTAGAATTTATTTTTCGTTTATACTAACATTTATTTATAATACATTTTCTACCATGGTAGGCTCGAGTGATGTGACTAATTTGCGCACATATTACTTCGTCATCATTTAACACGATCGCTACGTTTCACTTTCTCGCAACGAGACACTGCATGCGACTGAGGCTTCAGGCTAAACTGAACCGGCGATGTACGCAGTTTAGACGAATTTTTTTTGGGAAGTCCCATCGTGCCATAAAGAAATCGCGCTCCCCTACTTACCCCCACCACCATACCATTCTGAAGTAAAAGGAATGAAGGGGAATTTTTACAATGCAGTGCCTCAAAATTCCCGTACCGTACCGCACGATAATTTTAACCAAGCGCGCACGATAATTTTTACCGAGAGCACAATACATTTTCCTATAACATTCATTAAATTTTATAATAAATCTTAAAATAACTTTTATAAAGACGATACTTTTTTATAGACATTGCTGAAAGGCATAAAATACTAAAATGCACAGTAAAATTTCGTTGATATTATATATTTTTCAAATTTAAGTTTTGCGTATTTTGTTACACATCGAAATTTACTAGAAAATCTGGTAAAATTTTCTATCTGAAGAAGAAATTTTATTTTATTTTCGTGAAAATCTGTGTTCTGCCGAACAATAATAAGCGAAGTTTCAGGGTTGTCATCTGGTTACCGTTACTGCACGGTAATTTTTAACATTTAATTCTCTCCGTGTACACGAAATATGCAGTTCTAACTCCATTCTGTGCAGTTTTAAATCGAATTTACAAGGATTTGCCCCATTGCCTTGATTGCTAACTTAAGGGTAACTTAATTGGTAAGTTAAGGGGTCTCCTCACTTTGGACGCTAAAAATGCTATTTTCATGAATTTATTTCATAGGTTTATATTATAGATATTGATATAAAAGTTGTTACACTTAATAAATACACTTTCGAAACACAAAAACAAAAAATGTTATGTATGTATGTAACCCAAACAAACTTTGGACACGTTTTTCGGCGGCTTGTCGCTAAAATCTTCGAAACTATTGCATCGATCCTCATGAAATTTCAACCACATATTCTCTACAACTATAGCTGTAGCGCATATAAAGGATTAAAAAAAAATTGATATTTACTATTTTTTTTTGCCAAAAACGATTTTGAAAAACACGTTTTTTTGTTTTTTCGAAAAATGTCCGCCATTTTCTTATTTTTGCATATATAAAAAATCGTATGATATACGCTATAGCCATTAACATACTGAACCTAAAATCATTTGATTTTTTGCTTCGGATGATCCATCTCCGAGATTTCATCGACAGCGCAGACCTACAATTTTTTAGGACATTTTTTTAACTACCATTTTCGTATATAAATAGTTGCTTGAATAAATATTTTTTTAAAATGTATTTCAAAAGGGTATTTATTAAGTGTAACAACTTTTATATCAATATCTATGAAATAAACATATTTTTAAAAAATTCATGAAAACAGCCTTTTAAGCGTCTAAAGTGAGAACACCCCTTAAGTGACCCTCAACGCTTCAACTTGCTTTGAGGTTAGTTTGTGAGTTCTCGACATGCAGGGTAGATCGAAGTGGCCTCACGTTAACCTAAATATAATGATAAAAATTCCGTGTTTAGTTTTTTTATTTGATCGATGTATTTATCTTCAAATAGTGTAACGTGTATTTCACTAAAATGTTGAATCTTCGAAATTTAAGCTCCTGGGCAAAAACTAATGCCGTGTTTGAATTCGGAGCGTCAAATTGGGTATTGTTGTCTAGAGCGCTCTTTCGGAGATGATTTTTAGAATGGAATAACTTGTAAACGCTTCCAGTTTGCTCTCTGCAAATTTTTGCACATCTTTGATCCTTCAAAAATAGGAATATATAAAGAATAATCAAAATAAAAAATTATTATCATGTACTTTTGTACGTTTGTTTACAACGGTGCGCGGAAAACGCCCCTAATTGGCAACCAGTGTTATGGATGTATGAATCTGAAGAAAAAAAAACACATTCTTAATCAGTATGAGTGTCGTTTGGTACCAGATTCAGCAAAAGAAAAAAAATGTACCAAATAGCGGCATGCCGAACTTTGATCATCAATATTTCCTATTTTTGACACTATTCTACGAGCTGTATAAATTTTGTTTAAAGTTACATCGACTGACTTCCGCTACCAATGTTGGACGACAGTCTACTAAAGGCGTATGCCAAATCTGAGCTCAATCGGCCAATCGGTTATCGAGATATCGTGGTTGCCGATTTGAAAACTCACTGTCAGGAAAAAAAGCGTTCAAAGTTTCGAACGACACTACGAGCGTTCCGACGGGCGTCAACGTAACAACCTATCGACATGTCAGTTTTGATCCCCATCATATTAAAAATTTCCGGGAACATTTATAAGATGATATACCGTCATAATATATAGATTTTGAAAACAGTGATTTTTTCAACTTTTACAACTAGGCCCCTTAATGTCGCTGCCTCTCGACCGCACTCTCCAAGCGTACTCCTTATAATTTATACAACTCGGCTGATTTTATGAGTATCATTGAACGGTTTTTCACAAACGGTTTCAGGAAGATAGAACGATAAAGTAAAATAGAAAGATTTTTTTTCCATCTCTAGACAACTATACTTAAGGAGGTACGATGACTTCCACGGGGTCAAAAAAAGGGTCTAACATTATTTTACCCACAGCTGCTCTGATTAGTGTTTACTTATGTTGATCATTCGTATTATCGATCATAGTGTGCCAAATGTTGTGTTAAATGATGAATTTATTGCAAGTGAACAAATAAAAACGGAAAATTTAGATTGTCTACGACTCGGTAGTAATCTTCGTAATAATAATATTAACATATCCACCATAAAAACGGACTAAAAAGAGAACGAAAATCAGCCGGAAACCTAGTAAAATAGGCTTGAATTACCTCAGCGGAATTAACACGATAGGCAGAATATAATTATACATACTATTGATAAGTGATAAATGATAAAACTCCATAAATTGTTGTTTGCATATTTTGTGGCGGCTTATATTGAAATTCATTTAAAAACAAAGCTCGGTTATGTTCGCCAAACGCATCAGCTGTTACTCGCGACGTTGCTAAGTCTGTGGGTGCTATTTCGTCGTTGTGACCATTTTCAACCGGAAATTGAAACTTTCTTGCAATGCAGTGCTTTAACTACCCGGTGAAGATTGATTTTCTTATTTTTTACAATATCTGTTATATCTAATCTATCGAATTTAAGTTTTCCAACGAGTTTAGTTGGATACGTGAGCAGGAAAACCACGATCACTGCTCTTCCGGTTGACCGTCTCCACGAGACGACGTGCTTCGGTAACTCAAAGTGCTCGACTTTGCAGTTTTATTGCGAAAAAAGCTAAGCGGTCAAAATAGCTCCAATTTTGGCAATAGACGCCTAAAGTATTCGTCAAAATCATATAAAAATTTCAAATCCGAAAGTTGGATTCGCAGTAACGATCGTACCTCCTTAAGAGGGAATGATACCTTATCGCGGTCGGTATGGTAGAACGATTATAGATTCGCACGTATCTCTGAAACGGCTCTTCGGATCCCGTCGAAACTTTGCCAAACGACGTCAAGTAGATAGATGAACGGCTCTCTTCTTCTCAAATTTTCTGATTTCGAGAAAAAGAATGTAGATTGGCTTATGATAACCCAATCTACATTTTTTTTCTCAAATTCGGAAAATTTGAGGAGAAGACAGCCGTTCGTCTATCTATTTGACGTCGTTTGGCAAAGTTTCGACGGGATCTGAAGAGCCGTTTCAGAGATTCGTGGGAATCTATAATCGTTCTACCATACCGACCGCGATAAGATATCATTCCCTCTCAATAGCTGCTCTCAGGGCTTGATCGAGTGATCGTATTATCGGCAAAAGTGGGGGACTTTATCCCGCCAGGTTCCCCCGTGATTATGGCGAGTCGGCTGAATGCTTCGGGAATGTGGATCCCGATGGGCTCGGTTACAAGCTCGAGAGCGTTATAAATGCACAGTTAGTCGGACTCCAGGCGCTATACATACTCTTCAGTACATATATATATATATATATATATATATACATACACATATAATAGCACACACTTGCCATATAGTTGACTACGAAAGTAGCCCCGGTAGTAAGAAGATAGAGAACGGTAGTATGCTCCACCGGACCTGGATCCCTCATCGGCACCGGATTATGAATCACAGAAGCAATTCCTCGGTCAGTGAGGCGAACTCGTGGAATCGGTCGCTCTACAGGACACTCCTGTAAAACCACAACGAACAAAAAAAAAAAAACTTTTTCCGGCATACTTTCGACCTGAAATGGAAAAATAGTTCATCTAGGACAAATTCTTGCAGCGCTGTTTCGGCTTGAAATCGACGGAATATGATACGATCAGAGGCGCGAGATTGTGCACTCAATGCGGATTCATTTAACCGGGTGACCTCATTCGCGGTTGATTCAGATAAGGCTGGCACGATAAGATTGAAAGATACTTGAAAATCTTCACACCTGCATGCGTCATCCGAGATCTCGGTGCAAGTTCCCAGTCAGAAGTTACTGGGATTTCCATGGTATTTTTGGTAATTTCTAGTTGGGTGCTCCTACCTGGTACTAGTTATTCCAGACGCTGTGATTCCAGGCATTGAACGGTTTGCTTTGGTCGAATGTACCGTCGAATTCGTATCAGATTGGATCAATTTTTTACTGATTTTCAATCTGGCCCAATTTTTGCTTGGGAAGCGTTAACTGATCGAGATTGGAGCAAGTTTGTGGACGAACTTGTTTGGCCAGTCAAAAGATTGGTAGGTAATTCTTTAGATAAATGGCTTTTCCGGAAAATAGGCCTAACATTTTTATTTGCTAGTTTCTCATTTATTGGGTTACAATTGATGATATTCAGCCGGGGGAAGCTGAAATTTACCTCCCCCCCCCCCCCATAAAAAGTTATGAGGTTTTGACGTTTGGGGAGACACGTGATAAAATAGGGAATTTTTTAAACATTTCGTCGCCTATATTGTATTTTTTTGGGTTTTTGAAAAACTCGGAATTATTTTTAACGATTTCTTGCTCGTAAAGAAATTGTTAATGAAAAATGTCAGCTTCCCCCGGCTGAAAAGACAAGCTATCTATCTAATTGATAAGAATGTATGCCATGAGAATGGCAGGCACAAAACGCGCGTATATCGACCGATAATTGTTGCTGCGATAACCAAGACCGTTTTTTTTTAAATAGTATATTCAGTATTTATACATAAGTTTAGAATATATTCATCATTTTAGAACAAGAAAAATGTATTTTTCATTAATGCAAATTCGTTATTTACGTATTAACGAAATAAAAAAGACAAAAGTCTGAAGAGGCACCTCTAAATCTTGAAGGACCGCCTCCCCCCCTTTGGCGAGGATTATTTTGTTATGTCCGAGTACACTGAGAGCAAAGTACATGGTATTTATGACAGACGCCAACGTCAAAAGAGAGGATAGCATAATAAAATCCTGTATAGTTTATTGGCACCGTAATCATAATATCGTTAACACAACTGTAAGCGAAAAATATATTTAAACATGCAACGTTGATGGCGGGCTCGACTATCTATTATCCCGGAAAAATCTTCTAACTATTGTAAAAATATTAACTGAATTAACTATATCGATATTATAAAGTCTTTCACAGTAGTTAATAGTTATTTCAGTGATAGTAGATAAAAAATCACACTACCAAAACGGCATGATTATGTAGACGCTTATAGGTGTGTTGACCATATTATGAGTGCGGTAGCAATAAGCTATATGAATTTTACCAGGCCCACTTTTACCACGCGCTTTTTTTTTATATTATAAATACTATGGACATTTTTCTCAGTGCAAGTTTGTACTATTTATATGGTTGACATTAACACTTGTTGAGTATAAACTGTTACAAGATCTTACGAAAAGTGACTATACGAACAACATTATGGTAATCGTATAGTGAAGACGTAAATCATTCGTCAATAAAGTAGAGACAGCGGTGGCACGCTATGATCTATATAGATATATTAGCGCATTCATTTATCAGTTTTTAGAATCCGAAATTTCGAAAACTATTGAGTCGCACCAAAAATCCATTTAAGCTGTGACATATATTATCAAAAAAGCCATCTGTGCAAAATTCTACCTACATCAGGGGTAGCAGCTATTCGGAAATGCAGCTGGAATTACTTTTTTCCGGTATGCCAAATCGACGATCGAAATACCATAAGTACCCGGTAGCATAGTGGCAGCGTGCCTGAATATAGATAGGTAGGTCGTAGGTTCGAATCTCCATGTAGGTGAAACATTTTCTTCGATAGGAATCATTTCAGGAGGTCAGGGAATAACATATCATGATAAGCAATCATACAGGTAGTACTCTCAATTGAAAATGTTTGCATTTTCGAATTTATGAAATATCATATACATTTAGTAGACATACCATTCAATATGGTAAAAACCACTATTGTTTGATAGTGTAAGGAATCATCTACTTTATGAAAACCTACTATATTATATAGCATTGCCAAACAACGTATGCTTAAAAGATTGTTGGTTGCGGTTAACATATGATCATACTTAACACAACTGCTAAAATATCATAAGCAGTACTGTATTGTCCAAACAAACCATGACTATAAAACATTATCCCGTCAGGATGACATAAAATATGGTTGAAAGATGGTTGAGGTACTATACACTTCTCTCTATGTATAGTTTAAGATTGCGTCAAGCTAAAAAGAATAATTATCAATTTATTTTGAAACAGTCCAGTGCACGTGCTACCTTGAAAAAATGTACATCGAGAATTGTCAATAATTGTTACTCCTGAGATGTGTTCACCTCGCTTGAGCCGGTAAAACAATTGAAAAATAAACAAAACGTCAAACAGATATTATCTCTCAACCTGTTCAGGTACCGGTAGGAACATCAGGCACTTGCCGTGCGTTTCGTTGAGGACCAGCGAGACCGGTGTCTGCATGTTCGCCTTCACGTGCGCAAGATCAAACGGCACGCATCTTGGAACTTGCATCGATCGCTTCTACTTCGGCAGCTGTTGCAAGCTCGAGGACGATGCGGACGTACATCCCCAGGACAATACGATAGAGGACGCGTCCGCGTCGGGTTCCTTCGTAACGAGCGGAGGTGCCCCCGAGAGCAACGACATCTCGGATTACTTCACGCGGCCGAAACCGGTAGTGGAGAAGAAGCCAGTGGCTACAACACCATCGACGATCGGCCAGACAGTTTCGGCGACGAAACAGCAGCAAACTCCAACGAAAAAGACAACAACGACAACAACGACGACTACGACAACGACACGGCCAGCGTCGACGACAACGCCCCCAAAAACCACCCATAAGATCGTCACCAAAAGGCCAACGTTCTTCAGCACTCCTTGGACAACAACGCAGTCTTCGATCGGCCTCTCGACCTTCCAGACCCTCTACGATTACTCTCACGGGTCCGGCTCGAGTACGACGCCCAGCCAAAGACCCAATCACCCCACCAGTCGCCCCACCGCGTCGACGAAAAACTCCACGCGAATCGAGCCAACGACGACTTCCGGGCCATCCTCCAGGCCTGGTCTCGTCACGAGCTCCGCCACCCAAGGCTCTTCGCCGGTCACGAAAAAGCCAATTACACCGGTGTCGAAGAAACCCTCGATAACTCGAAAGCCATCAACCTCAGCTACAACGACGACTACGACTGCGAGACCAATTGCCTCGACCACCGAGCGAACCTCGACGAGATTTCCACCGAGGAACGCGACGACGACGAGACCGCAGCACACGACGATTGTCCGAAAGCCCATTCAACAGAATACGAAGAAACCAACAGCCACTACGAAGAGACCGAGCACGCCAACTCGAAGACCAATCACGACGAAACAACCGCCAGTTGTTGCAACGTCGAGACCACATCCAACGACCGAGAAAACGGCAACGAGCGTCCGAGTCACGCAAACTCACGGGCCGCCACCTCTCACATCGAGCCAGGAAACGCCGACGACTCACGCTCCAAAGCCATCAACCTCCAGCGTGCCGAGCTCGAGTTACACGAGGCCGAATCAACGCCCGATCACTGGGCGACCCACGACGACCAACGCGAAGCCGGATAAAGTCGTCACAACTGTGAAAGCAACGACCTCCAGGCCCACGACGAGTTCCGCGAAACCGCGACCTTCGTCGAAACCCACGACGAGACCCGTTGCGACCTCTTCGGGACACCCCACGACCCCGAGAACGACATCGCGACCGCAACAAACGACCACCGAAAGATCTAAGCCCTCCGCTTACACGCCCACAACTCCAACCGTCTTCTCATCCGTCTACACCGAACCTTCGACATTGAAGCCTACTTCCATTCCGTCGACGCGACCTAGACCATCGGAAAAGCCCTTCAGACCTTCCTCACCTTCGATATCATCGTCCACCACACTTGCACCCTCCACGACCATCTCGACAACGACTCACGCATCGATCCTCTCGGTCACGTCCCTCATACTCAACGACACCACATTGGCCAATGAGATTTTACCCCCGAAACGACCGGTTGAAGGCTTCACGACCGAGGCCGTCAACGAATTCAATCAGCCACCCGGCCTCGTTACGTGGAGCTCCAATTCGGATGACGGGGTCACCAAAGCACCGGAAGTCACGTCCTCCACTTTGGAAATCATTCATGAAGGTAACTGGACACTTGCGATGTTTGAGAAATTCCCTGCCCTGAAATTCCTTCGGAATTTCTTTGCCAACATCTTTGCTAGGTATGGGGAAAATATCTTTTGGTCTCGGGTCTTCTTGAGGGGGTTGGAACGGTCCAGTTGGGTCAGACGGTTTATGAAGTCTTCAATAAACCTCAATTAAAAGCACACGAGATACAGATTTATTATATGGATCCTTATTTTACATAAATATATAACTAAAGGGCAAAATGCGCATTTTTTTGTTACGTCAAAAAGAAAAACTTTTGTGTTACTACTGGCTTGAAAAAGTATAACATTAGAGATGATTATTATGAAAGAACTGCGTCAGTGAATGTTCTATACAACTGGGGGAAATTTTGAGTAATTTATAACTATAGCTGTTTATATTTATGTCACGAGATTATTCATTATTAGCATTGATCGATGTTACAATTGATATTGAGGTTGGCAGCAATGCTCTTCACTCGCCAGCCAAGATTCTTAATCTTTTGTCGAATCTTGACGGTTCAATATTTCATATACATGGTTTTCGATGAACAAGATGGATTTTTCTTTCTTCCAAATGTTTGCAGAGTTTTAGTTTTACTCTAATCCGTTGTTATAAATGGTTTATCTCGTTGCTAAATAGCTAAAAAACTACAATCATGAAACTATTTTTTATCTTTAATGTTTTGTGGTGAATTTTTAAAAATTGTAGACTGTATAGTCGTTTTTTTCAATGCCAAATCGTCAATTTTCATCCAATCAAAAATATCCTACGTCATTGTAGAGTAAATATATTTAAGAGTACTCAGTTCAAATTTCAAGTCAATCGGATAATTGATCCTTGAGTTACAATGTCAGCAAATTTGAAAAATCTTATTTCGAGAAAAACGCGTTTAAAGATTTAACTGGGGAATTTTATACCTACGAGCGGCTGCTCTTTAGAAGGCTGCCATTCGGGGAGTATTAGAGATACGGCCTTGAAGTTTTTACAGGATATTCTTGAAAGTATAAATTGTCGAAAGAGGCAAAAAAATAGATGTTTTAAGGGTCGCGATGGTATAGCCCCTTAAATATCTAAATGAACATACGAAGAGAAAAGCAATCATTTGTTAATTTCGATTGGCGGGTATTCTCGAGTAAATTTGGGCTCTTTGTTTTATACTTTTACTCCTCGAAGCTCTTAAAGCGATGGTTCAAACCTTATCAAGGCTTATTGTTAGTCACTTGCCAGATGTTGCATTCAGTCGAAATTCATTCGGTCGATTAGCAACACCGAAATAACTCCAAATGAATTCAAAGTACGCAGAAATGTTTGGGAAATAGGGTACAATGTTTAATTACCACGATTCGTTGACCAATTAAGGATCAACCGAGCCGGAATGGTCGCCCATTACAACCCCGGACGGCTGGATAATGATACAATCGCCAGCAACGGAGAAAATACAGATGGTCGACGGTGGGGACGCAACAAAGCCCGAGACGACAAAAATTCCCACGACTTCCGGTGAGCAGAACTACAGATCCATGCGATAAAGGAGAGCAAAAAGAGATGCCGTTCCGACAAGATAAATCCCTCGTACGAGGCCATGCCTCTCTTCCTTCATTTCTTTCGCCATTGTTCAAACTTTAGCCAGATAACACCAGGAAGTCATACTACTTAAGCGCTTCTATCTCGCGATTTTTTTATTGCCCCGTTTATATTTATTGCTTACCAATCACTTATCTTTCACTCCTGCACTTTAGATAAGGATACAGTTTAATGTGAAGGAAAAACAAATTTCAACGGGATTCCAACAGTTTTGAGGTGTTCAAAAGAGCCACAACTGGTCGAAAAAAAGCTACCTTTTTGTTGTGAATTTTTGTTCGAAGAAAAAAAGGCACGTGCGCTCGAAAAGACATTTCACTTGACGGAGGAATCTGAGAAACTGCAAAGTATGTTGAATCAGCGATCCATTGATTTGATTCAGTCAAAAATCGATTGATTTAATGGCATGAAAAATCGATTAATTTGATTGTATCAATAATCGATTGATTTTGTTGAGTCAAAAATCGATTGATTTTACTGAATCAAAAATCGATTGATTTGATTGAGTCAAAAATGAATTGACTTGATTGGATAAAAAATCGATTGATTTTGAATCTTGCAAAAAAGAGACCGGAAAAAACGAGGCTGAAGATGTGGCGATAAATGAGGGTTGCCTTATACGAAGAGTCAAAAATATTTAAAACGACTATAAATTTAGATCAGACGAGATGTAGGTTAGAGCAACGTTCTAATGATTCATTGACTGAAATTTCAATCATTTTTTGATTCAATCAAATAATCGATATTCGATTCCACAAAACAATCGAGTGATTTGATTTAATCGAAAAACGATTGATTTGATTGAATAAAAAATCGATTGATTTTATTGAATAAAAAATCGATTGAGTTGATTGAGTCAAAAATCGACTGATTTTGAATCTTGCAAAAACGAGACCGGACAAAACGATGTTGAGTCCCTATGAAACATGTTAATGTTAATTGTTCAATAAATAGCTTCTTAATCGTCATGAAATTTTTACACGACCTCCTGAATACTTCATGTAAAAACATACCAAATGTTCAGAATTCTATCATCATTAATTCAACCTCCTTAAGGGTTGAAATAAAAAATCATAAGAAAATTCTGAAAATTTAGTATGTTTTTGTATGAAGTATTTAAAAGGTCGTGTTAAAATTTCACGACGATTAGGAAGCTCGTTATTAAAAAATTAACATTTTGCTAAGAACAATTTTTAAAAGAAATAAAAAAAAATTTATCAACAAACTTCGTTTCGTTTCCGTTGCTTTCAGTATATTGTAGATATTATAAAATTGAGAGGTCAAAAAAAAAACTTATTGCAAAGTTACATCAGTTTCCATAAAACAACATTTAACTTGTGAATGTTAATTGTTCAATAACGAGCTTCCTAATTGTCGTGAAATTTTTACACGACCTCTGAAATACTTCGTACAATAACATACGAAATTTTCAGAATTTTATCATCATTTGCGATTTGGGACTCAACATCCTTAAGAAGTGGCAATAAATGACAGTCGTCCACATACAATAAAAAATATTTCAAACGACTATAAAGTGACATTGGACGAGGTTTAGCCCAGAGCAGCAGTTCAATGGTTCACCGAGTGAAATTTTCGTCGAAGAGTTCGCAGTTTTGTAACACCTCGTACCAGCCGTACGAACATTTAAATTTGACGTCGCACGGTATCTCTTTGCAGCGAGGCCACTGAGCGAGAGTGTGACGACCGAGAGGGTGTCAACGACGAGACCTACGGTGCCGACGTTGCTGTCGACAATCGCAACGGTGACGGCAGCCACGGATCTCCCTGTGCCGATGGAGACTCTCAACATGAGCGACTATAATCAAGGTACACGTTCGTCCCGCGGATATCTATTTTATCGTCGGCTCTTTTTGGTGCACGAGCTCTCTGGCATTTGAAAAAATACTTTTTCTTATCGTCCTAAATCACTGAAAGCTTCGTCAGGCGACTGATCGTGTCTTCGCGACTCGATAAAGATTTTGCCGATGAAAATGAAAAAAAAAAATGAAATTATCAATCCTACAACAGAGAAAGAGCCGCTGTTGATAAGGAAGCAATCTCGAGAGGGATTCACTCTCTCCTTTTATTTATCGTCGTCAAAGAATAGTGGCGGAATCGACCTTTTTTGTTTCACTGCAAGGTAACGGGAGCACGTTCTCGGTTATTGAATATCAGACGGGGGACGAGCTATCTTTTAATACATTTTAAGGGGGAAGACACCTTTAGGCGAGGGAGAAGAAATTGTTGATTTTCTTTTACAAGGAAACATTTTTTCACGATTTTTGAGACTTGGGTATTTTTTATTACTACTTTTTGCTGAGACATGGTATTTTCTTTTTCTTAATAATTTAATATTCTTTTTATTATTACACAATTTAAATCTTAATGTAATTATAATTTTTTTTAATTCTTTAAATTTTCTTTTTTTTCTTAAATATTTTGTTACTTAAAATTTTCTTTTTTTTTCTTGAACACTTTATTTCTTATAATTTTCATTTTTTTTCTTAAATACTTTATATCGTAACATTTCCTTTTTATTCCTTCAAAATTTTATTTTTCAATATTTCCCTTTCGTTCTTAATAAGGATTAATTAGAGAATTTTATTCAAAAAAATTAAGACACCTTTAGCAAAAAAAACAACGAAGATTTTTCTTTCGTTAACACGCATACGCAGAATGTGAACCAAGAAAAAGAGAAAAATGTTTGAAATCGAATTGTCCGCAAAAAAATGGCTACATTTTCCTACAAAATAATGCTTTTTTTTCATTTTCAAAAATATTCAAGGTCATGCTTTAGACAATAAGGTTTGAAAGATTTATACCAAATTTCATTAGAATCCCTCGATCAGTTTTTCAGCTAGGCATTATGCTAGCTTTGAAACGTGTAAGTCATTCTTCCGGATGCTAGCTTACGCGAATCACAATAATATGTACGCCTGCTGGAAATGCAGCGTGAACTGAGCGGCTATCTTTCGGCTGTAAATGAAAAACGTCAGGTCATTATGAGACACCCTATACGTATATACAAGCTTGTAAATGACGACGAAGACGAAAGGGGGGGGGGGAGGTTGGAAAAATCTCTTAGAGACGGACTCGTCACTGTGCCGCTTCACTGAGGCAGAGTGATGACGCTGCGCCGCCATACCGGTTCGTCAAGTCGATCGGATGTGTGAGAGAAGCCATTTTCAATCGCTTGTTGTTTTATGTACACGAACGACTTTTCACATACACATATTTTACATACATATTCACGGGGAAAGAACATTTCGAGCGTTGGGTCTACGTAATGTTGGGTACCGGCACATTTGGCTGTTTCGAGGACGGTCCTCGTAGTTGAACGTCCTCAAAGTCACCCTTCCATATATTGCACATATACATGGACACGGAGGTATGCGTACGCGGACGTAAGTCTCTACGTACGATCGTTTCGCTTGTGGCCTGCTGAGAATGTGCACCAAAATGGCGGCGACGGGCAGTCCGCTACCGAGGCAACTCAGCCCCATGGGGGCCATGAATTCAACGATGTTTATCCTTGCAGTTTGCGGACGAAAATTGTTCCCGGAGTCGAGGATCGTCGGTGGTGATCACAGTTCCTTCGGCAAGTGGCCCTGGCAGGTAGGTTTCATCGCGGGGCTTGACGATCTCAATTTTGCGATGTCAACAACGCGCGTACAAAATAAAAAAATAAAACATGACGAAAGAACAGGAAACATACTTTGCGATTTTTTTTTCTACCAATTTAATGGCACTGTTAGGGATCACTGGGGAGTGAGGCAAAAATTCTTAGTGTTTTTCACAAAATTTATTTTTTTCAATTTTTTTCTTCAATTTATGATCACTTTGGTACTTTTAAGTTTGGAGGTTAAGGGCGGGTACCACTGTGGGCCAAAATAAGGTCACTTTTTTTTCAATTTTTTTAAATTCTACTGGATTATTTTTATTTAAAAAAACATGTACTAATTTTTATTTAATTAAAAATATCTACTAATTTTTATTTAGAAAAATAAAAAAATAACGTTATTGCGGTTTTTTTATCTTGGTATAAAAATTTAACCTTGGTATAAAAAATGTGGTCCAGTGGCTGGCTTGATAATTTGACGACGGAGGATCTGAAAAATTAAAATTAAAAAGTTTTGTAATTTATATAGATGTAGTTCGGGTTGCACGAAGTCGTTTTTGGGAATTTTTTTTTTTTAAATGGCAGGCGTTCAAAAGAAGTGCATTATTGGCGAAATTTTCACTTATATTTGAGGGCTTAAAAAATACTAAATTGAAAAAAACTGACTGCGTACAACAATAGTTACTGCAATTACGGAAATATTGCTTTTTTTTAATTGAAAATAGAACAATTAAAACTACAGTCGGGATAACTCTAGTCATAATAATAAATCGTCTGTAACTTGGTTAATTTTCAATATTTCAACTTGAACTTCTCTTCTTACACTCTTGAATATGTATACTTCGAGGAAATGCAAAAAATCGATTTTTTTACCCCTCATAGTGGTGTCCCCTCTTAAGTAAATTTGAATCTATTTTCATAATTGCTTTCTCGACTCCAATATTTATGTATATATTTTGCTACAGTTGAAACCATATAATATTAATTTCTAAATGATTGAATTACTGAACATTTGGTTCAAAATGAATTAATTAAGGAATTATTCATTTATCACTTTTTTAATTCATAATTCATCATATAATATTCATTTAGGAATAATTTTATAAATGATTGATACAATTCCCAAAACATCGGTGAATTTCGTAGAAAAATAACTAAAACAATCAAGTTGTTCCTTGTCAAATGGCGTTGATTATGATTTATTAGCATCGTGCCAGAGTCCGCGCGTTCATGCGTGCAGTGTTTGTGTAAAGATAAGCATTCATAGATCGCCTTGATGGTGTTAAATCGGAGGTATTTAATATTTGATGACGATGATTTAAAGCTCGTGGCGTGAGACGCCCCAACAGGTTTGCCTTCTTTTTATTATCTTGCGATCGCACTTTGATTAACGTATATATATATATATATATATATATATATATATATATATTGAGGCCAATGATCAGAATTTATTTGTTTTTCAGATATCGCTGCGGCAATGGAGAACCGCCGCGTATCTTCACAAATGCGGAGCCGCATTGTTGAACGAGAATTGGGCGATTACGGCGGCTCACTGCGTAGAAAAGTGAGCAAAAATTACTTATCTTCACATATACAATATCGCAAAAATTGCAGTCGACTATAATTATATTGAATGGAGTAATCGCGATTAATGCGAGAAAAAAATATGTTTTGCCGAATACTTTTTTCGCGGCCGTCAAAATTATATTAAATTATATTAAAATATTATGAAAATTAATTAAGAGAAGAAAAAAAGAGTTGCTTTCACGTGCCCTAGGGAGATTATTACTTTTATTACTATTACTTTTTTCACACGTATACAAGGCTACAAAAAACAATCAACACCAACCCGAATGAACCGAAGCAGAAGAACGAAGAAAAATTAATTTCACGGGTCCTATTTTACGTTTTATTACTACTAAAATGAAAATTATTAAAATAAAAGGATTATTTTACTTGTCCACTGTTGGCTGAAAAGTTAATAGTGGTAGTAGTTTTGTTATTATTATTATTATTACTGAGGGTGTAGTTTTTACGATCACTAAGTTATTACTAAGTTACTTAATGATTATTATTACTAAGGGTAGTCGTTTTATTATTATTATTATTACTAAGGGTGTTTACGCAGAAAATCCCCCCTACACATGCAGATGTTTCCCCTTACAATATTTTCTTATGCTTAAACTTATACTCTATTGTCGTTTGGCTATTCATTCTCTCTCGCATTTTTCCCCTAAATTACAATTCTTCCAATTAGTTTTTCCAATTGCTTAATGAATATACACAGTTCAGAAACAGGCTCCTTTTTCAGCACCAGCTGTATCTAGCTATTGATTTGTTCCCCCTCTTTGTCTCCTGTCCATTTTTCGAGGTTATCTACGATTTCTTTTTTAATTTAATTAACTTAATTTAATTTAATTAATTTAATTAATTTAATTAATTCAATTAATTTAATTAATTTAATTAATTAAATTAATTAAATTAATTTAATTAATTTGATTAATTTAATTAAATTTAATTTTCTCCCTGGCTTACTTCGACGTACATATATGCGCTAAGTTTTCTACTTCTTCTTTACAAACTCTTCATTTGTTATCACTGCACCCCTTATTTCCTTCTTTACCCATTCTTTCACATCTTAATTTCGCCCAAGTTTTTTTTTGTTCTTCCTCTTATATTCAAATCCTCCCAATAGTTTTCGGTCTCAATGCCATTCTTCCTGGTTTTGTATTCAGGGCAATACGTCGATTTTTCAATTTTGTTCCTGCTGGATTTCTTGGTCGACTTTTGTTCTCCTACCCCTTACTATTATTCTTTCCATTTTTCCTCTGTCGTCGTTTGCTGTTGCTCTCCATACATTTTCTTGTCCTACTTTTTCATTGCGATTTTTGGTTCCACCCCCCCCCCCCCCCCCCCCCGGCCATCCATTTGTTGGGTTTCTATTTAGCACTCCTCTAGCTTCCTCATTGAGATATTTCTTCTTGAGATAGAAATTTATATTATTTTATGTTATGGCTTTTATACTTTTTTGCAATATTGATTTTGAAATCTATAATATCTTGAGAATATCCATAAATCTATAGAAATGTTACCAAGTCTATCTATATTATAAATTAAATTTATTCATTGAAAAATTATCATAAATTTAGGGGCTACATCTACCTAGAGGGCAGAAAAATGGCCAAATACCGATTTTTTTCCGCGAAATGGTTGGTGGAGAAGAAACGCATTATTTTTTCAATACAAAGGTACATATATTCAGAGCCTTGAAAAAAAAACACTAAAAATACAGAAAAACAACGAAAATTTGACCGCCGGCGGATGAAATTTTTTCGCGTGTTTGGCGGTGGACACTCTCCACCGGAAACGGTCCGTCCGAAACTAAAAAACCAAACGGTTTATTTAAGTTAACAATAAATACGAGTCGTTGACGATCGTCGATTTTTTAAATTACTTTTTTTAACAACATGGCGACGAATCGAAACTCGAGTATACAGAATCTATGAAAAAAGTCGTCATTTTTACGTAACTATTAAAAGTTAAAAGTGGGTTTCGAAAAAGTGAGATCGTCAACGACCTTTAAATGTTTCTCGTCGTTCCTCCTGTGAATTTGAGAACGATTCATCGAGTGGTTCTCGAGATATCATGTCCACCGACGTTGAAAACAGTTTTTCGAAAGCTCAGTTTTCGTAGCTCGATTTTAGCTTCGTTTTTAGCGATATTCCAATGACATTTTTAGGGAATATAGGTGGAATATTTTCAGGGAATTTATAGGCGATACTTCCAAATAAAAATATTTTTGGAAAATGCCATTTTTTGACCCACCTAGGTAGATGTAGTCCGTTGAAATACAAATTGCTATAAAAAGCCAACGAATTACGAATAACGTGCTTTCGAGTGCAATCGATGATCCTTCATCGATAGATAAATTGACGGTGCTTTGATCAATTAACAACAGCGTACCACCGAGCGATCTATTGCTGAGGATCGGCGAGCACGACCTCGCCAACGAGAACGAGCCTTACGGTTTTCAAGAGCGCAGAGTTCAAATCGTCGCCAGTCATCCCCAATTCGACGCTCGAACGTTTGAGTACGATCTCGCCCTGTTGAGATTTTACGAGCCCGTATTGCCCTTCCAACCGAATCTCTTGCCCATATGCCTTCCGGACGACGACGAGAATTACGTCGGGCACACGGCTTACGTCACCGGATGGGGAAGGCTTTACGAGGGTAGGATAACAATAACGATGACGATAATGACATTAGGGATCGTCACAGTGTAACGGGTCGAAAAATAGCTGATTTTCGCGATTGTTTTTTTTTTTCGATGGTTGACACACGCTAATCGATCTGATTTTTTTATGTCAAATCACAGCACTCGTGAAGAACAGAAAATAAATTTTTCAACGCTTGTTTTTATTTTTTTACATTTTTTACAGGGGCTGAAAGTGTTTTCGAAAAAAAAATTGTAAAAAGATAAGTAGGGGCTAACACCACTCTAGCGGCAGTAAATCAGGCCTAACTTTGACAATTTGTTTTGGTAGTATGAAAAAAGGGGCAAGATTTCTTTCGAGAGGCTTTATTTAAGGCGTTACCCCCACTTGTAGCGCAAAAAAAGGCCTTTTTCATGAATTTTTTTGAAGAAAACTACAAAACTTTTTTAACCGATCAATATACCATCTTAAAGAACACATTTTGAAGAACTTTCAGTAATTTTTTTATTGAAAAATATTACATTGTTTAGTGGCAAATGGCCGTCAATGAAATAATGTTTTTATATACACGGTTTGCGGTGACCAACATTGCGGCGAAGTGGATCATCTGAAAAAAAAATGCGGATGGATTTAGTCAAATATAAGTATAAACTAGTCTTTAATCGAAGGATTTTAAAAAATATTCATTTTTCACAAAACGGCGGACAGTCAAAGTTCATGGTTCGATTTTAACGAAAAAAACGGCCGTTTTTTGGCTATAAAACGGCCATTTTTTTTTTTCGAAAAAAAAAATCGAACGATTAAAGACTACATTTTTATGTATTAAATAAGCCTGCAAAATTTTAAGAAGATCGGTTCATTAGTGTTCGAGTAATCTTGGTCACCGACTTCTGAAATGCAATTTTGAGAAAAACGCGTTTAAAGTTTCAATTTCAGTTCTTCAATTCACGGATTCTTCTCTTTCAACGCTCATATCTCAGTCAATTTTGTTCGGATCGACTTGAAATTTTCAGGACATATTCTCAGATACTTATACTTCAAAAAAATGCAATAAAAAAAATTGATTTTTTCAAAATCGCAAGTGGGGGTAACCCCTTAACACATATTGGAGTTAAAACAAAAAAATTATTATAATTTTCATAAAAAATGGCGGCGACAGAGCCCATCTCGAAAAACGTTTTTTTTTCCAAATAGCTTCACGGGCGGGTGGTTTTCTCGTGAAGTATAAGAGTCGGAACAAAAACCAAAAAAATCTTGCTATTGAGGTTTTTTTAAAATCAAAATTGACAAAATATCGGCGGTTTGAAAAAAAAAAAGTATCGAATTTAGCCGATTTTTTCACATTTATTCGCTAAAAAAATGAAGATTAAAAAAAAGAAGAATGTTGCGTCAAATTTGAGACGGATAGCTTGAAAATTCTTCCTTCGATACCGTGCACCGTTTTGAAAAAACATTTCGAGAAAAACGCGTTTAAAATTTCGAGTGCGGAATGCGGCTGCTCGAATCGCTTTCTCTAAGAAAGGCTGTAGCGACCGAAATTATTCGAACTTCCCCCCAAAAACTGACCACCGTGTTTGTAACCGTCTACACTGTCGGATAATGCAAAAAAAAACATCGATTTTCCGAAAATTTTACACTGCGATGATCCGATAACGTAACTTCATTTTTTTGTACGGTACCTGAGGCCGAAACGCCCACGTTTCGTGCACCATGATAATATTGGGAGCGGCAAGGATAACGATAACAATAACGACGATCACGAGAGCACAAGAATAATGTTATTTTATTTTTTCAGACGGCCCGCTACCCTCGGTACTTCAGGAAGTGTCGGTTCCAGTCGTGAACAACACCGTGTGCGAGGGAATGTACAGGAACGCCGGGTACATAGAGCACATACCTCACATATTCATATGCGCCGGATGGAGAAAGGGAGGCTTCGATTCTTGCGAGGTACGTCATAATAGGTCGACAATTTATCATTATCTCAATTTTTTTTAGAATTTCAAATCCTACACGACAAGTTTCGATTTATTATGAGAAAACGAAAAACACCTTTGAGAGTATCTAATCTGATACTCGGGTCTGCACAAGAGGCCAAAAAAGGACGATTTTCCACTTCTTTTTCTGATGAGAGTATTGAGGGGCTGATAAAGCTGATTTTCGTGGTTTTTTTTACGGAAAGATTTCTCCACCATTTTTGCGACTTAGAATATGTTTTATCACCACTTTTGGCTGCTTCATGGTATATTTTTAATCTTAAAAATGGCGAACTATGGCACGGTCTTCTTAACGGGTTGCTGCGGATGTTGCCAGACGGCGTGACACGTAGCGTCGGCAGGATTAACCTGGGAGCGAAGCAACGAAGATTTTTTATTTATTAACAGTCGTACGCAGAACATGAACCAAGAAAAAGTGAGAGATTTTGAAAATCGATGAAATCGTACGCTTTGAAACAAAAAGATTGAATTTTCCGAAAAAAAATGGTTACATTATGCAATAAAAAAAAAGTTCCTTTTTATTTTCAAGAACATTTAGGTTCATGTTTTAGAAAATAAGGTTAGAAAGACTGGTACCAAATTTTATCAGAATCGGTCGGTTAGTTTTTCAGCTATACGTCACGCCAGTTTTGAAAATGCAGTTTAAAAGGCTACCACGCCTGTGCCATTTTTATAGGTTATTTAAAAAATATCATGTAACAGGCAAAAGTCGTAATAAAACGTACAATATTTTATATATAAATTTTATTTTATATACAAATATACATTTTATATATAAATAAAATTTTTTAAAATACATTTCTAAAGTTTATTTATTACGCGTAACAACTTTTACATCAATATCTCCAATATAAACCTATCAAAAAAATTCATGAAAATAGCCTTTTTAGCGTCTAAAGTGAGAAGACGTCTCAATCGAAATAATCAGTTTTATCGCTTTTCATTCCAGTTTCAGTATCACTGAACGTAGATTAAGGTTCGTCAATATTATTCTACTTTCGGACGATTTCTTGGCACCTGAAAAATAACACAAGATTTGCAAAACTTGCTTGCGTATGAAATGTTCGTTCGGAGTCAATAGAAACACGTTTCAATTGATGCCGAACCGGTTGCTCCAATAGCCCCCACACCCTCGCTTCGAATAATTTATCAAAAAGCAAAAACACCCAAATGTTGTACGTAGGTACTGACCACAATAAACTCAACTAGGATATTCACAGCAATGTCACTTGTAAGCAACGCTGAAAAAGGAATAATAGTTTTGGACCAACACGCAAGATCCTAGTAGTAAAAAAACTCACTTTTTATGTCGAAAAAGCCACGGCCTGCGAATATCCATAAGTCGAATATCCATAAGTAAGAATATCCATAAGTACGAATATCCATAAGTCGAACATCCATAAGTCGAACATCCATAAGCCGAATATCCATAAGTGAATATCCATAAGTCGAATATCCACAAGTCGTATATCCATAAGTGAATATCCATGAGTCGAATATCTATAAATCGAATATCCATAAGTCGAATAACCACAAGTCGAATATCCATAAGTGAATATCCATGAGTCGAATATCTATAAATCGAATATCCATAAGTCGAATATTCATAAGTCGAATATTCATAAGTCGAATATCCATAAGTCGAATATCCATAAGTCGAATATCCATAAGTGAATATCCATAAGTGAATATAAAGTAGAAATGAGTTTTTTTTGGGTTTGTTTGGGGTTGTCTTTGGCGCTCATTTCTACTCTATACTCACCCTCTATACTCATTTTTCCATTACCTCAGGCCATTTCTGGCACTTATTTCGACTCTATACTCACTTATGGATATTCGTACTTATGGATAATCGACTTATGGATATTCGACTTATGGATATTCGACTTATGGATATTCGACTTCTGGATATTCGAGTTATGGATATTCGACTTATGGATATTCGACTTATGGATATTCGTACTTATGGATAATTGACTTATGGATATTTGACTTGTGGATATTCGACTTATGAATATTCGAGTTATGGATATTCGACTTATGGATATTCGACTTATAGATATTCGACTTATGGATATTCGACTTATGGATATTCGACTTATGGGTATCCACTTATGGATATTCACTTGTGGATATTCGACTTATGGATATTCACTTATGAATATTGCCACTTATGGATATTCGACTTATGGATATTCGACTTATAGATATTCGACTTATGGATATTCGACTTATGGATATTCGACTTATAGGTATCCACTTATGGATATTCACTTGTGGATATTCGACTTATGGATATTCACTTATGAATATTGCCACTTATGGATATTCGACTTATGGATATTCGACTTATGTATATTCGACTTATGGATATTCGACTTATGGATATTCGACTTATGGGTATCCACTTATGGATATTCACTTGTGGATATTCGACTTATGGATATTCACTTATGAATATTGGCACTTATGGAAATTCGACTTATGGATATTCTACTCCAATCGAAAAAGCGATGCATCCAAATAAAAATGGCTGACGCGCTTGGGGCGCGGCGAGCACTGAGCGCCAGATACACAGATTCCCTTTCTTTGAAGTTTCTTTGGTTCTTCTTCGAAGAGTCTTTGAGTTATTCAACTTATTTCATTCGGACCGCGTTTTTATTGACCCCAGCTTACCCTAGAGATGGGTAATCCAACGAAGAAAAGAGTCCCGTAAAGACAGCAGTGTAAAATGTTTTCAGGGTGACAGCGGTGGGCCCATGGTGATTCAGAGGCCCCGCGACAAGCGATGGATCCTCGCTGGTGTCATAAGCTGGGGAATCGGCTGCGCCGAGCCTAATCAGCCCGGCGTCTACACGAGAATTTCCGAGTTTCGCGAATGGATCAATCAGATCCTTCAATTCTAACGAACCCAACGCGCCGCCCTAGTGCCAGCGAATCTCAGTGACAATTCCAAACGTAAACAAACAAAAACAACCGAGGATGAAAAAATCCGCCTGACGAAGAGTAAATCAGGCAAAACGAAGAATTGGCCGACGTTAAAATATGTTGGAAGGCGTTTTCGTCGTTGCACTGGGATGTAACGAGCAGCCTCGTAGCCTCCCACGAATATTCAATGTCAAGCAATTATAATGTTATTCGAATATCCAATTTTTTTTCGTATTCGAAGAAATAGGTCCAGAGAGGGCTTGTGTGTGCGAGGATGGACCGTCTCGATTCTCATCAATGACAGGGGACGAAACGCATGCCGATGTCCGGGTACCACGGACGCGCGAAACGACCGAAAAATGGTCGGTAGAAAGAATCTTGGTGAATCATAATAACTAGCGAAAATCTCGTATCCCTATACTCGATGAAAATAAAAAAGCATTTTTATTGGGTATGATAATGGAAATATGATTACCAGCGTCATTTATAAAATCCAATTAATTTATTTTATACGCGAATGCCTCGATATACATGCGTATGTGTATATACAGCGTGTCCTGTCATTAACCACTTCGTTGGCAGAGAGAATTCGACAAAAAGTGCCCAAAATGGGTGGAAATTTTTTTTATCCTGACAACTTGTACTCTGCGGTTTTTGAGGGTGCTGATTACGAATCTGAACTCAACATTCGGGAATTCACAATGACGAACAAATATGGCGAATGAATATACAAATAATACGGATTGATTTCGATGAAACTCGGTACTCGAGATTCATATATTTCCACCTATTTATTGTATTGGGCTCCATGATATTGAATTCACCGTGAAAAATTCCTTCATTTTGAGTTCAGCATCACACTCGGCGTCCCCGAAAACCCCCGAGTACCAAGATTTATCCAAATCGAGCTGTTTTTTGCACTTTCGTCCGCCATATTGGATCCGCTATTAAACATTTTTCAATTTGGTGTTCAGATTCGCAATAAGCTACCTCGAAAATCCCAGAGTATCAATTTTTATCTAAATCGAGTAAAATTTTTAATTTCCGTCCGCCATTCTGGCGCCACCATTTTGAATTTTCAAATTTAAAGTTCAGATTCGTAATAAGCGACCTCAAAAATCCCGGAATACTAATTTTCATCTAAATCGAGTGAAGTTTTTGATTTTTGTCCGCCATATTGGCGCCGCCATTGAGAATTTCCAAATTTTGACTTCAAATTCGGATTCAGCAAGCCCAAAAACCCCCGAGTGAGGCTCCGATTTCAAATCGGAGCAAGTTAAATAGGGAAACAAAGGTTGACGCACTACTGCGTCAATGCCAACGAAGGGGTTAAGACGGAATGACACCTCATCGCCGTCGGTATGGTAGAACAATTATAGATACCCAAAAATCTCTGAAACGGCTCTTCAGATCCCGTCGAAACTTTTCCAAACGACATCAAATAGATAGACGAACAGCTGTCTGCCCCTCAAATGTTCTGAATTTGAGAGAAAAAAAAGTAGATCAGCTGATGATAAGCCAATCTACGTTTTTTTTCTCAAATTCAGAAAATCTGAGGGGCAGAGAGCTGTTTGTCTATCTATTCGACGTCGTTTGGCAAAGTTTTGACGGGATCTGAAGAGCCGTTTCAGAGATTGTTGGGTATCTATAATTGTTCTACCATACCGACCGCGATGAGGTATCATTCCGTCTTAATGGAAAATCCTGCAACTGTCGATAAGTCAGATCATGTACTATTATGCGCTGGAATTTCAGTCTAGTAAAAGTCCCACGGTTTTCGAGATTTTCGACTTTATGTTATTTTTGGAAAAATAATCGTCTGCTTTTGGATTTTCGCATGCCATTTCTACAAATGATTCGAATCGACAATAACTAAGCAACTTATTAAAGTAGTTGACACGATATGCGTAGTACATTTTTTTTTACACCGCAGGCTATCAGTCAGATGTTCGAATTGGTTTGTATGAAAATTCTGCATAAGATCGTTTTTTCATAAAGGTTCCTTACCATTTAAGGTTAAAAAGAAGACTTTTCTAGCAAAAACGAACAACCAAGAGTATTTTATTTTAAACCGGGTCAAAAAGAGTTATCATTTGTAGAAATGGCATGCGAAAAACGAAAAGCAGATGATTTGGATCTCGAAAACCGTGGAACTTTTACTAAACTGAAATTTCAGCGTATAGTAGGACATGATCTGATCTATCGACAATTGCAGGATTATCCATTCGTAACGGGACATCCCGTGTATATATATTAGGGTGGTTCAAAAAAAAATTAATTTTTTTTCGTGCTACTCAACGGAAAATGTTACTACGTTATGAAAAAGTAATTCATACAAAATTTGAGAGGTCTAAACATTTTTTTAGTTGGCGCTCAAACGATTTTTCATTTTTTTCCGATTTTTCGTAAATTTTTGTTCTTTGTTTGTTTTCTTACTCCGAAACAACATATCACTCCAAAATAAAACACGCGTACTTGTTAGACGTTCAGCGATGTAAGCACTGGATATAATTTTCACAACCGAATTACATATATTGTTTCTTAATCCACAAATACAAATTGTTTATGGTAAAAAAATATTTAAGTAAAAATTGTGTATTGTTACAGAAAACATCAAATCAAGACTTACATTGGATCACGCGCTAATATTTTCTGCATCGAGATAAAAAACAAATGAATACTCCGATAATCACGAAGGCGAAAAAACATGAAAAAGGCGTTTGAGCACTAAGTAAAAAATTGTTTAGAACCCTCAAATTTTGCAAAACTTTCTTTTTCTTAACATACTTCAATTTTCCGTTGGGAAACAAAGATTTTTTTTAACCACCTTAATATATATATATATATATATGTACGCAGAGGGCCACCTCTTATTGGTCACAATCCTGTGAAAGTGAGGTAGGAAAGGTTTCCCGCTATCAAACACTCCAATGCTGCTTCACGCAAACGTGAATCATTTTCGAGCTATTATTATTTTTTTTAGTAAAGGGCAGGCAGTTTTAAAAATGAATAATAAAAAAACTGTTGTATGGAATCAATTTTTTTTATCATTTGTAATTTGAGGACACGGTAACAAAGAGTAATCAGCAATGAAATAAAAATAATCTGCAAACATTTTTGAATTGGGGGCCCAAAACTCTGCAAGTCTAACAATCGTTCTCGTTTTATTGTTAATAATTTCTTCTTAATGTGTCCTCAAGCTACAAATAACACGAAACTATGATTCATAGAACAGTTTTTTTTTCAATTAGTAAAAAAGAAGCTCACCCCTCAATTAAAAAATAGAATAAAAATAATATATCGAAAATGGTGCAATTTTGCACAGAGCCTTGCTGGGTTATTTGACAGTGGAAAAGGTGTCCTAGAACCCTCTCACGGGACCCTGACCAATAATCAGTAGCCCCGAATACATAAATGACAAATCAATTATACTATATATGTATTTTGCGAGTATTATAAATATTTCTCTAGACGTACTCTTAGCAATGGGGTAAGATCCAAACGTACGTAGAAGAAAAAACAATATACCAATAATTTATTTCCAGTGTCTCACGTATCGCGAGAGCTACTTCGTTCTTTATTTTGTGTTTTTTTTTTCGATCGAACGTTCTCGAAAAACTCTGTAAATATTTGTGCAAAAGCACGACGGATGAGATTCATAGACATGAATCGTGTATTTGTAATGTCTGTATAGCCAATAAACAATTGAATAAACTTAGAATCGTGGGTGTTTTTACGTTCCTCTTTAGTTAAAAAAAAATCAATGAAAGATTGTTCGTTAATGAGGAATGGACATTAATTATTATTATTATTAATTTCCATTCGGGTATTATTATTATTATTGTTGTTGTTGTTGTAAAAACATGAAGCACGTTAAGGGCTGATTTTACGGTTTCACCCGCAAGCAGTCCACCGATTTCAGAGAAATAAAAACGAAAATTCTTCCAATGCAAAACGATTTCGAACCAGTAGAAAAAAAATTTGATATCTAAATTTTGTTTCCATCTTGGCCAAAAATGATTGGCCTGACTGAATCGTCGATCATTTATTTTCTGCACCGGTTTGGTACTCCACTCCGTGCTCGTTGTCTTCGTTATCGTTTTCTCTGCGAAATCCCGTTCAGTTCATGGAGCTCCCCTTATTTTTTGATTTTTAGCAGAATTTCAAATTTGGACCATCGATTTTTGCGAATTTTCTTTGCGCATACCCCTTTGCCTCTTTTTCGGCCATTTTTTCAATCGAACCACAAAGAAAACTTCTCGGTATTTGAATTAAATTAATATGTTGAGATCGTGTTATTGTTATTAATAATTACCCAAAAACTCAATATATCGAGTTTCCCAATAATTGCTATACAATTCATCGTTTACAATGAATCTTTTACTTTTATATAAATTGACTGTTACACGCGACAGCGCAGCATCTGAATTTTTTTTTTTTCATCGTTGGTAGCCCTGCTCGTCCTTCTTACGCATGCGTTGTGCTCTCCGCGTTGACGCTGCTTCGTGAGCCGCAGCGAGGACGTCTAACCTCAAAATAGCGTGGACAAGCGTGGCTTCACTGAGTGTCTACAGTTTTTGAGAAAAATAAACACTAATAATCAGCAATCGTATTTATTGAAAATAACATGGAGAGCTGCAGAAAAAACTATGAATTCAACTTATGCCCGGTTTCTACTGTACCGACAGAATGATCATCACACTACTCTGAACGTTGCCACATCTACACAGCGCAATTTAAAAAAAAGCGATACTCATTACTTTCATTAATTTCTCGACAATTGCTCAGTCGATTTATTTGAAACTAGTATAATCACTGGCTTAATCCCAAATCGTCGTGACATAATATAATATATTATAATATAATATAATAGAATGATAATATAATATAATATACAGAAGGTTTTTTCCCATAAGCGACAGTATAAAATTCATATCTTCATAAATACTAAATTATTTAGTGAAAAATTCTAAAATAATTCACGTATCATTATTCTATCAAGAACTATTATTCCTCAAGCTTTCACAAATTTTAGCAGTTTCTCAATATCCATCTAGTTATATCTTTAACTCTTCTACGCCCCTGACGCCTCAGCAGATACGAACAGTTTCCCCTTAGATTGACTTTGAGGTTGGAAATAAATATTGTGAGTTTTACTCTCAAACCCGATCTTTAAAATTAGCTCATTTCAGTCCGAAAACAACAATTTATTCATTATATTATAAAGTGGTGCATCAACAAAATATATTTTTGTTGAATTTTAATAAAAGCAATTATATATCTTAGTTTTTCTCGTCCTGTAACAAGATTACAAGTAAACAAAGATATGCATTTTACGGAATCTTTACTTACTTTTTTCACTTTACTGAAAGGAACAACTTTTGATCGTCTTTGGCCAGACAAATTAAATCCAATTCAGGCGCAATTTTTATTTTAAATAATTTCTCACAATATTATAACCACAATCACAGAGCCTTTAACAGAGCCGAAAAAAATAGGAGGCAATACTCATTCTCTCCGTAATTGTTTTCTCTGAAAACTACCACTTGATTGGTCGAGCTCCGTTCATTTTCTAACTTTGGCATAATTTCAAAGGCGGAACGGCGATTTTCATCAATAATCAACGAGTCTCATCGCGATAAGGCAAATCCTTAATTATGGGCGAGAGCACCGGAGTCCATTCATCATTCCTTCAATTCGGAAGTAGTTTATTTACTATATATACACGGTGGACCATTTAACGTGACCACCCCAAATATCTCCATTGCCTTTAGAGTGACGAAAAAAATGTCACAAGGTAATTCGATTGACTTCGAAGTGCTGATACGGTGGTGAAAAATTCATTTTTGTCAAGGTCATGCTCTTCGCGTTTTCAAGGTCATCAATGGTTTTTCGAATGGGAACATGTTTTTTTTTATTAAGGCTTTGTAGCTGATATTCAGACCAATCCAACGGCCTATGATATCATGACCTGCAAATGATTCTTCACAAAAATATTTTGGATTTGTTTGGATTTGTTTTCGTCGCTCTGAAGGCAACGAAGATATTTGGGGTGGTCACGTTAAGTAGTCCATATATATATGCATACAGAGTGGACTACTCAACGTGACCCTTCAGATATATATATATATATATATATTAGGGTAAATTAAATTCGGTTTATTTTTTTTATTGGTTTCCATTGACTCTAAAAGATACCCTGAATTTTTGTTACATTTCTCGAAACAACCCGTACAAAATAATTTGTTTTTTTTCCGGGAAAAAACGCCCCGATTTAAAAATCTGAAAAAAATCTGAAAAATTTCCCAAAAATGCGTGATTATATGTAAAAATTTTCAAGCTATCACCCGCAGTGGAAGTATGATTTTTTCTGTGCTGAAGACGACTTCAATTGAAATTAATACCAGAACTTTTTGACTGCTAACAAAAAAATCATACTTTCACTGTGGGTGATAGCTTGAAAATCTTTACATATAATCATCTGTATCTGTCACTTATCCCAGAGTGACAGATACATCGAGGATATAGATGTCGCTGGATTGGGTTAAGTGGCTTTTGTGAAAGCCGTCACGTGTTTGCCGCATCTTCCCGTCTTTATATCTCCGAGCGATTCTGAAGTGAGATAGAAAACAATAGATTTATTGTGAATTGCTACATTGACGTGAAAGGTTATTGGAGAAAGGCTCTCACGTTCGCCTCGTGCGAGTAAAATCTTCGAAAGCCACCCACGCTGATCCTCGGGAAACCCGGTTTAAGATCTACAAACTGAGGAAGAGAGAGAAAGAAATAGGGAACAATATATGTACAAAGAGAGAGAGAGGTAGAGAGAGAGAGAGAGAGAGAGAGAGAGAGAGAGAGAGAGAGAGAGAGAGAGAGAGAGAGAGAGAGAGAGAGAGAGGGAGACAGAAATTCCACAAAAATGTTAAACCAAAGAGGTCATGGGAGAAACTTTGTTGATCAAATACGTGTGTGGCCCCTGCGATATCTCCTGTCGAGCAGTGTTCGTCCGGGCCAATACTTGGATGGGTGACCGCGCATTGACTTGCGCGCGGCACTGAGTGCTCCTCAGTTTCATCTAGTGTCCGATCATGAACACGGCTGACACTCGATAATAAATAGTCGTCTATATCGCAACGTGTTTTCGCGCAGTTTCCCTGTGCCCTCGTGCAAATTATTCACGAAGCTCAGGCGCTTAACGCGAACCTACGGATTCTGGTTAACCTGCGTTATTTTCGTTATTATTTACGAAAATAACCTACGTCATTGTTCTTGTGTAACAAATCAAATTAATGCTGAACACATCGCTCGGAAAAACGAATGAACGATGCATAGTTTTTATTTTCGAAGTAATCGAAGTATTTTTTGGTTCGAAAGCAATCGTAAAATCGTGGAAAATTCGAAATCAGTTGCTGTTCTCGAAAAGTTTCGGAAAACGAGTAGAATATTACCCGTATTCCTCGACTATTCTCGTTACCGCGTATACTCTCTCTTCACCCTTTTTTCCGTGTTACTTTTTTCCCCGGCTGTGTGAAATTGGAGTTAGTTCGAGTTTTATGCGACCTGGGAGCTTTTCCGACGAGCAATATATAAGGCTTCTTTTCCTCTTTGAAATTCGCCGCTCGATCATTCCTCGTATAAAGTTGCTGGCGTCCGCTAACGCGTGGGTGTGCGGTGACAGCGTCAGCATCGCTTGAACGGACTGCGGGGGCGGAAATTTTGCTGTATATAAGTACAGGGTGGCCCAGAAAGCGACGTCCGAAAGAAAAATCTAGACGCCTCGTCACGATACCTATCCCAATCACCTCCACGTCTGTTCTACGATATTTTTTTACTTTTCGAGAAAAAAAAGCATTAAAATGTTTCCTTTACTTTTCGTGTAATACGCGTTATTTCTCCTTTCGTGCCTGCAATTCTCTTAAAAGTTTTAAAAAGCAATTGGGAGTCATTTAAACTGGTATAAGCATTGTTTTATCATCTGATTTTTCCTGACTGATCCTCTCGAACATATTTTTGAAACTTTTGATAAAAATCAAAGGTTTTTGATAAAAATCTACGCAGGGCACAGCTGATCATTTATTTATTACTTAACAGAGCATATCGTAACGATAACACAAGTGACAAAAAATCGCTAGGAAAGTACATACATAAAAGAGAAGAAAAAAATGACGATGCGCTCTTCTTCGAAACTAAAAAAGATCGTGGAATGTACACGATCGGGGGTGATTCGGATAGGAATTGTTACGAGGCATCTAGATTTCGTTTTTGGACGTCGCTTTTTGGGTGACCCTGTATATATATATATGGATCTCTGGCTTCTGTGCGACTTCCTCCGGATTGGATATTTCGCAAAGTTGTGCTGTACGCGTTTTAATGTTTGCGGTTATAGGTGGTATGGTTATACACACACACGCACACATACATGTATGTCGACTCTAATTATGCTCCAGGTAATAAGTTTAACTGTATATTTGTATATATATATATATATATATATATATATATATATATATATATATATATATATATATATATATAATGTATGTATGTATGTATGTATGTATGTATGTATGTATGTATAAAAATACACACACACACACATATAAGTAATATGAGCAAAAAATAAATATAAGTAATATATCCATATACATATATATATAGACACACAGAGTATTAGGAAGGTCGATGCAAAGCCTTAAGGGGGTAATAGGTCACCTCGTTAGGAACATATCCAACCTAGGTTGCCTTAGTCCAAAGCCTTACGATTTCGAGTTATCATGGTAAGTATGATTTTTGGAAAATATCCCAAAGTTAGGTACTAACTCGTTCATAATGTTCAAACAGACAATAATTGGAAACTAAAAACCGATTTGCGGCATAACTTAATGTGTATCGACAAGCACCAATACAATCATCTGCATCCACACAACTAACTAAATGGGACGTATTGAATAATTGAAAATTGTCAAAAAAACTGTTATGTTAATGGTATTTGTAATAAAAATAGCATTAACATAAGAAGTAAACGGCTTAGTATCAAATTTTTGGAAATTTTCCAAAAATCACACTTACCATGATAACTCGGAATCTTTAGACTTTGGGGTAAGGTAACCTCGGTTAGATATGTTCCTAGTGAGGTGACCTATCACCCTTAAGGCTTAAGGATTTGCGTCGACCTTCCAAACATCCTGTGTGTATATATATATATATTTATACACACTAGTAGAATTAGTTCTGGACACGTATCAATTTTTCTTCAATTCCACGATTATCGATCATTTTTATGTTATCATCGTTTGTATTTTATGTTCTTACAAAGTTGTTACGCATTATTGACTCAGAAATTCCCTGACTTTTTCAGGTTTTTTATACAGGTTTTGCAGAAATTCCAGGTTTTGCAAATAAGCCAGATTAGGGTCAAATAAAGAACATATTCTTTTCATCAAACATATATTTTTTGAGTTAGTGAGATATTAGTCTTTGTAAACGTTACAAACAATACGGGAAAATTATATACGTAAAAATAGCAAAGACCGATTTTTGTGAAAAAAAACAGCATTTTTAACTGACTTGAAGAAACAAAGGAAATTCTCAACTCGATCCTTAATTGAAGAATTACGTTGAACTGGATAACATAATTTTTTTAACACCAAATATATGGAAATTTGATAAAATTGATATTATTTTTTTAACTGAAATTCGAAACATAATTTAAACATTATAAAGTAAAAAAAATGCATTAAAAGCAAATACAGAACCTGTTCTTCATTATAAACAAAAGTTTGTACGCCGGTGAAAACAAACAAAAACATAAATATAAATACTTATCTATAATGATAATGATGTGGTTGTGTATCGACAGATCGAATGCAAATGTATTTTTGTAGCTTTACTTTTCATTTACATTAATTTACAAATGTAGCTTGACAATCAATTAGTTCTCAGTTTTTTAAATTCTCAATGTTTGCCACTGACATACCTTTCTTCTGTGTATAATGAGGAATAATATAAATGTTAAAGATATACAAATATATTTATTTTTATACTGTCCAGTTTTTTTTTCAAGTCGGTTTCATTTTTTGTGTCTCTTTCAAAAAGTATATTGTGAGAAAATTCCAGAAAGTTTCCAAAATTCCCTGACTTTTCCTTGATTAATCCGGGAGGAAAGACATTTTCTGAGTTTTCCCGGTTTTCCCTGTTTTCCATATGCGTAACAACCCTGTTAAAGTAGGCTTATTAAGGCAACTATTAACTAGAACCATTATATATTAAAATAAAAACATTACAGTATGATTTCACCGCAGCAGAATATAGAATTTTTGCGTAAATATCAAAAAAGGTAATTTCTATTAAAAGTGACCATAATTACTTTTACTCGTATATATAATTTTTTCATACATGAAATGTTAAATTGACACACTTTTGAGCGCACACAGAGAATTCCGCTATCGTACCTCCGCTTACCTAAGACAACTTTAAAAAGTAGTCTGTATTGACCGGCGATTACTTTCGTTACGACCATTTTCCTCGCGGCTCTGCAATTATTCGTCCCTATATTTTTTTAATATCCGTCACGTTTGCGATTCTCGGCTCCCTCTCTCTTACTTTGAAAAAGCGATGTGTGGAAAACTATTCACGCATCGCTGCCAGAAACAATAAATCGATAGACATACGTTTAAGGGGGAAGATACCTTTAGGCGAGGGAAAAATTGCTCATATTCATGAACTTTTTTCAAAAGGAAGGTTTTCTTCATCATTTTTGAGACTTAGGGTATGTTTTATTCCTACTTCTGACTGTTACATGGTTTTTTTTTAATGAATCCCTAAACACGGCGGATGTATGGCATGTTGTAAATGGGTTGCAGCGGATGTTGTCAGACGGCGTGACACGTAGCGTCAGCAGGTTTAATCGAGAAAAAAAACCGACGAAGATTTTTCTTCCATCAACACTCGTCCGCAGAATATGAACCAAGAAAAAGTGAGAAATGTTAAAAACCGATGAAATGGTACGCGTTGAAAGAAAATATTTGGTTTATCGAGAAAAAAAATGGCTACATTAGGCAAGCAAAAAATGTCTTCCTTTTAAATTAAAAAAAATGTAGGGCCATGCTTTAGACAATAAGGTTAGAAATATTAATTTCAAATTTCATCAGAATTAGTTTTTTAGCTATGCGTCACGCCAGTAAAAAAGCAGGTTACAAGTCCGTACCTCACCTCCGCCATTGTCAAAGATTAATTTTAAAAAATACCATATGACAGCCCAAAGTGGTAAAAAGCCACACCCGCACTCTTAAAAATGGTGAAAATATCCGGCCTTAAAAAAAAATGAAAATCATCAAAAAATGTCCTCGTCTAAAGGCATCTTCCCCCTTAAGCTCCCGTACGCTCTTCTTCTTTCCTCTAAAAGCTTTCGCAGAAAATTGTTGCTTTCGAAAAAACGTCCTCGGCGAAAAATCGTTTCACTTTGCTTGGGTATAAAATGAGGGACGATGTAAATTACACGGGGGGCCTTTGGGAATGGCAACGAGACGCGACGGGAATTCGAAGGGTTGCAGAATTCTCACGGCGACGAGCCATATAGGGTTGCACGGAATGCGAAATGATTTTCTATTGACGTACGAGAGAAATTCCAGAGAGAGGGAGGTTCTGGAGAATCCAGCACAGGAAGGAAATGCAAATTGCACAGGCGAAGTTTAGCATTTCAAATGCAAATATCAAATGCGTAGGCGTCGAAACGTTTATACTCCCAGGCCGCCTGTTCGTCTCTCCTTCTCTCTTTTTTTTGCTTTTTTTTTGCTTTAAATGGCTTAATCCCAAATACCATTCAACATATAAATATAACAATATTCTTTCTGTGGTTCGCTTCCCTGGCATACGTTCTGGTTTTCGGTATTTTCAGTTCGGTTACGGCTAAGCTATTAGATACTAAGTTAATCTAGTTGATCTGATCCGTTACTTAACTCTCTAAGATAATCTATTTTTTAAAAATATTTTCTTTTCGTATTTGGTTCCCTTAAGTTCTCTAAAGCCCTTTCAGTTTTTAAGATTTATATTTTAGCTTACAGGCTACTATTATTTCTTATGTTTATTTTTTCTAATGTTTATTTTCTTTCGACCATCTTTCTGTTCTAAATGTTTCGCTTATTCGTTATCATGTAATCATCCTAACACTCAGCATTTATACTTAATTGCTGTATGCGTAATTTGTCCGAAAGCTTATAACTAAGGCATAATAAATTGTATCAATCAATCAATCAATCAATCTCTCTCTCTCTCGAGCCCTTTGCTTGAGCCCTTTCATCCCCCAGCGAGCGGGACGAAGCTTATTCCGTACATAAAATAAAAATACAACGCCTTCTCTCCCAAAGGTGGTCGAGCGCAGGCATGAGTTCAACTAACAATAATGAAGCTGTATCGCATGGCAGGGTCGGTAGGTCAGAACGTTAGGGAATTCCTGCACACGGACTTATCGCTTGAGTACATGCAAGCAATGAATAATTTCGTGATGCAATCTGGAGCCTCAGTCGGGTGCAATGTCGTCGACACAGCGACATTGACGTGAATACCTAGAATATATCGGTATCTATCGATCTGTAGCCTTCAAATATTCAACGCTCGATAAATCGAGCCTGATACGTCTGAAAAATTAAATGCCGCAAAGTCTCAAGAGAAATGCTCGTATTTAAAAGTTTCATGAGTATTCACTACCTTTTTCTCATCATGCCTTTGAATATTTAACGGCGATGGTCACGTCACGTCAGTGAATAAAGAATCACAGCAAGGAAAGATAAAGTTTTCATTGTACGACGAAGTGCCATACATTGGGTGTGTACTTGTTCGGTTAACGGGTCTTAAACTCGAGGCTTAATGGCGTATATCTCTCTGGAAACGTCAAAGACCGTTTTTTTTTGCATATTGTTATAGTGTGAATTTTCAAGAATATTTTAAGACCAACCGGACCCTGAAATTCTAAAAACTGACGAAGTTATACCTATTTTAGTGGAACAGGGTGCGTCGGATTTACCACCATCCGTCAAGTTTGAACGCGATTATCTCGAAACTAAGGTAACGGTACTAATGTTCGGACGGATACCGACAACGGTCCCAACGTGCGGACAGTAGTTCGAATATTTCACTATAATAGGTATATAACTGATAGGTAACGAAAAGTGATGCTTGCCTTCTATTCAGCCTTTAATTATTAATTTATTACTGGAAAATTGTACGCTAATAACGGATTTTAGTAGTAACATTAACGCGTCTTATTAACGAGTCCGCGTCAGTCATGTAACGAGGGCACTTTTCTAACCCGAAGAGCTAAAGAGTTGCGTTAATTTGTGATAGTAGTAGGGGTCTATTTTTTATCGATTTCCAGACTAGACTTATGACCAATTGAAAGCGAATCGAACTGACTTTTCGACGCTGCCGTTACATTTTGGTTTGGATAGGGTTTTATATAATAAGTTCGGCGTTTCGTCAATTGGGACATCTATGACACGCGTGTACCACGGTCGAATCCCATGTCCGATTATTGATACGGAAAAACGTAGTTGCAGAGACCGAATCGCCGGACGTCAAACGTTGACAGTTCGTTTCGCTGCGTACCTCGCGATAAATGACTTACTACTAACTTTATTTGTGATTTTGAGAAAAAAAAGAGAAAATCAATTGGTAAGTACATGTGTCCCATATTTAGATAATATAATAGGTAACGTAACTAGTCGCGACGCAAACAAAGTTTGTGGTTATGTGGCCGGCTTTCCGCGAGGTTATACGGCATCGATGCCGTCTTTTTCTTATATATTCGAAATGTGCCGAGTGGGTTACTTTCCTTACTAATATATCGAATTATTCCTTACGGCGGTCGAGTCACCAAAAAATTATGATAATATATGGTCAGTATGCGGATGAATAAAAAAAAGTTCTCACGTACCTGTTCAATTTAAACCTTGTAACTATAAGAATCAATTTTTGCATATCCGAAAACTAGAACCTCATAATGGTTGGTTAGTCAATAGAGACGTGTCCGAAAATTGGGTCATGATAGTGTCCGAACATAGGTACGTAACACTAACAGCTGTGCGAAAATTGGTACATTTGGTACTATTGAACATTTAAATGTATAAAAATAAAAATATTCAACTTTCCGGCAGTTAATGCATGCGTTTTGAAACCTAGAACTTACGAGCTTGCCGTTAGATCCGGCCATTTTTTTTAAACGGTCCATAAACGAATAATAAGTCCTACAATCTAAGGATGCTCTTAACCGCCCAAGCATTGGTACCGTTACGTTACATATCTTGACACGGCGGGATTCATACCGTGAGTAACATTCACACTATTGACTTGAATTTGCACAGTTGACGTTCAAACAGTAGTCATTTTCGGTTCACGATCGGATTTTCAATTGGATGAACTATTTGTTATTAACAATGACTTCAGCATGCTGCTTTTCAAGAGAAAAATGAGTTTTTCTTTGGAGAAGCTGTCATTTTTCGTATTTTTCGAAAAATTGATTTATTCCAATGTGTTACTAGAAAAAGAAATCGTCGTTCTGACCCTTCAAATGGAGCTTTCGGAGAGGGATACCCTATTGAGACGAAGGTCGATTTTCGGTAGTTTTTTTTTCTGATGAGAGTATTGGAATGCCGAGGTCGGGATTTTGCACACAATTGATACAGTCAAGTTAAAGTTTTTTTTTTTTAATTGAAAAATATTGATAAGTAATGAAATTATTATTGAAATAAAGCGCTGCGGTTGCTGCATGGCCGATCGATTTAGGTGGGTCTAGAAACTCGGGTGATCTGAGCTGAACAATAAAAAATGCACTTTTAGTACAATAGTAAGAGTGTCACTTGACGTTTAAAAGAAAATGTTTGGTTTTCAACCAAATAACAACGTCAATCATTCGGTACCAACGAATGGTACCAAAGATAAAGATGTTACAAAGTATGCTCACAAAGAACATCACTCGAGTGTTCGCCTATGATTTTATTTTTAAATGAAATTTGGTACACAACTTTGTTGATATATTATACATACAATCAAATTAAACGGAGTTTTATTTGTACAACTTCTAACAGTTTTTTACAAAACACTAACTTTTCGCTTATATATATTCCTTTACTTATGTACAACCTACGGATTCTTGCACTTCGTACTATCTAACATTTCTCTATTTTCCTTCATTTATTCCTCCACTTCATCTTTTTCTCCTCATTCGGCTTTCTGCAGACTTCCTCTATTGCCCTAAAGTACATATACCTTTTTGTATTTTCCGACCCAACATATTTATACTTTCCCCCTTTATTGCCACATCATCTATTCCTTCCATGCACTCTTCCGCTTTCTTTCTTGCTTTTTCTGTAACTAGCTCCCTGCCTTTTCTACAGATTAACAGATGCGCCAACGTCTTATTCTGTTCTTTATAAACCCTGCACATCCATTCCTCTTTCCCTCCCTTTCCCACCCTCCCTGTTCAATAGACGTAAAAATAAATGGCCGAACGATCTCTCAGTCGTTTTACTTATTCCTCAAAGTAACAGCACCACTCTAGTGGCAGAAAATAAATCCTAACTTTGACAATTTACTTTGGGACTATGAAAAAAGGAATAGGATTTCTTTTGAGAGGGTTTATTTGGCACATATAAAAGTACGAAAAAAAAAAAATTATTATAATTTTCGTACAAAATGGCGGCGACGTAGCCTATCTTGAAAAACGTGTTTTTTTACAAATAGCTTCACCGGAGGACGGTTTTCTCATAAAGTATAAGACCTGGAATAAAAACAAAAAAAAATGATAATCCATATATTATTAGCTATGGGACTACGTAGGGATTTTTCTAATCGAATTTTGAAAAAATGGCGCACCTTGACAGGAATAAATCGATTTTTTGCCCAAAAAATAAGCAGTAAATTGTTTATAAATATAAGTTTACATTTAATCAAAAACGGTTACGTACTCCCATAGAAAATGTAATTGTGAAGCCGCAATCAAAATTTCAAATCTACCCATGCAAAGGTATCGAGTGATCCGTCCTCCCAATTGGAAAAAAGTCATTTTGAGAAAAACGGGTTTAAAGTTGTACGGGCACTTACATCCTTGAAATGTTTGTTTACCTTTAATCTGCGAAGCCTGCACCATACATTTGTCCATCTACGTTGACGTCTTCTATCCCAAAGTATTTTCGGAGCCAAAAAACGATTTTTCCAAAATCCTAGAGTGGTGTTATCCCTCAAAATCAATTCTTTCAAAAAACCCTGATTTTCCGATCGGGGTACAATATCCATAAGTCAAATTTCCATAACCGAATATCCGAAAGTCGAATATCCATAAGTGAGTATAGAGTAGAAATGAATGCCAGAAATGGTGGGAGGTAGAGAAAAAGTGAGTATAGATGGTGAATATAGGGTAGAAATGAGCGCCAAAAACAAACCCAAACAAACAAACGAACTCATTTATGGATATAAATAATAATTCATTAAATTAAATAATTAAATTAAATAATTAAATTAAATAATTAAATTAAATAATTAAATTAAATAATTAAATTAAATAATTAAATTAAATAAAGTACGATTATATAAATAATATAATCGTACTTATGGATATTCGACGGCAGTGGATTTTCCACTTGTTACAGTACTAACCCCTTAATCAATAAAGCGTTACATCCTCGATAAAAACTCATCTCCCAGGCGAAAAAGGAACGCAGCCTCGTTCCGTTAGGTTCGTCGACGGGCAGCTCCTCTTGAATTTAAGGTGACGTGTGTTTCCCCATCGCATCGACAGAAAAATGAATAAACCACCATTTCACGCGCGAGGTATTTTCCACTGCGGGTTTTTGTTTTATTCGCTCGAAATACGAACGTTTCGTTTTATCGGAATGTTTGCATCGGAAAATGTTCGTGGCCAAAAACTCATCCGCAGTCGAGTGCCGGCGCAGCGTGAATATCAAATTCCCAAAGAGAAAATAGAATTGACGATGTGCGAAATTTACGATGTATGGGTATGCATGTACGCGTGGTGATAATACCTGTGTGTGTGTACTTATGTATACGCGCATGTGGTATACATTATACATAAGGCGTGTATGAAATACGCGGAGCTATACAGAAGAGGGGTAGCACGTTGTGCGGAATTCGTAATGCACGAATGGAAACGAAAGAGACAGGTTTTGACCCGATTTCTATAGTCACGGCCAGGGTCAGACACTGGCCTTCGACAATGCTTCATCTGTATCGCTCGGTACGATATTCGCAAAAAACGCCTTGAAAAAAAAAAAGAAACCAAGTCTTCCCGTCTTCCCGTCGCCACTATGATTACTTCGGTGTACACAAGTTGCAGCTTACGATCTTTCTCTTGGCCGTACTTTCTATGATTTCTTTCCAAATGCTCCTCATCAACGATTCATCACTGACGATTCGCAGCAATCAAGTTTGGCTCCTGCGGAAATTTATGTTTCGCTATTCTCACACTGGACCAACACACCTGAATTCTCGGCCTCACGGTTCGCGTCGTGGTTGTTCATCATCTTTTAATCTTTTTCATATCTGGGCTTCCTATAATTGTTTTTTAAAACGACAATTTATCACTGACTATTCGCCTCGATTGAGCTTAGCCATGGCTATTACCGGAACTCGTTATTCAGACTATCTCTTATGCCGATTCAATACGGCCACGCAAAATGATTGATGGAGGAACCCGTTTGATTTATTTTTGATTGCTCGAATGCTTTCGTATCGGATCGAACGTTGTTATCGCTTCTTGGGAGTACTTATAACATTTCGATACTTAAAACACATCAAAAGTGGGCTGAGCGTTAGGTACAAATGTAAAGTAAGTAGGGGAAAGGAAAACCTTAGTTTAATCATTGGGAAGCAAGAATTAAGCGTATCGAGACACGTGAGAAAATAATGGACGCAAAGTACGTAAAACGCATTGCACAGAATATCAGCCTGATTTGAGAGGTATACTTTTTGATGGTGTTGAAGTTTGCATCGTTGGCATGCAACGAAAATAATTTTTTTCCTGTTACCAGATTTTTAAACTGCACATTTAAGCTACGAAAATCATTGAAACATTTTTCATGATGTTTATTAGGGTTCCGTATCTAAAACTGAACGACAAAACGTTTAGTTGGAAATAAAATTAAATGGAAAAAATTAAGTAGATTTTTCGTTCCATTCAAACGATGCAAACTTCAACACCATAGTTTTCGGATGCTTTAGCTTGCTTATTTAGCTTGTTACTTTATCATTTACAATACTACCCGCCAAAGTTTGCGCACACTGCAGATAATTGAACAAAAATTCGATCACTGGATACTTGCCAAATAATGTTAGCATAATAATATAGTTCATTTTATTTATTATTTTACGAAGATATTACGTAGCTCTGTATAATAAACTATATTATTCTAATATCAATTCTATATTATTCTAACATCAATTATCTGAAGTGTCCGGAAAGTTTTGGCCAGTAATGTGTTTGTATATATATATTATGATTATTAAATTATAAGTATTTTTTATATATATATGTTTATTTTTATATTATAATTTATATTTATAAATATATATATATAAATAAAATAAAATATGTATATATTTATAAATTATAATATAAAAATAAACATATATATAAAAAATACTTATAATTAGATACATTTATACTTATATATATATATATATATATATATATATATATATATAATACTTATATTTAAATAAATATAAATTGTAATACAAAAATAAACATATATATAAAAAATACTGAGCATATAAAAATACTTATAATTTAATAATGATAATATTATAAGAACCGACATTAGTGGATCGGATGTCGGGGTTCGGCTCCAACGGCACTTCGTAGACTATAGGTCCGTCTATACCGGTACGGGTTTTCCACAGTTTCGCCGTACCCTCGGCAAATGCGGTATACCATAGCGTGAGCCAATTCAATTGGAAAGGGTAATTTTATTATACTTTACGTTTGATTTCATAATCGTTATAACTTAATAATTATAACAACGTGTAAACACCCTTAAAAGGTATACCGTCGAAATAAAAACTACCAGTACTATTAATTATAATATAATACTTCTAATTTTTATAATTTTATAATGCTAAAAATAATTATATTTTTTTATGATTGGCAACGTGTCGTAAGGTTTTCGATTTGTCGACACGTTTTCACGTGACATCGATTCCAAGTTGAAAAATGACCAGTAAAAGGTCAGCTTACTGTATGAAGAGTACACGGCATGTGCTTCAGTGGAGTCGAATTTTTTTTTATTACTTGGCGTCTAGATGCTGTTGCGTTTCTCGATATATGTATGTATGTGTATATGTATATATATATACACACATACATACATATATATATAGTTTGCTACCAGATTGGAGGTCGATATCATTTTATCGTCTATTCTATATATATATATATCGTCTTGGAACATCTAATAAAAAAAAGTACAACCTCCATATTCTTGGGTTCGAAAAAACATATAGACGAATGGAGACTTCCTTGATTGATCCTCATCTTCGGAGGATGTTCATTCCAACAGTCCCATACCACATACCACGATAGTACACATGATGGAGACAATCTTTATCATCCTGTTGCTGCAGCTACGTGTCTCTTTACGAGACTTTCCCGAAAGTCTCGGGCTTACGGTTAAAATATTGCACAAGGTTGAGCTCCGCTATGTAAGCTCTCGCGCGCGCAAAATTGTCGCGCCATATTAGCATTGGAGCTGGCAGAAGGAATCTCTCTCTCTCTCTCTCTCTCTCTCTCTCTCTCTCTCTCTCTCTCTCTCTCCCTCTCTCTCTCCCTCTCTCTCTCAAGAACTTTCCTCCCATTGGTGAACAAACGCAAAAGTGGCACACGGGTTTCAAGACCCACTTTACCACACGGTCACGTTCGCGCGGTCATAGGTTGCAATTCAGTCGCGATACGTTCCTTCTCTTCGAACTTCGACAAACAGACGATGTCATAGGGATAATGAGGAGCGTCAAGAAGAAATCTTATCCGATTTTACGATTTTTTTTATTCGAATTCCGATCGCTTCGCGAGCTATTTCGAAGCAGGTATCGAGACGGAATTGCATCAGGCTTTGTGCCCACTGTGAGTCTGCAGGAGAACCCTGCATACGTGTGAAAATCGTGGAACTTTGATGCTTTCAATGACCTACGGCCTTACTCCCAACCATTCCCGTTGTTCAAGTCCGTAATTAGGATACGGTCTCGAGAATGCAGGGTTAGTTGACGGAAAATGGCAATTATCTTGATTCCGAAGGGATCTCGTGTGTGAACTAAAACAGGGACTGTGCCGGGAAATTGATCAGTGCGGACCTTTCATGGAAAGTCGAGCTGCACTGGGCCATGGCCACAGGAGCAGCCCGGGCAACTAGCTGACATATATATATACACCTGCACACATAGTTTCGCATGGTAGCTGTAAATGTAGATGGATTTTTTGATTTGTGGATTACAAATAGCAAAATCGTATTTCGAAAAATGGTTGAGGGGTTAGACTAGCGTGGGAAATTCAAAAAATCATTCGGCGATTGAGGCAACTCAAATTGAAGAGGAAGGTCCAACATATGGTGCAGGAATCGCAGATTGAAGGTTGAGGGGTCTTCTCACGTAAGACGCTAAAATAGGCTATTATTGTGTTTTTTAAGGATGTTGAGTCCCTATGAAACATGTTAATGTTAATTGTTCAATAAATAGCTTCTTAATCGTCATGAAATTTTTACACGACCTCCTGAATACTTCATGTAAAGACATACAAAATTTTCAGAATTCTATCATCGTTACTTCAACCTCCTTAAGGGTTGAAAGAAAAAATGGTAAGAAAATTCGGAAAATTTGGTATGTTTTTGTATGAAGTATTTAAGAGGTCGTGTTAAAATTTCACGACGATTAGGAAGCTCGTTATTAAAAAATTAACATTTTGTTAAGAACAATTTTTAAAAGCAACAAAAAAAATTTATCAATAAACTTCGTTTTGTTTTCGTTGCTTTCAGTATATTGTAGATATTATAAAATTGAGAGGTCAAAAAAAAAAACTTATTGCAAAGTTACATCAGTTTCCATAAAACAACATTTAATGTGTGAATGTTAATTGTTCAATGACGAGCTTCCTAATTGTCGTGAAATTTTTACACGACCTCTGAAATACTTCATACAAAAACATACCAAATTTTCAGAATTTTATCATCATTTGCGATTTGGGACTCAACATCCTTAAAAATATGTTTATATTATAGATATTGATATAAAAGATGTTACACTTGATAACTATACTTTCGAAATACATTAAAATGTTATTTTCATGTATTTATGTAACCCAATCAAACTTTAAACGCGTTTTTTCGAAGCAACGTTTTTCGACGGCTTGTTGAAAAGATCTTCGAAACTACGGAACCGATCCTCATGAAATTTTAACTACATATTCTTTACAACTATAGCTATAGCGCATATCAAGGTTTTTTTTTTTTTTTATTTTGACCGTTACAATTTTTTGCCAAAAACGGTGAAAAAATACGTTTTTTTTCGAAAAATGTCCGCCATTTCGTTGTTTTTGCATATATCAAAAATCGTATAATATGCGCTATAGCCATTAACATACCGAGTCTAAAACCGTTCGATTTATCGTTTCGGATGATCCATCTCCGAGATTTCATCAAAAGCGCAGACCTACAATTTTTTTAGGACATTTTTTTAACTACCATTTTCGTCTATAAATAGGGACTTCAATGAATAAAAAAATTTGTTATGTATTTCGAAAATGTACTTGTTAAGTGTATATCAATTGTATCAATACTTTTATATCAATATCTATGATATAAACGTATCCAAAAAAATCGTGAAAACCTTTTTAAGCGTCTAAAGTGAGAATAACACTTAGCTTATGATTACAACCATAGAACGGCTAGGAAAACTTCAAGGGGGGAGATACCTTTAGGCGAGGAAAAAGTTTGCTGGTTTCACAAGACTTTTTACCATTTTTGATACTTGGGATATTACTACTTTGAGACTTAGGCATTACTACTTTTGACTGTTACATGGGATTTGTATTTTCAGTCATTTTTAAAAATGGTCATGGTATGGCACGGTTTTCTAACCTGTATTTTCGAAACTGGCGTGACTTATGCTAAAAAAACGAATCAACCGATTTTGATAAAATTTGGCATAAATCTTTCCAACCTTATCGTATAAAACATGATCCTAAATGTTCTTAAAAATGAGAAAAAGAACTATTTTTTATTGCAAAAGGTGACAAAAGTCTTCTTTCGAAAAATTCCATCTTTTCGTTTCGAAGCGTACCATTTTATGAATTTCCAACATTTCTCACTTTTTCTTGGTTCATAAACTGCGTATGAGTGTTAATGAAAGAATAATCTTCTTTCCATACCTAAAAGATCGTGCCATATCTTCGCCATTTTGAAGATTAATAAAAAGAAATACCATGTTACAGCTAAAATGAGTAATAAAACATTGTAGGTCTAAAAAAAGGTGAAGAAATGTTCCCTTTTCAAGAAAAACATGAAAATCAGCATTTTTTCCTCGTCTAAAAGTATCTGCGCGCTTAGACGCGTTTTTCTCGAAACTATGTTTTTCAAAACGGTGTACACGATTTCTCGACACCTCGTGAGCGGATTAACTTGAAGCTTGGTGCACTTATTTAGTGTAATTGTAGTTTAATCTTGACGGACGCTTTTCTTCTTAAATTGTTTTCATTAGTTATTAACAATTGTTTCCCTTCGAAAAATCCAGGAAAAAAATTCAACGCTATCTTTGTATGATTGGAACACCATACAAAGAAAAGCTCGGTCAAGTCTTAGCCAATATCATATACTTCAAGAAAAAACCTCGTTTTTCAGCTTGAGATCAACCGAGTGGCCAAAATCAAGTACACCGTTGAGCCTCTCACGTTCAAAGGTCCTCTACGAGATTGTTTAAAACTTTTCTAATTATTAATATTTCCTTACGAAATTTGGTACACAACTTTATTAATGTACATACAAATAAATGTCCAAACGATTTGTAGAAAAGTTCCCGAAAAAAAAACGTATTTCTCTAACTGTAATCATGTAAATCAATAGAGTTCTTTTTATTTTTTCCAAAATCAAATTTGCGTCAGTTACACTGCGTGCTGCAGAGCGTCTCAAATTTAACATGCCTCGCGAGAATGTCTCCAGCGTCACCATATTGTATAACTTTATAATATAATTTTTTTCATCCACTTGAAGATACGAGTAATAACATCCTTGAATATTATTATCCTCTTACTTGTCCTTCCACCAAAAAGAACCGCGAAAAATTACTTAATTTTAGTCGTTTACAGTGGTGTAAGCCCTTAACAGATTTTTTTTCTATCAACTGGGTATCGGTAAAAAAATTATCAGAATTCACCTTTCCAGGCTGTACACGCGCAGTCTCCCTTAGTATCGACTAATTTCTATGTTCGTTTCACATGAATTTCGTGGGGTATGGTCGGAAAGAAATGTACTGTTAAATATTCGTGCCTGTTCGAAGAGTTCGACGAGCCAGGTAGTCGTCACATCATCGTTCTCGTCAAAAAATAATGCGAACGGTGTTAGAAAAGTGTGGTGCCCGTTAAACGTACCAGCCGTGAAATTACCGAGTCGATGACGCATCGAGTCCATCGCTCGGTGTCAAAAGTCGCTAATGTGTGAGATTCTCTCTATCTCTCTCTCTTTCTATATCTACTTTCACAATAGGTGGCTCGAATTTTTAGGCTATGTGAAATCCATTCTCGGTCTGTCTCTCACGCATCCGCGTACCTCTCAACGACGCGACGATCGTACCGTCGACTGCCCGCGATGGGAACAGCGCAGGGAATAAGCCGTAGGTAGTAGTACGGTCGATTGCCACGTGATGGCGCTTGGACGCGACTCTCTCGCAAGCGGTGGAGCCTCCGACCGTGCATATAAAGGCAAGCGACGCTTCTATCGTCACTCTGGTTTCCCTTCAACACACGCATAAATCTTTCGCCTTTTACTAAAGATTTCCGTGGAGGGGAACAACTGATGAGTCTACAATACTAATTTTTTGTGTGCCCGGCGAAAGCTGGGTCGTAAGCGAATACAAACATAATTTTGCAGATCGACATTCATATAGAAGTCTTCTACTGCGTACCAAGCCGCTACCTGCTAGGTGGTGACTCCTGTTTCTGCTGTCCAAAGACAGAATTCAATTTTCTAATTTTCCTTACTGTGACTGCTTGAAGGGAATCATCACACTTACGATTCTAAAAAAAATTAATTTTTTTGCAGTATTCGATAGTATAGACAGTTATAAACATGGGACCTGGCATAGCCGAAGTCGTTAATAGCTGTGTGGCCAATCGATGTAGGTAGGCTGACAAATCGGGTGAACTAAATGAAAAATAAAAATGTACTTTTACCGCAGTAATAAAACTATCGTATGGCCGGATACTTTAGGATAAAGTTCCGAAAAGCACATACTTCGATTCATTTGGAATTTCGTATACCCTAAATATTTTTACTTGCTGATCACGGATATCATATTGAAAATACCCGCAAATTTTATTTTCAAGGTCAACACTCAAAAACTGATTTTTCAAACAGTTTTTCTGTTTTATTTTAGTAAATATTCATTTTAGAGAAAAATGTGCCCTACAAAAGTTGTAGCCTATGAAAATATTGATCTTTAATTTTGTATACAATTTTTGTCTCAAACCATTCCATTACGAGAAAAAATGGGATCATGATCCAATAAGTGTAAATTGTTTAGCTTCATTAGGTTCGATATTATCTACTTATCTATAATAACGGATCGGTAACAGCAAGAATTGTGTGGGCTAATAATGTTCATTAGCCGACACAAACCCAAAGAAAAAACCAAATTCAAACAGAAACAAAACCAACAAAAAATCCAAACACAAATGTAAACAAAAAAGCCCAAATACACAAAGTGAAAAAAACAAAATTAAATAAAAAGCCCAAGCAAGCCCAACAAAAAAAACCAAACCCAAACAATGCAAAAATAGTATAGAATACAAAAATAAATTTTTTTTTTAAGTTAAGAAAAAAACAAAAAAACACCTTAAAATTGACTGAATCATAAAAAATGCAAAAATAGTATATTATACAAAAAGAAACTAAAATAAAATAAAAATAAAAAAGCAAAAAAACGCACTTTAAAAGCTAAACTCCAACCTTTCCGCGGTAATGTGCGTAAGTAGATAATATCGAAACTATTGGAGCTAATTTTCACTTATTCGAACACTATCCCATTTCTCTCGAAACGGAACGGTTTTAGATAAAAACTGTATAGAACATAAAAGATCAATATTTTCATCGGCTATAACTTTTATACGAAACATATTTCTCGAAAATGAATATTTACTAAAATAAAATAGAAAAGCTGTTAAAAAACCAGTTTTCGTAAGTGTTGCCCTTGAAAATCAAATTTACGGGTATTTCCACTATGATATTCGTAATCAGCGAGTCACCCATGTAATCACCCATGATTTATTATTAACAAAAGGATGAACATATTAAAAAATCATTCGATTGAACGATAAAAAATTTGATGAGTCAGTCCGAATTCGAAGTGAATCGAGCGAATAGATTTCGAGGGCCGACCAACATCGTTCTAAAAAAACATAATGTCAATAAAAACTGTAAAAAAACGCTGCCAAGTGCGAGTCGGGCCTTGCTCTATTAGGGTACCGTACATACGAAAAATTAACTTTCTTTTAAAACTAGATATATAATTAGGTAATGCTTTTTTTCTGTCTTAGTTCTGAGGTTGTACTAAACTGAATGTGGGGTGATGATAGCTAGAGGAAGCTTTGTATACTCCTGCTATAAACTGATAATGAAAATACATAAAATTTTCGTTATTTAAATATTCGCAATACCAAATGGCGTATTTTTGGATTCAGTACCAGCCAATTGCCAATATTGTCACATTTTTCACAGAAAAAAAGGAGGCGAAGAAAAATAAATGAAACACACGATCAACAGTTTTTTTTTTTATTTGCAATCTCGTTTCTGCCGTGACGTCAATCCCTCGTTCTTGGCAGGCACCGACTCCAAAAATAAGTCATTTGGTATTGTAAAAATTCACATAAGATAATTTTATATATTTTTCATTACCAATTTATTGTATTATGTCTACAATAAATTATTATATATTATGAATCGGCGTTTTGAGTATTTGTCGGTTAAATACAGTATATGCTACATAATACACAGAAATTCCAAATTCCTAAGTAGCTTAGTTTTTTAGTAGACCCCGTAACAAAAAATGGTCTAAAATTGACAACTTTGACGGACCCCCATTTCTTTATTTTTAAAGATAACAAGAAAAAAGTGTACTCTACTCAATGAGCTTTAAACAATGACACTCCACACGCCAGGGTAAGAATTTTTTTCTCCTCCTTTTTCATGTATAGGACATGAAAAATGATTTAATTGAATTCCTAATTCTATATTCGGTTTTGGGTCAACGTCGTACACGAAATAGCCAAATTTCAGGTCTAACTAATTCCGTTTACGAGCCAGACAGCCGTGGCATACGCACGGACAGACAGCAGGGGCGTCAGCAATAGAGTTTTGTCCTTTGGGTACGGAACCCTAAAAAGGGGAAGACGTCCTAGCGCAATGGGCAATCTGACCCTTCACCAATATCGTCCCACCTTTGGTTGAGAATTTTTTCAAAATCACATTTTCAAAATTCCAAGCCTCTGACCCCCTTGAAGGATCCCAAAAAAATGACACGTGTTGACGTTTGGTATTTCCACATACCAAAGGTTCTTTTCACTCGACCTTCGCCGCCAACTCAACGCACGCAAATATAAATACTTGTCAGAATTTTAATTCCAAACCTTATCGGCTTTTCAACTTAAAAAAATCGGCTTTCGAGCTTTAAAAAAAATCACTAAAATTCACAGCAACTATGACTTTACAAGATGATTTGTCCTCACCATTTTCGATATTAATTCCCCCTCCCCCCACCTTCTTTTCGCTCATTACATCGCCGGCTAGCATCTCAGATCTATCTCACAATTCACGTTCCACTAAGCTGGAATTCTCAATCATAACGGAGAAAAAAATGCATTCCAAGGCATCGCATATGCACGCACATATGTTTGTAAGCCTGCAAGCGAGAGCCCTGTGATCTGGGCTAATTCATTTCCGGGATAACGAATCTCTCACGCGTTTCTCACTCCCAGACGCAACAACTGAATTGATCGCGATTATTTTTCTTATTATAAGTTCGACCTCGCATTTGATCGTTACACTTATTAAAATGCATTGTTATGGTAAATTATCATTTACCGTACGAAAAATTGTTGAAAATGAGCGAGGAAAGGCTGTTCGGACGCGTCGTTTCCGGACGCGGACATTCCTACTGTCGAAAGTCTGACACACGGGGGCGAACACCTCAGGGCGGATATATCGAGGTATTGAAAGCATTGACGTGAAAACGCAGAGACGAATTATAAAGGAGATTTGGCGAGGAAAAAATTTGCTTGCTTTCATGATTTTTTTTTTAAAGAAAGATTTCTTCTCGATTTTGGAGACTTGGGACTTTTATTACTTCTTTTGGCTGTTGCATGGTATTTAAAAAAATTATTGATCTTTAAAAATGGCGGAGGTATGGTATGGTCTTCTAAACTGCATTTTTGGAACTGGCGTGATGTATAGCTGAAGAAATAATCGATAGATTCTGATGAAATTTTGTATATACCTTTTTAATCTTATTGTCGAAAACATGAACCTTCACGTTTCTGAAAAGTGAGAAAAAAGGACGTTCTATTGTAAAATTTAGCAATTTTATCCCCAAAATTCAATTTTTTCCCTCGAAATTCTATTTTTTCTCAAAATCCAATTTCTTCTCTAAATTCAATTTTTCCCTCAAAATTCTATTTTTTTTCAAAATTCAATTTTTTCCCTCAAAATACAATTTTTTTCTCAAAATTCATTTCGTTTCTTAAAATTCAGTTTTTTTTTGTTTCAAAGCGTAACATTTAATCGATTTTTAAAATTTCTCACTAGTTCTTGGTTCATATTCTGCGTCTAAGTGTTAATGTCATAAAAATATTCATTGGTTTTTTTTTCGGCTCAATGCCGCCGACGCTACGTGTCACGCCGTCTGGCAACATCCGGAACGGTCCTCTAAACTGCATTTTCATAACTAGAGTACCGTATAGCTAAAAAACGAATCAACCGAATCTGCCGAAATTTTCTATAAATCTTTCAAACTTTATTGTCTATAACATGAACGTTCTTGTTTTTGAAAATTGAAAAAAAGGAATTTTTTATTGCTAAATGTAGCCATTCTTCGGATAATTCTTTTTGTTAACCTTATTGGCTGAAATATGAACCTTTATGTTTTTTAAAATTGACTAAACGAATTTTCGTTTGAAAAATGTAGCAATTTTTTTCGGAAAATTCAATCTTTTTGTTTCAAAGACTATTTAATCGATTTTCAACATTTCTCGCTTTTTCTTGGTTCATATTCTGCGTATGAGTGTTAATAAATAATGACAATGATTAACGATGAATCCCGCCGATGGTACGTGTCACGCCGTCTGACAACATCCACCGAAACCCGTTTAGAAGACCGTGCCATACCTCCACCATTTTTAAAGATGAATAAAAAACGTACCATCTACAGCCAAAGGTAGTAACAAAACATACCGTGAGTCTCAAAAAATGGAGAAGAAATATTTTCTTTGAAAAAAATGAAAATCAGCAGTTTTTTTCTTGCCAACAGGTGTCTCCTTGAGGGGCTATATGGGTTTCGAAATTTGTAAAAATCCATTAAAAAAAAAATTTATCTAATAGTACAAAATGTCAAGATCATTTTCCCAAAAGGGCAGGAATCGAAGATTACATGCATGTAAAGCAAATTCTCCGTTTTATTCCTACTTAAAACTTCAATCGCTTTTTTTCAAAACTGTATTTTTGAAGTCAGTGGATACGGTATGTATTTTCGGAACAATACTTAAGGCGTTTCCATGGGTGTTGAAGGCCAAAAAAACATTTTTCCACTATTTTTTTCAAAAATATAATAAAATAGTCATTTTATTCAAACTTTAAGCATATAAGAATACATTAGAATAATATTTAATAAAATTTTTATACAAAAGTTTTGAAAATTCAGGTTCAAACATTTTTTAATTTCAGATTTAGAAATTTTTATAATTGAGATTTAAAACCTTTGAAAATTCAGTTTCAAAAATTTTGAAAATTCGCATTCAAAAATTTTGAAATTTCGGTAAAAAATTTGAAAATTGAGATGAAAAAGTTTGTAAATTCAGCTCCAAAAATTTTGAAAGTTCAGATCATTCAAAAACGAATGCATCGATGTTGTTGAATTTTTGTACACTTATTCTAGGTAATCTTGACTAGTGATTGAACGAAGGATTTTTTTTTCTTCTTTGATCACAACCCATCTTATAAGGCAATACATAGTCTAGATTTTACCGAAAATCGTACTGTTCCGCATACAAACCTATCAAAAATGCAAGTTTCAATTTTTTTAGAAATTCTTCCTTCAATCGCGAGGTATACTCACTACATAAAATATATTTTTTTTAAATTTCGGATAAAGCTAGCATGAGTTATCGCGACCACCACGAGGAAACTTTTTTTTAAAGGGTTTCCAAAAGCCGGTTCTCAACGGCTGAATTTTCAAAATCTATGCATGAAAATTTTATAAAATATTTTTCAATTGTACTTTTAGTGCTTAAAGTTAATGTCTAATGCTTAATGCTTAAAGTTCGGATAAAAGAATTGTTTTATTATATTTTAAAAAATAAGAGAAAGAATGTTTATTTTTTGCCCTTCAAAACCCATGTAACCCCTTAAGTATTGTTCGGAAAATACATACCGTAAGAGAACGCGTACAGTGCTTGACGTACGAGGCAATTTGCGTGTGCATACGAAAACACGTGTACGTGTGGTATGTTATTCGTGTACGTGAAAGGTGCACACTTGGCGACGGGGCGATGAAGATGAAGAGGAGTGGAAGGGAACGTTGAAGGTCCGCTGACCTACTTTTTGGCGGAGTGGATGCTGCGCGGCGACCTCTTAGGGTCAGATGGTCCTGGTAGCCGTCTCCCCCAAATCTCGTTTATCCCACGGTAGGGACAAGAGTATTACTGAGTGTATTAAGATATTTATATACAGGGTGGCACGAGAAGTGACGTCCAAGACGAAAATCTAGATGCCTTGCATCAATACCTGCCCGAATCAACCCCGTACTTATTCTACGATATTTTGTACCCTTCGAAAAAAAAGCATTTTGAATTTTTTCCCCTTTTATGTACGTTCCTCGCGATTTTTGTCGAAAGTTTGAAAAATAGGTTCGAGAGGCTCACTTACTAAAGTTTAGATGATAAAAAAACGTTCTACTCTAAGTGACTCCCAGCTGCTTCGAAAAACTTCGGAGAGAAAAGTCCATTAACAGAGAAAAAAAACCTACCCTACGGGAAAACTCGAAAACAACGTTCAAACTGATGTTTTCTCGAAAACAAAAAATGATTGTAGAAACCGAGAAAAAAAGAAGTGTAACATTTTTTTTACTGACTTTCCCTGTAGCATAGGCTTTTTTCTTATAAATAATATATATACTTTTCTCTTAGAAGTTTTTTGAAGGAATTGGAAGTCATTTAGATGAGTATCAGTATTTTTGCTTACGATCTGAACTTTAGAGACTAATCCTCATGAACATATTTTTTAAACTTTCGATCAAAATCTCAGGCATTTACGTTAATGTTCAGTTGGTCGTTTATTTATTGTTTAACAGGGCACCGCATAACGATAATGCAAGTTTTAAAAATTGCGAAGAGAGTGAATACAATGAAGGGAAAAATAAAATAATTCGGATAGTTATCGACACGGGGGAACTAGATTTTATTTCTGGACGTCACTTTCCAGGCCACCGTATATAAACCTCATAAATAAATAAATAAATAAATAAATGAATAAATAAATAAATAAATAAATAAATACATTAATAAATAAATGAATATATGTAAGATGTCCTGTTAGGAATCGATAATCCTGCAACTGACTTTTACTAAACTGAAATTCCAGCCAATAGTAGGGCATGATCTGACCTATCGACAGTTGCAGGATTATCCATTCATAACACGACAGCCTGTATATATGTACTTAACTATATACACACACGCACTCATGCTAAGAGATAAACGTTCATGGTCTTCGCAAAAATAACAATGGAAAAGACAGTAGCGCAAAGGTACTATAGTCACTGGCCGGGCAATCGCAATATATTTTTATTAGGTTTGCTCCGTCAATAAGATATAGTTAGTCTACGTATATCTTCTTCCAACATTAGCGTAAGTAGGAAGTGCCATGGACTTTTCTCTTCAGATGTGCGAGGGCGGGGGCGGGGAGAGGGGGCTCATTGATATTTATATGTGTATTTAGAACCCCCATATATTTGTACAAATACACACACACACACACACACACACACACGCGCGCGCGATACAGGTAGTCAGATTTGTTCACTTACATTGATAACGTAGCTCTACAATTTGTGCATTACTAGCACAATATATTTTCACGTAATGATTTAGCCTCAGATATACATATTTAGTCTTCACTAGTGGAATTATTTCGGCAAACTTTTCAATCTTTTAAAAATTCCGCATTTATTCATTATGTATACGTTATAATGACGTATATTTTATATTCTTAACAACGTAGGCTCATTAAGGCAAATATTGAATTGAAACATTATAGATTGAAGTAAAAAAATTACAGTATTCATTGCGGCGTAGCAGAATATACATTTTCTGCGTAAATATAAAGAAGACGATTTCTATTAATATGTATCATTTTGTGAATATACATTTTCTCTATTTTTCTGGGGGTACTTCGAGTTAAGCAGCATTGTGCACGGCCAATACTCGGAGCGGTGACCGCTTAGCCGTGCACCGGTCAGCGCATCAAGCAGCGAGTGGGAGGCCAATACTTCTGATACCTTGGCGTAGAAACTTGAATTAAATTTTGTGCACCAGAGAATACTAAGCCACTCTTACACTTACGAGTAGTTTAGTCTTGACCGACATTTTTATCTATCAAATCTATTACTCTTATATATATATATATATCACTTATATTACTTAATACTTATTTCACTTACTATTTTTGAAAATATAAACTACTAAAAGTACTTACTATATATTTGTGATATTATCTATATACTCGTAAGTGATATACGTGATATAAGCATAAGTAATAAGCAATATAAGTGTAGTTAAGTAAGTAATTATTTTTACTTACTTACTTGCTTGCTTGTTTGCTTGCTTGCTTGCTTGCTTGCTTGCTTGCTTGCTTACTTACTTACTTACTTGCTTACTTACTTACTTACTTACTTACTTACTTACTTACTTACTTACTTACTTACTTACTTACTTACTTACTTACTTACTTACTTACTTACTTACTTACTTACTTACTTACTTACTTACTTACTTACTTACTTACTTACTTACTTACTTACTTACTTACTTACTTACTTACTTACTTACTTACTTACTTACTTACTTACTTACTTACTTACTTACTTACTTACTTACTTACTTACTTACTTACTTACTTACTTACTTACTTACTTACTTACTTACTTACTTACTTACTTACTTACTTACTTACTTACTTACTTACTTACTTACTTACTTACTTACTTACTTACTTACTTACTTACTTACTTACTTACTTACTTACTTACTTACTTACTTACTTACTTACTTACTTACTTACTTACTTACTTACTTACTTACTTACTTACTTACTTACTTACTTACTTACTTACTTACTTACTTACTTACTTACTTACTACATATGCTTATATCACTTATATATAAAATATAAAAATATTATCTATATAAGTGGATTATATCTATATAGATCGAATTTAAGGTCAAACCATTCATTAGATATCGCGAAATCGTATACACCGTTTTGAATAACATAGTTTCGAGAAAAAGGCGTTTAAAGTTTTACCAGCAGTTCTATCGTTGTAATCATAAGTTCACCGTCAATCTGAGATTTCCGCACTACAAGTTGGACCTTCCTCTCCAATTTGAGTTGCCTCAAGCGACAAATGAGCGTTCGTCATTTTTACAGTAGCCTAACCCCTTTGGAAAAACTGCAAACTGCAATAAGAATAATTGCACAAGAAACGCGACCGTACGGTGCTTCGAATTTAGGTTAATTCCGCGCGAATAATCATCACTCGTGTACAACTTCCGGTGAAGAGGTGTAACTCTTCTCGCATCCTGTAATCGAACATTGTTATCACCGTTTATCAAGCATCATAGGATTATGTTTCGTTTGCATACCAGAGGTGAGAAAACGACCCGGCCAAAAAGCCCGAGGCTACTGCGTTAATCGGTTTATTGGACGTAGCTCGGATTCTCATGATTTGATGCATACGTCAAACGTGAAGTGGACTTCCACGTTGAATCAACCAGTCGTAATTTTATACGGTATTCGGTTGCCTGGATATATGGGAATTGCGGGTGAGGGAAAGGTGATTTTGAAAATGTTCCGGTTCAAAGATCGTCATTGGAACAGCCTGATGGGCTGGTAGCCAACGTTTAGTAGATACAACCGGTTCAAAATACACTTTCCCCGTGTACATGTATATAAAGGGTGTTCGGTTGTAAATGGATAATCCTGCAACTGTCGATAGGTTAGAGCATGTCCTACTATATGCTGGAATTTCAGTTTAGTAAAAATCCCACGGTTTTCGAGATTTCGTGCTTTATGTTATTTTTTGAAAAACAATCATCTGCCTTTGGTTTTTCGGATGCTATAATATTTCTACAAATGATACAAATCGACAATAACGAAGCAACTTTTTAAAGTAATTGGCACGATATGCGTAGTACATTTTTTGTTGAAATGAAAATTTTGCATAAGATCTTTTTTCATAAAGTTTCCTTAACATTTAAGGCCTTAGGTCACAGTAACGGGTATAAAATCATGTGCGAATTTAACAATTTTTTTTCGCATGAAAAAGTGATTGACTCATAAAATTAATTACACATCTACTTAGTATGAATATCAAGCTGTTAGACATTTTTTTTTGATGTACACAGTGGTCGACTACTCGAAACTTCTCGAAACAGCTTTATTCCAATGGGCGTGACAAATACGTCAACAATTTTCACTCGATTTACTTCAAATTTAAAAGTTATGTTCCTAATTGCATTTTGCGTAAAAGTACGTACGGAATTTCTGATTAATCGAAAACTTTTCATTTTGTGAGTAACTTGTGAGCAGTTATAACGAAATTTTTCGCTGAAAATTCATTTCTTAAGTTCAAATACCTACAACTTTTTAATAAAACAATATTTTTTAAATTCCGTCCGTACTTCTCTGATTGTACTTCTATGATTTTATATCCGTTACTGTGGACTTAAGGCCTTAAGGCTAGAAGGAAGATTTTTCTGGATGAAACAAATAACCGAGTTTTTTTTAAACCGGGTCCAAAAAAGGTATCATTTGTAGAAATGGAATGCGAAAACCAAAAGCAGATGATTTTTATCTCGAAAACCGTGGGACTTTTACTGAACTGAAATTCCAGCATTAGTAGGACACGATCTGATGAATCGACAGTTGCAGGATTGTCCATTCATAACAGGACACCCTGTACATACAGGGTGGCCCGAAAAGTGACCTCCAAAAGGAAAAACTATCCAAATCACCCCCATGCATTTTCTACGATCTTTATTTAGTTTTCGAAATAAAGCATCTGTAAATTTTTTTCCATTATTCCTGTAGCCTAGGCTTTTTTCTCTTTTGTGTGTGTACTCTTCCTCTTAGAAGTTTTTGAAATCAATTGGGAGTCATTTAGACTGATATAAGTTTTTTTTTAAATTTATCATCCGAACTTTAGTGACCGATCCTCTTACTTACATGTCCGCCTTCGATTTGGTTGAAACGTATATACGTGATAAAGCTTTGAAAACTATTAGACACGTATTTCTTTTCATCGCTGAAACAACATTTTTAAGGGGAGAAACCACCCCTCAAAGAAAGACGTGTCACCCTTTTATTCGTTTTTTTTTCGTTACTTCTACAGTGGACTGATCATCGTCTCAAACGTATTTTTCAACTTTCGACCAAAATCTAAGACACTTACGTTAGTCTTCAGTTGGTCATTTATTTATAGCTCAACAGTGCACCTCGCAATGATAACTGAGATAAAATAAATCGCAAGGAAAGTACATACACAAAAAAGAAGAAAAAAATAAAAATCTATGGTGCAGGAAAACTCGAATGAGGCATCCAGATTTTCGTTTTGGCTTCCACTTTTGGGGCCACCCTGTACATATGGAATAGTGAGTGTGAGGAGAACCTCGAAGCGGGAGGAGACCGTTATCGATTACGCATTCCTTCGTTACCATCTGGGATTTATATATGCATATACATAAATAAATAAATAAATATATATATGTATATATGTATATATGTATATATGTATATATGTATATATATATATATATATATATGCTTGTATATGCATGCATATATATGTGTGTATATATATACACCCGTATATATATATATACACCCGTATTTTCCTCTTACATGTTCTCACTTTATGTTCGTATGTACTTCTTGCTAACAAAATAACGACGAACTGAAGAAAAAAATGCATTCGCGTGGACAGTTTTCTGGGTAAGTCGTCGATTTTACGATCGAGAGAACGAACAATATAAATATTGATCCCCGCATATACGATTTGTCCAATTATTATTCCCTGGCTGCCAAGCCTACCCGAGAAAAAGTGGGCTGGTTAGGCGAATTGTCGTGCAACGAAAAAATTGCAATAATGCCCAGCATTATTTTTTATTCAATACGTTTTATTGTACCGCTATGAAAGATTTTTTGTTTTTTTTTTAGCAGGCATGACACGACCGTAACATTTTTTTTAATACCGAATGGTAGATCATTAGCCAAATTATGATCGAAGAGAGGAGGTCGTTTGCTTGGGCAATTTTGCATGCTGTCAAAGGAGGAGATACCTTTAGGCGAGGAACAAATTGGTGATTTTCATTTTTTTTTTTTAAGGAAAGATTTGTTCGGCATTTTTGAGACTTAGAGTGAGTTTTATTACTACTCCTGGCTGCTGCATGGTATTTGTTTTATTAATCTTTGAAAAATATGACGTTTAGCACGGCCTCTTAACGGGTTGCAGCGGATGTTGCCAGACGGCGTGACGCCTAGCGTCGGCGAGATCAATCTGAAAAAAAAACCAACGGAGATTTTTCTTTCGTGAACACTCGGGCGTAGAATATGAACCAAGAAAAAGTGAGAAATTTTGAAAATCGATTAAATGCTGCGCTTTGAAACAAAAAATATTGAATTTTTGAGAAAAAAATTGAATTTTGAGAAAAACAATTTAATTTCGAGGAAAAAAATTGCCAAATTGTACATTAAAAAATCTATTTTTTCATTCATAAAAACATTTAGGGTCATGTTTTAGACAATAAGATTAGAAAGATTTATACCAAACTTCATCAGAATCAGTCGATTAGTTTTCCAGCTATACGTCACGCCAGTTTTGAAAATGCAGTTTAGAGGACCGTGCCATTCCTCCGTCATTTTTAAAGATCAACGAAACAATAAAATATCATGTAACAGCCAAATGTAGTAACAAAACATGCCTTAAGTTTGAAAAATTACGAAGAAATCTGTCCTTAAAAAAAATAATGAAAATCAGCTGCCCTTTTAAAATGAAAAATGCAGTTTGCTTACAAAGTCGAACGATACGGATGATTGAATTGGCGGAACACAATTATTTTTGTTCTGGTTTTGTTCTCCATCGCGTATGTACGTATCTCGAAATCGTTCTGATGCTGAATACGTGAGGAGAAAAATGAATTTGGATGTGGTGAATGTAGCGAAGAAATGCGTGCTCCGTAATTACGCTTATGCATACAAACTGGAATAATTATAGCCGCGCAAGAACCACGGATTTAATTCACGGCGCGATTATCCTTTCGTAATAATATTATTCTAACTTTTATTGTTCCTGTTCTCTCTCTCTCTCTCTCTCTCTCTCTCTCTCTCTCTCTCTCTCTCTCTCTCTCTCTCTCTCTATCTCTCTCTCTCTCTCTATCTCCACTGCTGCAATAATTTCCGAGGAAACTCTGTAATTGGAATCTGGCAAAAGTAATGGAAAATGGGGGGAAAATTTTTCCACCACGAGTTCCACTTCCGATTACATTCGGTCTTCTCCGTCCGAGTTCTACGTTTGTACACACAGGAAGGACAATTTCTTTCGATTCCCACGCGTCCTCCAGTCACGGCGAAACGAGTTTTTAAATTTTTTTCATTTTTTTTCATCACTGACAGAACCAGACGAGCGTGCTAAAGTTCCGAACGTAACGAGGCCGTTTGAAGTTTTCAGCAACTTTCCATCGAGACGGAATCGCTCGAGTTTCGCTTCTTCGTTGCCTTTTTACGTGATCGGTCATAAAAGTAAAATTTTCTTATGCCACGACCGTATATAAATATGTCGCTCTCTTTCACTGACGCGAAGGTTTTCAACTGAAACAGATCCGGTTTGCTCCGAGATTCGTAAATTTTCGATCGCGCCCATTTACGGAAACGAATCGAGGCCAATGATAGTCGAGATTGAATCTAGCAGAAATTCAATATTCGCTGCAATTGATTGAGCTTGGTCAGAAACGAGCTCCCAGTCGCTGAAGGATTGCAAAAAATGGGCCACTCCTAATCGGTGTTGAGCTGAATAACAATTGTTAATTGTTTATCAAAACAAAAGATAATATCAATAATCGACGACGTAAATCAAAATTATAATTCATTGATCAAAAAGAATTATTTATTTTACCAAACAGTCTAACTCTCAACTCAAATCTAAACAGTCTCAATAATAACATGAAACAATTAATCATTCAATTAGTTAATCAACGTGTAAATAAAACATTTAATAATCGATTTAAGCAATTAAGGCGGGGCACCACCTTAAGAGCGAGAAGAAAAAAAATCATGTATCACATTTCGACCGTTGCCTATTAATTAATTAATTATCAATGAAAATCGTCAAGTCATCGTATATTACGCACATGAAGTCTGCACAAAAAAATCTTTCGATTTTTCATCGAAAATAGTTTCCTCCACGTAGGAGCAAAAAAATAGGATCTGTCATCCTTGAATAAAATTTGGTACAATTTTTGCGATCTTCCCGATAAAATCGACAATCCGAAGAGTCGTCTCGTCGATTTTGTTTTTTTCGTGCAGCGAGGCTGAGACTTTTTGCCGATGCTTGCCGTTCATACGGTCAGCCGGGGGAAAATGTTTCCAATTGTAATCGAAAGCGCGTAAGACCCGAAAGAAATAGAAACTTTTGACCATTGTCGTATCCTGACGTATGCGCGTGCGTGTGTACATAAGAAATCAAATAGTCCTGCGGTGTCGGCATTCGTGGCCCAGCAGGCATGGGGAAAATAAAGGCCTTATGTCCGAGTAGGACAGTGTGTCGCCGTCGTGCACGTTGGGCCCGTTCCTTCACGTGACCTGGCCACTGACCCACTTTGGTTTCTCTCCACTCTTCTTATGCCTGTTAGCTGCCTCCTTCACCACTTCTTCCGTCTTTCTCCTTCTTTTACTTCAACGTACCGCTTCTCCCTCCCTCTCTTCCTCTCTCGATCGTTTTAAGGATGTTGAGTCCCAAATCGCAAATGATGATAAAATTCTGAAAATTTAGTATGTTTTTCTATGAAGTATTTCAGAGGTCGTGTAAAAATTTCACGACAATGCGGAAGCTCGTTATTGAACAATTAACATTCACAAATTAAATGTTGTTTTATGGAAACTGATGTAACTTTGCAATAATTATTTTTTTTTACCTCTCAATTTTATAATATCTACAATATACTGAAAGCAACCGAAACAAAACGAAGTTTATTGATACATTTTTCTTGAATTTCTTTTAAAAATTGTTCTTAACAAAATATTAATTTTTTAATAACGAGCTTCCTAATCGTCGTGAAATTTTAAAACGACCTCTTAAATACTTCATATAAAAACATACCAAATTTTTTGAATTTTCTTATCATTTTTTATTTCAACCCTTAAGGAGGTTGAAGTAATGACGATAGAATTCGGAAAATTTGGTATGTTTTTACATGAAGTATTCAGGAGGTCGTGTAAAAATTTCATGACGATTAAGAAGCTATTTATTGAACAATTAACATTAACATGTTTCATAGGGACTCAACATCCTTAATCGTAGCTTGATTCTGGATGAAAATCAGTTAATTTTTCCCTTCGTGAATGGAATACCTTAAGAGCTGAGATACCTTCAGCGAGGAAAAAATCGCTGATTTTAATTATTTTTTTTTTCAAGGAAATATTTCTATCCATTTCTGATACTTGGGGTGGGTTTTCTTACTACCGTCGGCTGTTACATGGTATTTTTTATCTTTAAAAGTGGCAAATGTATGGCACGGTCGTCTAAACGGGTTGCGGCGGATGTCGCCAGACGGCGTGACACGTAGCGTCGGTGGGGTTAATTGGAAAAAAAAGCAACGAAGATTTCTCTTTCATTAACGCTCGTACGCCGAATATGAACCAGAAAAAAATGAAAATTATTGAAAATCGATGAAATAGCACGCTTTGAAACAAAAAGATTGAATTTCTCGAAAAAAATGGCTACATTTTGCCATCAAAAACCGTTTTTTTTATTTTCAAGAACATTTAGTTTCAGACAATAAGGTTACAAAGATTCATACCAAATTTCGTCAGAATCGGTCGATTAGTATTTGAGCTGCACATCACGCCAGTTTTGAATATCCAGTTAAGGAGATCGTGCCATACCTTCGCCATTTAAAAATATTTAAAAATAAAACAAAATATGAATAGTACGCTTCGAAACAAAAATATTGAATTGTTGAAAAAAGGCCACATTTTGCCATTAAAAAAAAAACTTTATTTTATTTTCAAGAACATTTAGTTTTAGACAATACGGTTAGAAAGATTTATGCCAAATTTCATCAGATTCGGTCGATTAGTATTTGAGCTATACATCACGCCAGTTTTGAATATCCAGTTAAGGAGATCATGCCATACCTTCGCCATTTAAAAAGTTTTTAAAAGTAAAACAAAATACCATGAAACAGCCAAAAGGAGTAATAAAACAAAGGTCACGAAAATGCTGAAGAAAAATTTCCTTGTAAAAAAAACGTCATGAAAATCGGCAAATTTATTCCCCTTTTTGAGGGTTCTCCCCTTGACCGAGTATCGCGCGGTTTTCCGGGTACACTGATCGGGTCACCATGTGTATCCAAATGAAAATGTGTCTTCGCTATGGCACACCCAGTCGTCATATGCAAATGGTTGAATTTATGTCCACAGCCTCGTCACAAATTATTACACTTCTTGGTCTCTTACCTCTGGATGCGGTTGCCGCACTTCCCGGCCTCTTAAGCTCGCTCAAGATGATACGTATGGGCACGTACACACGCGACGAAGGCCCGCTCGAGTGCCGGGGCCCCATTCACGGCCCGACGTGTCTGTCTGTGTGTGTGTATGTATGTGTGTGATTTTGAGGCCACTTGACTTCGAGGACCGTCTCTAATTGTAGCCAATTGTCCCCACACTCAATATTATGAAAAAAAACCCGATCGCTCCGGAATAATCTTTGGATATATATATATATATATATATATACTATATTAGGTGGTTAAAAAAAGAAATAATTTTTTTTCCGCGTTACCCAACGGAAAATGTTACTACTTTATGAAAAAGTAAGTCATACAAAATTTGAGAGGGCTAAACATTATTTTAGGTAGTGCTCAGACTTAAAATGGTTTTTCTTCGATTTTTCAATTTTTTTTTCTTCATTTGTTTTCATACTCCAAAACAACATATTACTCCAAAAAACAGACATACTTGTTAGGCGTTCAGTGGTGTAAACACCGTGTTCTTGTTCATCAAGTGGTTGATATAATGTTTACAACCGAACTAAATACATTGATTTTTAATCTACATATTCAAATTGTTTATGGTAAAAAAAATATTTCAATAAAAATTGTCTATTGTTACAGAAAAAATGAAATCAAGACTTACATTGGATTACGCACTAACATTTTCTGCATCGAGATAAAAACGAGTTAATACTCTGATAATCAATTTTAAAAAACATGAATAAGGCGTTTGAGCACTAATTAAAAAATTGTTTAGAACCCTCAAATTTTGAAAAACTTTCTTTTCCTTAACATACTTCAATTTTCCGTTGAGAAAAAAACCGATTTTTTTAACCACCCTAATACACATATATATATTAGTATTATTATTTATTATTATTATTATTATTATTATTATATCATATATCAATTATTGATATATCACAAACGTCATTCTCAAAACAAATACGACCTTTTCAAGAACGGCACTTGAAATTTGTCACACCAAATAGCTGATTTTTCAGACGATTCTTGAAATGACCTTTTTAATATTTTTATATAAATATGAAGCCTCCACCAGACCTCGCGACCACCTCCGTCGAAGATGTCGTCGTGAGCACCATGACCACCTCCACCGATCTTTTCCTTACCGGCTGCTAGGTGGCTGCTGCTCTCTGCCACCTCCTACCGACCAAAGAGAGACTCATCGCTCCTCCAGCACCTTGGTTGGTTCCTACCTTGCGTTGTCTCTGTTACGCTTTCTCTCTCGGTCTCTTTCTTTCACACAGCCTTGCTGGGGCTTATGACTCTCGAGCGTGCAATTCTACCACATGCTTTCCGATCGTACCTTTTCTCTGAGACCCCTCTCTCTCTCTCTCTCTCTCTCTCTCTCTCCCTCTCTCTCTCTCTCTCTCTGTTTCTTTTGCCATCGGTAGTAGTAAGCCACGAAGAGGCGCGAGTAACCACGGTCAGACAGGTACCATCCACTTAACTAGCCGGATGGATGAATAGTTGATATAGTGATCCCCCGGTACCGGTGTTCTCGTCGAAACTCTGCACGGTCAAGGTTGCTCGACTTTTTTTCTCACCCTGTTTGCTTTTTTCAACCCCCCCCCCCTCCCTCGTTGCCGCGTTTTTCGCCGTTCGGTCAAAGTCGCCGACGAGAAGATCGAATGAAAAATCGGAAGGTTCGTAGACGTTTTGCGAAAGACACGTGGATGTACGACGACGCTCGGTACGATCGGTTCCGATCGCCGATTAAGTTATTCCGGTAATAATAACAGCGGTAACAAGGATAATAGGGTCGTTTACAATTGGAAAAATTATCGATGAATGGAAATTTGACCGATAGCCGGAGGAATAATATCGAGTGAAGAGTGTACGTAAAGTATTTTTAAAAAAAGTGTCATCATCACCATCGTCACCATCGTCATCGTCAGCATCATCATCAGCGATCGAAACGCAGAATTATGCAGAACTGAATTTCGACACATCGAAATCGTCCGAGCGGCAGTTTTCGAAAATCCGAAAAAAATCTGCCACGGATAAACCGGCGGAGGCGACGGATCGAAAAACAAAAATAAAAGAACGTTCGAACGGTGAGTGCGCAAAAGTCCGAAATGAATTTATCGTTTCGCCACGTTCGCGATGTTTGTCTTTTTTTTTGGCTCGGTAGTTCTGTCCTGTCGATATCGATGACGCGTTTCACAGCGCTTTGTCCCTTCCTTGGGAATGATTTCGATGCAGCGATCGCGACAAGTGGGACGAAAGATCGAGTGAGAAATTGCTCGGACGTTTCCAAGTCGCGGGCAAGTTCCCCTACGGGAGCAGAGAGACCGGAAAGTTAATTAGGAGATCGAAATCGCTCCGGTCGCTGCCCGCGATTGCACACCGCGACAGGCGGAATTCGAGGATAAAATGTGGGAGAAAAATGAAGAAAAAAAATATTCCGCGATCGAGTGAAAAGTGACCTAGATAAATGGCTGGATAAGAATTTTTCAGTGAAGGTTACCGCGGCTGCCGAACCGTGGATAAAGCCTTTACAATTTTACGAGACCATCGTCTCTTTTCTTCTGTTTGAACGTCCTCCTTCGCTCGGCTCGTTAATATCGTTGTAATTATTTCAGTACGATAGCACTATTCTTGAAATCGGCATCCCCCCCCCCTCCCCCGTGGCCAATTCGTACGAGAGCGCGGGAGAAAGTTCGATCCCATTGTCCCAACGAGGATCGAACGTTTTTTGTCCTCGCCTCGCTGGGAAAACGAGCTTGAGGACGATTTTTATCGTTTTCGATCTTCGCGATACGGAAGTCGAGCGAGAAATCGAAACGATTGGACATTTTTCCGACTGGTCCATTTATTATCGCGTTTTTACTATTTTTCAATATTTTTTTTATCCTCTCCTACGTGATTTTACGAAAAAAGGAATTATCCAAAAATTTCACACGCCTCGAGTTTTTGCCTCGCTGGAGGGGATAATGTCCGAGTTTTTTTAATTTACGTTTTTTGCCGTCATCGTCACTTGCGACTTTGTGATTCGAACAAATGAATGAAAATTTCCCCGAGTGTACTATCTAATCTAAATCGAATACTATTAATATTAAATCGCAGTATAATATACTATTTTTTGAACACTTTCTTTTATCCACTTCGGCGGGATTTTCCAAAATAATGGGAATTTTAAAAACCATTTTTTAACACTATTTTTTATTCACTCATGCGCGATTTAAAAAAAATATGAATTATCCAAAAATTTCGCAAGTGTGGAATAAATAAAAAGTAATGGTAACAAAAACAGTTTTTTTTTACTATTTTTTTATTCACTCCTGCGCGATTTTCCAAAATGAAAAAACAATGATTAAAAAATTTCGCTCGCTTCCAATTTTTGGCTCGCTAGAGAAGTTTATGTCTGAGTTTTTATTTTGCCTTTTTTACGCTGTCGTCATCGCTCGCGATGCAATCGAACCCAAACAGACCCATACGAACAAATATAAATTTCTCCGAGTGTACCGTTAATGCTCACGATTCAACGAGCTTCCACTACTTTTTTTTTAACCTACGTTTTTATCCAATCTTTTCCAATGTCCAATCCAATTTTTTCATTTCCAGTCATTTTTTCGCGATCGTCGTCGCTCGCGATACAAACAAACCCAAACAAACGCATAGAAATTTCTCCGAGTGTACTATCAATTCTCACGTTCCAACAAACCCCCACTACACTTTTTTTCAACACTTTTTTCATCCCCCCGATTTTTCGTGCCCGATTTTCCCAAAAACAAAGAATCGTCCAAAAATTTCGCAAGCCTTGAATATTTGCCTCGCGCGAGGCAAAATTTCGCGAGCCTCGAATATTTGCCTCGCGCGAGGCAACATTATCCGAGGCTTTTTTTTTTCATTTTTAGTCTTTCGTTTTTTCCATCGTCGTCGGTCGCGACCCAAACCGACGAAAAAAAAAAACGCGTAGAAATTTCTCGGAGTGTACTTACTTCAGTCTTACGTTTTGACAATTTGCCGTTACTCTTTTTTATCGACTCCTGCGCGATTTTCCAAAAAAGATTTATACAAAAATGTCGCGCTTCGAAATTTTGCCTCGGTGGACGCGATGATGGCCAAGGATTAGTTTTTTGGTATTTCCGGTCTTTTTTTGCCGTCGTCGTCGCTCGCGACTCGAGACGACGTCCTGATTAAGAAGTAACCAGCGCCCTCCTTTTCCGTCCAGATTCACTGGCCTGTCCTTCTTTCGCGTTCGGTTCAGTTATAATACGCACGTGTGCACACATACGTGCGCACTCGTACACACAAATATATATATATAGATATATATATATATATATATATATATATATATATATATATATATATGTGTATATATATATATATATATATATATATATATATATATATATATGTACACATTCATCAATGGGTGAGGATCGAAAGAGCACAAAGCGTCCGATTTCACCGGCGGATTATTCGTAGTTACGTCCTTACGATCGCTGCTGATCTATATACGCGCAAAACTGTACAAGCTCACGTGTGTAAACACGTACGAGTCCACACATACGTGTAAAAGTCGCGTTACCGGCGTCCACCGTGTATTATTAACACACTTTTTTTCTTCGTAGCCTCCTTCGTAAAAGTCTGCACTCCATCGCTATACCATTTTTTTTTTTTCATACTCGCGACACATACATTCGTATCAGTATCGTGGAGACGCTTTGCGGAAAGTTTCACGAAAAATAATCTCCCAAATGACAATTTTCCGAATACAATTTCTCGATAACAATTGCCCGAATAAACAATGAATAAAGTTCCCAACCCCTCACTGATCGCGCTGGAATTTGGCATAATCCTAGTTTTTAATATTTTAAGACAACCCCTAAAGGGATTCTTTGCGACTCGGAATAGTTTTCGAGTAATTGAATTTTAAAGTTATTTATTTCAACGGGGTAGCCCTCTCTGGAAGCTCAATTTGAAGGGTCAGAATGACGATTTTTTTCTTCTAGTAAAACATTGGTTGGAATAAATTAATTTTTTTCTAGCTTGTTGTACACATGTTCGTGGTTACAGTGTAGTTTTTTCGGAAGATGATCTTTCCAAGTGTTCGTGGTGCTGCAGTTGGCGTTGCAGTCCTCCAGCGGAGAGGCCTCTGCCAGGCTCGAATGTAATCTTAAACGGAAACAAACAATTTTTTCTTCAAACATATCCAACTGGCTATGGGTTCACGATCCACTTTTCGAAATTTCGAAAAATACGAAAAATGACAGCTTCTCCAAAGAAAACCTCATTTTTCTCTTGAAAAACAGCATGCTGAAGTCATTGTTATTGACAAATGGTCAAAGTTCCCACTATAACAATATGCAAAAAAACGATTTTTTGAAGTTTCCAGAAAGGGATACCCCCTTAAAGCGCGCCGATTATATCTATATATACTACGTTTACGTTCATACCTATATATGTCATAACATATATAGCGATCGCCCTCTTCGTTTTGTCCAACAAACAAACCCAAACAAACACAAACAAACCTGCACCAAAAAACTATCGCGCGTCACCAAAAATCCCTCCAAGAGAATTTAAAAATATAAATAAAGAGGTCTGTGGAAAAAACAATCTCTCAAACAAGAATTTCCCGAAAGAACAATTTACCGAATGAACAATTTCCAAAATGAACTATATCTCGAATGAACAATTACCCAAACAGACAATTTCCCAAATGAACGACCCAAACAAACTTAAACTGGCAAATCAAAAGAAAAAAATCCGGAAATTGTCCGTTCGGAATATTGTATTCGAGAAATCGTTCAGTCGGCAAATTGTGGACGAGAAATTGTCCGTTCGATAAACTGTGTTCGGAAAATTGTTCATTCGGGAAATAATTCTTTCGGGAAATAATTCTTTCGGGAAATCATTCTTCCGGGAAATAATTATTTCGGGAAATTGTATTAGAGAAATTGTCATTCGGGCAATTGTTTTCGAAAAAATTTCCGCAAACGCATGGGCGGCACATGGAGTAAAATTTTCCTGCTACCAGCTTACCTATACATATTTTTTTCGTGCGCGATGTCGGTTTTTTTCTTTTTTTTTTCTTCGTATGTTCATCGCGTGCGGAGCAATTTTATTCCGGGCTTATAGACATATACATTTATGCATTGAAAATGTTGTACGTGGAAAGATTTTTCTATGAATGAAACGGCGATGGGCTCTCGGTACGAATTAACGTAAATTGTTGCAAAGTTCGTCACGAGACAATAGCCAGTGCGTTGCTCCTCGGAGTCATGTACAGAATTGAAACAAAAAGGATTCGCGTTAGGTAGAAATGGACGAGCCAATTATACAATAAGCAACACCAACAAAGAGTATCTTTATAGTCGTATACTTTTTCCCACGTGGTACCGTTAAGGGGGAGATACCTTTATTTTTTCAATAAAATTTTCCAGTAAAAGTGCAATTTGCAATACGCAAATACTTTTTTTTAATTTCGAGAACATTTAGGCTCATGTTTTAGACAGTAAGGTTAGAAAGATTCAGACGAAATTTCATCAGAATCGGTCGATTAGTTTTTCAGGTTTGAAAATGCAGTTTGTAAAATCGTGCCGTGCCTTCGCCATGTTTAAAGATTATTAAAAAAATACTACGCAACGGCCAAAAGTAGTAATAAAACATAACCTATGTCTAGAAAATGAGAATGAAATCGTTCCATTAAAGAAAAAATTATGAACATCAGCACATTTTTTCCTCGCCTAGAAGTATCTCCCCTCTTAAAATATTGGACCCAACGTCTCCGTAATTTTGCCCGATAACTGTTATCAAAGCACTCTAAAAAATCATCTCGTTCCCATAAAAGTGGACACGTACGTGCATACGGTGATAGTTATAAGGTGGCCACGTCCTTTTGTAGGCTTCGGAACGGAGATTTTGCAAATGAGAAAATAAATAATATCCAACGGTTGTTCGCGTCGAAAAATAATACAGCGAGTTTATGTGATGAGTAGCATTTCCCAGAAAAAAAACAGAGTGTTCTGTAAAAAAATCAAAATCACATTTTGAGTTCGGCAAAATAACGATAATTTAAGTCCGAATACGAAACATCCATGACAATTTTTTTAAATGGCATTCAATTCCATTTAGTTACTTTATAATGAATCTTTGAAATTGTTTTTCTTGATGACGGGGTATAGGAAAGAAGTCTTTGAGAAGTTTTTTGTATTCACAATTTAGTTATGTTCATTCTGTTGTAGGCGAAATAGAATTTTGATTTTTTTCCAGAATGCCCAATCGTTTTGGCTAATACTACTCATTACAAGAAATCCACTGTATTTTTTTTAGGAGGACTTGAAGAGTACTGAAAATTATACTTTTCTCGGTCACAAAATCTACGCGCAAGACCCTTTAAAAATACGTTCCGGCTGTACTATTGTCACCCTGTATGTATATATATTTATACTTTACTCTAAACAATTTCTCAAATACGAATGTCCCGAAAAAACAATTTTATAGAATATATATAATTTTTTACAATATATATATATATAGTTATATTTATATAAATGCAAATATGCATAGTATTGACTAACAAACAAGGTCTGTTTTCCAATTACTAAACTTATAATCCTACGTATTGAATATTGCATATAATCTTATATACATATACATATATCTTCCTCATATACATTGAGGAAGGACATTCCTGTGATGGGTCAAAAAAGGTCGTGTTTTGCGATTTTGTTTTGTCTACTAGATTATTTATTTGGAATTTGGAAAAAAAAGGTATGTGATCCAGCATACATGGTACTTGTTTAGTATAAATTTTGACTTAAAAAAAAATAAAAAATAAACGTTATTGAGGTATAGTAGAGCCTCTGATAAAATATTTGGTCCAACGGCCGGATCGATAACTTCACAATGGATGGTCTGAAAAATAAAAACTTTTTTTTAAATCTATATAAATGTAGTTCTCGTTATGTGTAGCCGTTTTTGGAAGAAAAAAATTTCACCAAATAGCGGGTGTTAAAAAAGAATGTAATCCTTGCGACATTTTGACTTATATTGGGGGCTTAAAAAGTACCAAATTTCAAAACGGAAAAAAAACAGCTACATATAACGAGGCATATGGCAGCAATGGAAATTTTGGTTTTTAAAATTGAAAATCGGAAATTTATAGCTAGAGTAATGATTCCGGCCGTGTGAAAAAAGTCGTTTCGAGAAAAACGTGATTGAAAGGTATACATAAATCGTTGCGCTACGTGCTCTCACTAAATCATCTGTAACTTGGTTAATTGTTAATAATTGGAGTTGAATTTTTTTCACATTTTCTTGAATATGTATACGTTGCGAAAATGCGAAAAAAATCGTTTTTTCCGACCCGTCACAATGGTGTCCCCTTAAAGCGAGGTCGAAGCTTTATCACGTGACACACGACCGCGAGAGAGCTGAAATTTTCGAACAGCTACTTTTCAGCGTCAAATAATATTTACAACAAAATGAAATCATCAAGCTCTGCGTCGCGGAGTTCTCCAGAGCCTGACCCTCGGTTATTCGAAAATAATTTCACCACCTGTGACAAAATTCTGTTCGAAAATGTGTGAGGTTATGTTGCACCTTGCACATGCACTCAATGTGCACAGGCTTATCCATCCGCGAACGTTTCTACCTGTAGAAAAAATCTGCCATCTTTTTTCCTCTCCGTATTGAAACGTTATGTTTTTTTGGCTATAAAAAATTTGGTTTTTGTTTCCACACAACGCCGTTGGGTTGCAAAAAAAAATGTCCAAATCTCGAAATCCTCGGTTCGAAGACTAACAAGAAGATTTAGGCCCGTAAAAATGAAAAAAAAAAAAATAGCTATGACTAATTGTATTGATTTGTAGTTGATCGTTTGAGGAATCGATTTTGAAGAATCGCCGCGATAAATTTGAGCCGCGGGTTCGGACCGAGCGAGTAGAGAGCCAGTGAGACGAGCCGAGATACTGAACTTGATGGTATCCATATACAGGGCGCCCCGTTATGAATGGATAATCCTGCAACTGTCGATAAGTCAGATCATGTCCTACTATATGCTGGAATTTCGGTTTAGTAAAAGTCCCACGGTTTTCGAGATGAAAAATCATCTGCTTTTGGTTTTTCGCATGCCATTTCTACAAATGATAACTTTTTTAACCCCGTTTAAAAAAATGCCCTTGGTTATTCGTTTCATCTAGAAAAGTCTTCTTTTTAACCTTAAATGTTAAGGCCTTAGGTCACAGTGACGGGTATAAAATCATGTGCGAATTTAACGATTTTTTTTTGTATGAAAAAGTGATTCACTCATAAAATTAATTACACATCTATTTAGTATGAATATCAAGCTAAATCAAGTCAAATGTACTACGCACATCGTGACAATCGCTTTAAGAAGTTGCTCAGTTATTGTCGATTCGTATCATTTGTAGAAATGGCATGCGAAAAACCAAAAGCGGATGATTTTTTTTTCAAAAATCAATATAAAGCCCAAGATCCCAAAAACCGTGGGACTTTTACTAAACCGAAATTCCAGCATATAGTAGGACATGATTTGACCTATCGACAGTTGCAGGATTATCCATTCGCAACAGGACACCCTGTATATATGTGTATATTCATACGTGTGGAAACGAACCGTGTAGTTATAGCTGTAAGAAGAGTCAAGCTGCGCCGCCGTGTCTCGTGATAACGGTGGTCCGTCAGACCTACAAGTGCTACGCCGTATATACACGCATATGGGACTTCCAATCCGACTGGTTCAACCGGGCACCATAACCATACCGTAATCACAAATTTTCCGATACCCGGTTGGTCTTCCTGACTTTGTCTCGGTCGTCTCTTTTTTTAACCCCCCCCCCCCCCCAGAATTAAAACCAATTAGAAAAAATTCGGAAACGCGTCCGAACTTTCGGTGACGACTTCCGGAAGTGATTCGCAATGAGAAAAAGAAAAGATCGATCTTAGGAAAATTGACATTAGCCATAATGGCCTTGAGGCAATATTCTTCGGGCTAATTTTGAACAATCTTTCATTTAAAAATGAACAATCGAATCAACAGTTGCTACTTCATAATTGCGCACTTGTAGCAATTAATTAAATTGGAATTGACCTTGCGTTAGAATAATTCTGCTCCAGTGAAATTGATCGGTCACGATCGACGGTGAAAAAAGAAAATGCACAAACGCAATTGCCTGAGAGCATCGTCGCGACAATATTTGTATAACCGTAAAGGAAATGAAATAACGTGGGCAAAAAAGTCGAACGATAGTTGTGAAAATACAACTAAATGAAAACGTATCAGTCGGGGCAACGGCAAGTGCTTCGCCAGTTTGCGACCATAATTTTTTTCCTTCAATATCGATGATTTTTGGGCTACCGAGAACCAAGAAACAGGTTGATGATTGAGATCTTTACTGATCAGGGTATTGAGATGACAAGGTCGAGATTTTACACACGATTAATACAGGGTCTTGACAAAATTGGTTTTTTTTCATTGGAAAATGTTCATAGATATATAAATATGAAAATAAAAAATTATAATCCATGAATTAACATTCAAATATTTATAAATAAATTAATACTTTAATGTTTATAAAGGAATAAATATTTAAATGTCTATAAATAAATTAATATTTTAATATTTATAAATGAATAAATATTTTAATGTTTATAAATTAATAAAGATTTCAAAATTTATAAATTCATAAAAATGAATGAACTTTTGGGCAATTTTTTAAATTTCGGAAATGACAAGTAGCAAAAAAGTTCGACTTTCGACAAAAAAACAACTTTACTTATTTGTTATCAACATATGGAAAAACGTATCAAAAACCATCGAGCCATACGATGGAAACTGTTGCAACCTATGCTCAGTCCGAATTTGAAATGAATCGAACGAATATATTTTGCCGTCTTACGCCGCTTCATAAATCATAGGTTCAAGGAAAATGGAAAAGAAAAAGTAGTATCTGACCCTTTGGAAAAATCGTCTCAACTCGGTGAATTTTTGGAATCTCAACGAAATCTATGTTGCATATTAAAGCTAAGACCCTGTAAATCGATGCAATAAAATGATATCGTTTTTTTTTCAATTCCAGCCTCATGCAGGCCCCTTAATTTGACATGTCGTCTCACGCGAAATCTTTTCCGTTACGGAGCGTGCAGCAAGCAACGCGTTATCGGGTAAAAACGGGACTTATCTAGGTGATAAAAAAGAAGTCACGATGAAAAAAACCTTACGTAGAGTATGTTTAATAAGGAGATGTAAATCTTACAAATTGAAAGGGGGACGACAGGAAGCATGGGATTCCTACAAATATATATATATATATATATATGTATATATAGAGAGAGAGAGAGAGAGAGAGGGAGAGAGAGAATGGTGATTTTGCATATATTTGACTTCGAGCCCGTCCTGATAGTAGCCAACTGACACCATATTAAATATCATCCAACCTTACTCCTTCAGAAACACTTAGATAAGTGTGAGCTTCACAAAAAGATCACTTCAAGAAATATACAGGGTGCATCAATAACTATTAGCACCTTGGATATCTTCGAAACTATAAGGTTCACAGAAATATATGCTAAAATGAAATTGCACAGTACGCAAGGGGCCATCAGATAGCGATAATAGTTTTTTTTGCAGCTGGAGGTACTTCGGACATTTGAAGGTCAACTCCATTATTAAAAATGGATCGGTATGTTTTTTTTCCGTATCATGAAAGAGAAGCTTAAAACGAGTTCAACGGCCTATAACATAAGGTCATTGAAGGTCATAGAAATTACAATAGACAGTACATAGAAAGTCTACAAAGAAGTACCAACAACACTTGACGACATGCAACGAAGAAGTATTACAGCCTGTGCGTCAATAAGTTCTGACGCTGTTGAACTTGCAAGTCAATCAATCGAAAAAATAATCCAATGTTGCATTGATACTGATGGTCGTAATTCCGAACTCTTACTGTAAACGTAGTCATTTTATTTACTACCGAAACTGTAAGTGTTATCGCCTTTCTGTACTTTCTATGACCTTCAATAACCTTATGTTATAGGTCGTTGAACTCGTTTTACGCTCCTCTTTCATGATACAGAAAAAAAACATACCGATCCATTTAAAAAATGGAGTTGACCTTCAAATGTCCGAAGTACTTCCACCTGCAACAAAAAACTGTTATCGCTATCGGCTGGCCCCTTTCGTACAGTGCAATTTCATTTCAGCAAATATTTTTGTGAACCTTATAGTTTCGAAGATATCCAAGGTGCTAATAGTTATTCATCCACCCTGTATATACAAGGTGGACCACTTAACGTAACCACCCCAAATATGTCCGGTGCCTTTAGAGTGACGAAAAAAAATGTCAGCAGGTAATTTGATTGATTTTGAAGCGTTGATACAGTGGTGAAAAATTCATTTTCGTCAAGGTCATAGTTTTTGCGTTCTCAAGGTCATCAATGGCTTTTTAGATGGGAACGTTTCTTTTTTTCATTAAGATGTTGTAGCTGATATTCAGACGAATCCAACGACTTATGACATCATGACCTCGAAACGATTAAACAATAATGATTTTGATGTGTTGAATTGGAGACATTGCTTCACGAAGACTCATGCCAGACACTAGATGAACTTGCAGCATCAATAGGAGTTGAACACACAACAGTTTCGAAACGTTTTTAAGAATGTTGAGTCCCTATGAAACATGTTAATGTTAATTGTTCAATAAATAGCTTCTTAATTGTCATGAAATTTTTATACGATCTCCTGAATACTTCATGTAAAACCATACCAAATTTTCAGAATTCTATCATCATTACTTCAACCTCCTTAAGGGTTGAAATAAAAAATGATAAGAAAATTCGGAAAATTTGGTATGTTTTTGTATGAAGTATTTAAGAGGTCGTGTTAAAATTTCACGACGATTAGGAAGCTCGTTATTAAAAAATTAACATTTTGTTAAGAACAATTTTTAAAAGAAATAAAAAAAAATTTATCAATAAACTTCGTTTTGTTTCCGTTGCTTTCAGTATATTGTAGATATTATAAAATTGAGAGGTCAAAAAAAAACTTATTGCAAAGTTACATCAGTTTCCATAAAACAACATTTAATTTGTGAATGTTAATTGTTCAATAACGAGCTTCCTAATCGTCGTGAAATTTTAACACGACCTCTGGAATACTTCATACAAAAACATACCAAATTTTCAGAAATTTATCATCATTTGCGATTTGGGACTCGACATCCTTAAGCATTAGGAATGATTTTTTTTATCTACAGCATTAATTTTCACGAAATAATAACGAGAACTTATTCAACATCCTAATACGTATGTATACGTCTCACCTACTTCATCAAAGTAAAGCTCACTACAGCAGAAAGCGGCCGAGTGTAGCAATCGTCGTCACGAGACCGGATAATTGCACTCTCAAGAGGCAAAAAAAATGGGAAAGAGAGAAACAGCGAGGAAGATGCGAGAACGAGACGAGCGCAGGGATGCGAGATATCGCGAGAGAAGCTTAGAAAATCGCGGGCGTCGATGCGCGCGATCGCGAAAAAAGGAAATACCTCGTAAAAGAGAAGCGAGGCGCGTCGAGCCGCGGGTGCAATCGGGTCACCCAGATCCGATCTAAGCGCGGTGTAAATCCGACGATGATGACGATGCGCCGACCACATCAGGGGCGAGCTTTCTCCATTCGTATAGGCACGCACGAGGTGTCAATGATCGGTGAATTATCATTTTCGGCCGCTCCACCTGCCTACCTGCTACCGGCATTTTCCAATTTGTACGGCATGCAAATGCGGATGGAGCCAATAATAACGACTTCCGCTTTGTTTGGGTTTATTTGGTTTTACTTAGGTTTACTTCCGCTTCGTTTGGATTTGCTTGGGTTTGCTTGGATTAACTTCAGTTTACTTCCGATTTGTTTGGGTATGTTTGGTTTTACTTGGGTTTGCGTCCGCTTTGTTTGGGTTTGCTTGGGTTTACTTCCGCTTTGTTTGGATTCGCTTCCGCTTTGTTTGGATTCGCTTCCGCTTTCTTTGGATTCGCTTCCGCTTTGTTTGGGTTTGTTTGGCTTTACTTCCGCTTTGTTTGGGTTTTACTTCTGTTTACTTCCGCTTTGTTCGGCTCTACTTCGGTTTACTTCCGCGTTGTTTTGATATACTTCTGTGTATTTCCGCTTTGTTCGGGTTTACTTGGGTTTACTTCCGCTTTGTTTAGGTTCACTTGGGTTTACTTCCGCTTTGTTTAGGTTTACTTGGGTTTATCTTTCGTTCTATTTCGATTTACTTCCGCTATGTTTTGGTTTACTTGGGTTTACTTCCGCTTTGTTTGGATTCGCTTGCGGTTTGTTTGGGTTTGTTTGGATTCGCTTGCGGTTTGTTTGGGTTTGTTCGGATTATACTTGGGTTTACTTCCACTTTGTTTGGGTTTGTTTGGATTTACTTGGGTTTACTTCCGCTCTGTTCGGGTTTGATTGGATTCGCTTCTGCTTTGTTTGGGTTTATTTCGATTTACTTGGGTTCACTTCTGCTTTGCTTACAATGCAATCCAATAGCGCTTGTTTTCGCAAAAGTCGCATGTGGCGTGAATAAAAGCGCGGGTTGTTCGTCCTAAAATGTGTAGGGCTCGTGGTTTAATTGGACGTACTGTAAAAAAAACTCGTGCCGTTTGTTGCAAAATTTGTCTATTTTTAAATGTGTTTATTCTTGTATAAAAAAGCGTGGTCTGTTCGTCCTGTAATCTAGGGGGATCCGTTTTCTCGATAATTCGATCATCGTGCAAAAAAACCTGCCTTTTGTCGTAAAATTTGTTTATCCTGAAATTCGGAGTATATTGTGTAAAAAAACGTAGCCCATTGGAAAAGAAACAGCTGATTCCACAATTTGGAAAAATTGGCATTGAAAAAAGCTCCGAATTTCGGTAAAAAATAAACAAGCGTCAAGAGGGTAAAATAAGCATGCTATACGTATGCGAAAAATGAGTTTAGTTCGTAGTAAAAACAGCACATTTTGTGGAAATAAAACAACAATAATGATATCGCTCAGAACATTTAAAAATAACTAATAAAAGAATTTTCTTATAACTAATAGGAAAATAATAAGAAAATTTTAATTTTAATTTTCATAAAGGTTGGATCGAAAACGTTGATTTTTTGCATTGAAAATTAAAATTTTTCATAAAAACGTTTAATTCGAGAATATCGATTTCTTCATTAAAAGTTGAAATTTTTCACTTGAATATTTTATTTGAATCAACCATAAATTGGACTAATAAATGTGAATTTGATACGAAATCGCTCATAAAGTTAAAAAATAACTAATAAAATACTTTTATTTTCATTTGATAAGAAACGAATCAAATTTTATTTAAGGCGTTACCCCCACTTGTAGCGCAAAAAAGGCCTTTTTCATGAATTTTTTAAATGAAAACTACAAAACTTTTTTAATCGATCATTATACCATCTTAAAGAACACATCTTGAAGAACTTTCAGTAATTTTTTTATTGAAAAATATTACATTGTTTAGTGACAAATGGCCGTCAATGAAATAATGTTTTTATATACACGGTTTGCGGTGACCAACATTGCGGCGAAGTGGATCAGCTGAAAAAAAAATGCGGATGGATTTAGTCAAATATAAGTATAAACTAGTCTTTAATCGAAGGATTTTAAAAAATATTCATTTTTCACAAAATGGCGGACAGTCAAAGTTAATGGTTCGATTTTAACGAAAAAAAACGGCCGTTTTTTGGCTATAAAACGGCCATTTTTTTCGAAAAAAAAAATCGAACGATTAAAGACTACATTTTTATGTATTAAATAAGCCTGCAAAATTTCAAGAAGATCGGTTCATTAGTGTTCGAGTAATCTTGGTCACCGACTTCAGAAATGCTTTTTTGAGAAAAACGCGTTTAAAGTTTCAATTTCAGTTCTTCAATTCACGGATTCGTCTCTTTCAACGCTCATATCTCAGTCAATTTTGTTCGGATCGACTTGAAATTTTCAGGACATATTCTCAGATACTTATACTTCAAAAAAATACTTCAAAATCGCAAGTGGGGGTAACCCCTTAAATAACTGATAAAATTACATTTAAAAGTGAATCATTTTAAAAACCTTATGGTTAACCTTATAGCATAAAAACCTTCTAATTTTTCATTCTAAAAAATACATTTATAGATTTATTTTTTCGAGGTTATTTTTTAAGTAATTTTTTTAAGTTATGCGCGTATCATTTGTATACAGAGAGAAAGTCGTTTTGCTCCGATCGTGACGATGTGCCCGCGATCCATCGACGCACTCCAGGATGGTGCATCGATGGTGAATTTAAAGTGCAGAATGGTAAATTTTCTCGCTCGTGGGGTGTCCTCGAGACTTACAGCGAAAAGGTTGTGTACACCGTGTTCTTTAACCTTAAGGCGATTTCACCCACCTCGGGGACGGAGGCGTCTCCGTAGCGCCTTCGCGGCCGATGAACGCGGAAGAATTTTTCGAGGCTCCCGACCCGCGGAAACGGTCAAGGGACTCTCGTGCGCGATGATAGAAAGAAGAGAGATCGGTGAGGAGTTGAATTCTTGCCTCGTTCCCTTCGTATCTTGTAGTACCTTCGCCCGAGACACTCCGCGCTCCCAGCTTCAATCCTGTTTCGCGTGCCTAGCCAACATCTCTGGCGAACATCTCGAAGGATTTATGGATGAACCGAGAGGGATGGAGAGAGCGAGAGAGAGAGAGAGAGAGAGAGAGAGAGAGAGAGAGAGAGAGAGAGAGAGAGAGAGAGAGAGAGAGAGAGAGAGAGAGAGAGGGAGGGAGAGAGAGAGAGAGAGAGAAAGTTGCGGAAGGAAGATTCTCGTAGGGCCAGATTGCAGGGACATTTTGCCCTTTACGCAATAAACGAACCTTAAGGGGGAAAACCCTTCAAACACCCGATAATGAGTCATTTTTCATGAATTTATTTAAATTTCACATTATCTTATTACAACTGTGAGGCGTTAACATTTCTTTTCTTTTTTCAACAAAACAAAATGGCGGCGTCACAAAGTATTCCTTTAGGGATCTTTTGAAAAACTGCCCATATTATAGTTCAAAAAGTTATTGACCTGGCTGAATTTTGAGAGGTTTCTCACTGTGACATTATTGGAAGGATATACCTAAAGTTTTAAGGTTATCGTGTAAATCAATTACTTTTTGGGGGCAAAAATTGTCGAGAAAATGGTCGATAATCAAATTTGAGTACAAAGCCTACTTAATTTTTAATGTTATACTTTAAAAAATATTTTTATAGGCCTTCTAATGATAGTAGAGTGAGAAATCTCCCAAAATTTCAGCCAAATCGATCAGTAACTTTTTGAGCTATAACATGAGTGGTTTTTCGAAGGCCTGAAGGGATACCTTATAACGCCGCCATTTTATTACGGTTGAAAAAGAATAAGAAATTTAACACTTGAATGTTGTAATACGATAATGTAAAAATTTTTAAATTATGCGATTATTTTATTACCTTAAAAAAAATGCATGCAAAATTATTCATTTTTGGGCGTTTGAAGGGATTTTCCCCCTTAAAAAAACTGTCCCCATTAGTTAATTGATGAATGCCCACGATTATAAATTTTCTACTCGTATCCTGTCAAAAATAATGTTTTGCTCTTCCCGTTGAGTTCGCGTGAGAAACACATTCAATTTTTGATCTCGATTTCGTTGTAAACCGAAGTATTTCAAAATTTGCCGTGAATTTCAAATGAGAATGTTAATGTAATAAGCAAAATTGGCCATTCTCGTAATCCCATTTTTCTTTTATTGAGACTTTTTCGCATTTTTAACAAAAATTAATTGTACGTATTATTTTGTTCGAATTTTTAATTACAAAAATGGATAATTCTCTTCATAAAAACATGAATAATAATTTAAGCTGCTAATTGACATTCTCGTGTATTTATTGCGATCATTATCATTTCGAATGAGCAGAATTAGTCATCATCAGTATAAAAAAATCCATTTGTATTTGTATTCTTCATTCCTCCTTATATAAGGAAAAAATGTATTTCCATGTGGAAAAAAATGTAAAATACAAAAAAATTCATTATCTTCATCTTCCTTCATTTATCGCGATTATTCGAATTTTTAAGTCAGTCAAAATTCGTCATTGTCGTAGACGTTTTTTTTTACTGTGATTTTTCTAAACTATCCGCTTCGCCATCTCTTCTATTTATTACGATGATTCTCATCATCACTATGAAAAATATATGGGAAAAAATGTATTTCTATATTGAAAAAAATGCACAATTCAAAAAAATTATCTTCATCTTCGTTCATTTACTGCGATTTTTCGAATTCTTGGTCAGCAAAAATTTATAACTGTCATCGTCGTTTATTTATTCCGATTTCTCCAACCGCATTTCCATAAAAAGACAATTATTTGCAAAACCGTGCACGTTGATTAATTCAAAATTCAATTACATTTCTCGCGATAAGATGCGTTTATTCGCCGGTTGCATCGAGTAAATTCGATCTATGCCTCAACATCGTACCCTGGACATTTATCATGTAATGTACGTACGGCAGAATTTGCTCTGTACACATTTATCACAGTACATAAATACGTAAATAATATACGCAGTCTATCCACATTGCGCATCAACACTGGCCACACACGTGTATATCTATATGCACACATATATCTATACACACGCGTATTTCCCGTAATTTGTGTCACATCTACATGATAGATGTTCCTCTCTCCCTCGATTTACCTGCGTCAGCACGTTAGTACTGTAGAGACGTTGCTCCGCGCTCTCGCTTCGAGAGCAACTCGAATAAAATCTCGTCTCGTGTCTGCGTCCGGATGGAAATACAAATCCTTCATCACGTGGCATTGCGACACGCAATTTCAGACGTCCAACGATCCCCTCTCATTAACGTGTCGATCGTTTTGTCGTCATCGGTATCGACGAAACGTCAACTATTTCATTATCACACGACAAGTGATTCGGAAAATGCGAAACGAGATGGGAGGATATTAAAAGCTGTTTCGACTCCTCTGAATTTGATCGATCGATGGATCAATTAATAATAATTAAGAATAATGAACACTTAAGTTGCGAAATTGCTGGTGGTATCATTGAAAAAAAAAATTGCACGGCATTGTATTTTTTGCGAATCGTCCATATGTATAAATAAATAAATGAATTGATGAATAAATGAATAAATGAATAAATGAAAAATGATTGAATCAATATATGTTTATAAAAATGAATAACTAAATAAATAAATCTGTATATACATACACAGTGGATACAAAAATGATTTGCATTCGTCGTTTTTTCAGTGTGTATTCTGGGGACTCTCATAAACATATATTGTTTATTTAACATTTACATGTAGTATATTTTCGAAATAAGCTATCTTTTAAAATAGTCGACAAAAACATTTTTTTTTTGCATATTTATTTCATTTAAGGGTGGTGTGCAAATACTTGGCTCTAATGAAATGCAAACAATTAGTATGTTTTTGTTGAATATTTTATAATTGAATATGGGTAACAAAAATGTTTTTCTCACGTTTCGCTTTTCTCAAATGTGCGTTAAAAAAGATTTGAGGAAAGCGAAGTGTGAAAAAAACCTTTTTGTTACCCACATTCAATTATGAAATATTCAACCAAAACATATTTACTAATTATTTGCATTTCATTAGAGCCAAGTATTTGCACACCACCCTTTGCTGAAACAAATATGCAAAAAAAATGTTTTTTTTGATTATTTCAAAAGATAGTTTATATACGAATGGATGGCTGTATGTGAATCCGTGAGTGGATGCATACATATATCTTTTCGAGGTAAGAATGCATCGCGGGAGAGTGCAAAAAGTTCACGAACAAGTATACAATAGAAGCCTTCGATCAACGGAAGCTTTGAACGGAATCCGCAAGACTCGTCGTCTCACTGTTCCGAACTAGGCGACGAAAACTCCTTTATTGCTTTATACCACGTATAACGCGTCAACGTAACGACTTGCCTTCGCACGTAGCGCGTCTATATCTTGTTTATCGATTGAATGATGACGCCATCAGACAGGACAATTTATAGGGTTTCTTTTTCAGAAAAAGTGGCACTTCGTAGTCGACACGTCAACGTGCATACGCTGATATAAAGTGTTCATGCAAGAATGTACGAAGACGTTAGAAGCCCGGCTGTTTCTTTCGTATCGGGTTTGTAATATCGCTCAATTTTTGAGAAAGACTCGATTTTTTATTCCGATTTGATTCATGAGAGAGATTCGATCGTCGATTGTTGATTCGATTTTTGCGGTAGTTTTTATAGCCGATTTCGATTCGATTTTTAGGAAAAATTCGATTTGCAATTCAATTTTTCGAATTCGATTCGATTTCTAAGAAAAAGTCGATCTGCAATTCACTCTTTCGAATTGAGTTCGATTTTTAGGAAATAACAGATTTTCCATTCAATCGTGCGATCTCCGTGGGACTCGATCTTTCGAATTCGATTCGATTTTTAAGAACGATTCGATTTTCTATTCGATCTTTCGAATTCGATTCGATTTTTAAGAAAAATTGATTCTTAAGAAAAATTCGATTTTTAAGAAAAAATTGATTTTCACGAAAAAATCGATTTTTGAGAAAAATTCCATTTTTAAGATAAATTCGATTTTTCAGATAAATTCAATTTTTAAAGAAAATTCGATTTTTAAAGTAAATTCGATTTTCAAGAGAAATTCGATTTTGAAGAAAAATTCGGTCTGCTATTCAATTTTTCAAACTCGATTCGATTTTTAGGAAACATTCGATTTTCTATTCGATCTTTCGCACTCCACCGGACTCGATCATTCGAATCAATTCGATTTTTAAGAGCGGTTCGATCCTTCGAATTCCATACGACCCGACCTTTCAAATTCTATTCGATTTTTGAGAAAGATTCGATCCCCCATTCGATCTTTCGAATTCGCTTCGATATTTAAGAACGAATTAGTTTTCCATTCGATATTTCGAATCCCATATAACTCAAGTTCCCAATTCGATACGATCTTTAAGAAAGATTAGTCTTTCTATTGGATTTTTCGAATTCCATATGACTCCAGCTTTCTTATTCAATTACATTTTAAAGCAAAAATTGATTTAAAAAAAATCGTTTTTAAAGAAAAATTCGATTTCAAAGAAAAATTCGATTTCAAAAACAAATTGGAAGAAAAAATTCGATGTGCAATAAAAAAATTGATCATATTCGTTTTTATTTTCGAGAAAGATTCGATATTCCGTTTTTTCGAATTCGCTTCGATTTTTAAGAAAAAATCTCTTCTTCGTTCGACCATTTGACCTCGATTCGACTTTTAGGAAATATTTGATTTTCCATTCCATCCTTCGAATTCGCTTCGATTTGAAATCTAAAAAAAAAAAAGTATTTTTCGTCACGCAATGGCGGTACGTTTTCTTTCACCGATTGAACAAACACTCGGTAAACAATTAGAATATTATGCTTCACGAATAATCCATAATTCCTGCACGATCAATCATGGCGAAAAAAATGATATCTATTAGTCCATTGATTCCTCGAACGAACGGTTCCGACTGGGTTAAATTTTTTATCATCCGGGGGTAGACTGGTCCACTGGGATTCCTTTCCGTCGAAGTCTTCGATAATAATTAAGCTGGTATGCCAATTGACGACTGATCGATGGGAAATGATCGATCGGTGGTAGGACGAATCCTTGTATCTACGATGGCTCGCCACCGTAGACGTACGTGCGGATGCCATTTAAACGTACCGGATCAGGTGATTGATCTCGACGTCGTCATCATCCTCGTCGTCGATCTCCGCGAGTCTCATCCGAGGAGAGAATTTCTCCGCATACTCCGGAGACCACTTCTGTATCTACATCCGTACACATGCGTACCTGTACGTGTACACGTAACGCGGATGAGGTGAGGGCTACTGGTTAACTGGGTTACCGGTGTGTATCCTCGAACCTGAACCACTCCGCAGCAATGTATTTACTTTGCTGTTTTTATATAAATTACTTCGCGTTGAGACTCGCGCGCCGCACGTCTCTTGATAAGTGCGGGCATGTAACGTGCAATAAATATACATACGAGGCACTCCATTTCGAGACGATTCGGTCCCGAATCTCGTAGTAAATTTTTTTTAACAAGCCTAGTGAGAAGATCTACAATTATTTAGCATAATATTTGTAAGAAGAGACAATTATTTTTTGTGAGCTTAGATCTGACGAGATTTATGATGATTTATAATAATAATTATAAACTGAGATAGTGGGAGATATAATTTTTTTATAAACATAGATGTGAGGGGATTTATAATAACTTACAATAATATTTGTAAGATGAGGCAACTTTTTTGTAAGCTTAGCTGTGATCTATGATAATTTATAAAAATATTTATAAGCAAAGATAGTATGAGATATCATTTTTTTATAAGAATAGCTGTAAGGAAATTTATAATCATTTATAATGATATGATATTTCATATTACAATTGATGAGCTTATCGTTAGATAGTATGAGATATCATTATTCTAAGCTGAAATGTGATAAGGTTTATGATAATTGATAATATTATTTCCAAGCGAAGATAATGTGAGGTAGCGATTTTTATGAGCCAAGATGCGATAAGATTTATAATAACTTATAATAATACAATATTTATAAACTAATACAAAATGAGATATTTGTTTTTATAAATTAAGGTGTCATAAGATTTTGAGTAACTTATAATAATATTTATAATCATTTATAATGATAGTTATAAGCTAAGATCTGATAAGATTTATAATAATTAAATACAGTATTATTTATAAGCTAAGATGATATCAGATATTTTTTTTTAAACCCAAGGTGTGATAAGGTATAATAAAATGTTTCAATACAAAAACACCTAAGTAAGGCTAACGCCACAGGTTTTTGATTTTGGAGTACTTTTTTAAACATTTAAAGTGTTTGTAGAACCAATAATGAACTTGTTAAGACAACATTTTTAAAAAAATATCTCATATTTTCTTATCTTGTACATAGCTGATTATAAATGTTATCGTGTCTTACCTTATAGAGAAAAATCTCATATATCATCAGCGCTTGAAAATATTTATAATAATATTAATAGGGTGTGATTATATGAGATTTTTTTGTATAAACTCCGATGCTAGAACGTTTATCGTAATTCATTATAATATTTACAAAATATGAGAATATGATATACTCGCAAAAAAATATTGTTGTCAAAAGTTCATTATTGTTTCCCTTTTTGTGTTTTTGGTTTTTGTGTCGGAGCACTTTATTGTTAACAGAAAGCGTATTTTTCTTAACAACATATATAAGTGTGTGCGCTGGCAAACAATACATTTGAATAAAATCGAATGATCTGAGGGCAAAAACAATTAAGTCAGCACCAACCTTCAAACGTGTGGGTGAGTGTCCACATGTACTATTCACACGTACCCACATACATGGAGAAAGAATATTTTAAACCTGTTATATCTTGGGAATCCTGGCTATTAGCACACCCGGCTATTTCGACGACGGATCCTAATTTTTTTTTTCCACCGAATTGTCGATTTCGGTGTCAGGATGGTCCTCGTAACGACCTCACGTGAATATGCTTATCTCTATCCAAGGGTGCTTGGAAGCCGCGAGGGTTTACACAATATTCAGCACGGGGACGACAAGCTCCAGCCGGTCCAAGCACACGGTCCTCGAAGCCGAGTGTCTTCAAAACAGCCTTTTCCCATACATACCCACATATATTTTCATTTCTCTTTAACATCTTCGATATGTGTCATATTGGCCTGAGTACATATACTCGAGCAACGGCCGATGAATAACGGTATTTCGTTCGTGTGTGTCCGTGTCTTCCCTGCCTGAGAGCGCGAAGAGTGACTGTAATAAAAAATGAAGAAAAAAAATGTAAAAAAAAAACATAAGAAATGGGAGTGAAACTGCCGGTTCCGTTGGGTGTCCGATACGTTACACGCGGCCTACAGGAGCGCGCGGTTAGGCTCGCAAGTCGTCGATAAAAAGTGTACAAAGTGCCAATACGTGTGCAATTATAAAAAAAAATTATGTACACATAAAAGATGCCGTTACGTACATATATATATTGCAAATTTCGCGGTAAAATTATTTTTACGTATATATATATATATACATGTGAAAATAATATGAAAATATATAAAAATGAATATACAAGGTGCCCTGTCATGAATGGATAATCCTGCAACTGTTGATAGGTCAGATCATGTCCTAGTGTATGCTGGAATTTTTGTTTAGAAAAAGTCTCACGGTTTTCGAGATTTCGGGCTTTATGTTATTTTTGGAAAAAATCATCTGCTTTTGGTTTCTCCCATGCCATTTCTACAAATGATACGAATCGACAATAACTAGGCAAATTTCTAAAGTAATTGGCATCATATGCGTAGTACATTTTTTTTACACCGCAGGCTATCCAAGTCAGATGTTCGAACTGATTTATATGAAAATTCTGCATAAGATCTTTTTTCATAAAGTTTCCTTAACATTTGAGGTTGAAAAGAAGACTTTTCTCGATAAAACAAATAACCAAGAGTATTTTTTTCACCGGGTAAGAAAAGATATCGGTTGCAGGATTATCCATTCGTAACAGGACACCCTGTATATATATATATATATATATTGAATTTCACGGTGAAATTATTTTTTGCTGTCTCCTCGAGAACGCTGTGAAAAATTGAGAAACTGGCGAACACAACGGGGAAAAATAATTGGTAATAAGGAAGCTTCGACGGTCAATTTCCGCTCTTCGTCATTAGCCCCAGACTTGGACAATCGTGCGATCCGTCGAAATTCAGTTTAAAGTTTTTTCCGTCCGCCCATTTCTTTCGTCCACCGTTTCTGAAAGCTGAGCAAAATATTTTCTATGATCGCTTCGAGTGAGCAAATTTGCAAGCGATGGGAATTTTTGCCCTATGACATTATATGCACACTCCTGTACATTCTCTAGGTATATGCTGTCACACCTTTAGAATTATCTCAGGCGTAAAGTCGAGTCGTTCAACGTGATTGCACGTTGCAAAGCCTCTTCCCCTTTAACGGCCTCTCTCTCTCTCTCTCTCTCTCTCACACACACACACACACACACACACACACACACACACACACACACACACACACACACACACACACACACACACACACACACACACACACACACACACACACACACACACACACACACACACACACACACACACACACACACACACACACACACACACACACACACACACACACACACACACACACACACACACACACACACACACACACACACACACACACACACACACACACACACACACACACACACACACACACACACACACACACACACACACACACACACACACACACACACACACACACACACACACACACACACACACACACACACACACACACACACACACACACACACACACACACACACACACACACACACACACACACACACACACACACACACACACACACACACACACACACACACACACACACACACACACACACACACACACACACACACACACACACACACACACACACACACACACACACACACACACACACACACACACACACACACACACACACACACACACACACACACACACACACACACACACACACACACACACACACACACACACACACACACACACACACACACACACACACACACACACACACACACACACACACACACACACACACACACACACACACACACACACACACACACACACACACACACACACACACACACACACACACACACACACCTCGTGTGTGTACCTCGGACCGTGACAAGTTGAGTGGGAGCTGGACGGCCTTGAAATTTTCATGCAAACGAAATTTCCACCCACGCCAATTTTCCTGCGGAGAAATCGATACATTGCTATGAGGAGGAAGCCGAATGAAAGAAAAAAAAATACCATCGACCCAGCTATGTGTCTTTGAACTTCGAGAATAATATTTCTATGAAAAAATATATACATTCTAATGATTTGTGTGTAATAATCAATTCTTTCTTTGCTTTTTTTTCAGATGACTTCCGCAAAGATCGTGTGCGTGCTTGCGATCGCGTGCTTCACGATGGTATCGGCGTTTTCCATCTCTTACACGCCCCAAAGCAGAGGTATACCTTTTATTACACTTTTTTTCTCAATTATTACTCAATTTATATACACTTTTGTATACGTGTATATTTTACACATTCATACACATGCCCTTACGCAATAATATATATATATATATATATATATATATATATATGTGTGTGTGTGTTTCCATACAGGCAGAAAAAAAACATTTGGATAAACGAAATACTTAATCGAGATTGTTGGTCAGCAAAATATTACGATACAATACTGAAATGTTTGATTATTTCAAGTAGGTATTCGTTAATTCTGTGTAGTGAATCATTCTTACAATAACTCAACATTCCATTTTGTCAATAAATAATTCATTGGCGACGCCCAATGATGGATTTAGTCGGTCCAAGTAATTTTTTTCAGTGTGCGTATATATACAGGGTGGCACGAAAAGTGACGTCCAAAGGAAAATCTAGATGCCTCGTAACAATCCTATCATATCCGAATCACCCCCATCTACGTTCTACGATACTTTTTTCCTTTCGAGAAAAAAGCGTTTTGTTAAAATTGTCTCTTTTACGTATGCACTTTACCGCCGATTTTTTAAAATCTGTGTTATCTTTATGGATTGCAATGTTCAGCAATAATTAAATTACCAACTGAACACTAACGTAATAGCCCTCAGATTTTTATGAAAAAATTTGAAATAGGTTTGAAAGGGTCACTCACTAAAATTCAGGTGATAAAAAAAAACTTGTATGAGTCTTAAGGACTGAGAATTGCTTTGAAAAATATCTGACAGGAGAGTACATACGCAAAAGAGCAAAAAAATGAAAAGTTAGGGTACAGGAAAACTGAAAAAATTTAGAAACTGATTTTTTCTCGAAAAGTCAAAAAGATCGTTTAATATGGATGGGGCTTATTCGGATTGGTATTAAATTTATACAAGGTATCTAGATTTTCCTTTTGGGTGTCACTTTGCGGACTACCCTGTGGATATATATATATATATATATATATATATATATACGTGTATTGTTGGATTATTTATTATTTTCTTCTATTTCGACATTGGACGTATCTGCAATAAATATTCATGTATGACTCCCTCTTTCCGAACACTTCGTGGCTATCCCGCGTGTGATTACCTGCCGCTCGTGCGCTACCTGGTTATTAAAAGGGTATTAAAGGTGTAAAGCTGATGGAGAAAAGTGCGTCTTATTTTCTGTAACGCACGTGCGAAACCGAACCTACACGCGCGCTCTAGAAGAGTGTACATGTATATACAGTGTCCTGTTATGAATGGATAATCCGGCAACTGTCAATCGGTCAGATTATGTCCTACTATATGCTGACATTTCAGTTTAGTCAAAGTCCTACGGTTTTCGAGATAAAAATCATCTGCATTTGGTTTTTTGCATGCCATTCCTACAAATGATAACTTTTTTTGACCCGGTTTAAAAAAGGATACTCTTGGTTATTTCGTTTACCTAGAAAAGTCTTCTTTTTAACCTCAAATGTTAAGGAAACTATGAAAAAAGATCTTATGCAGAATTTTCATACAAACCAATTCGAACATCTGACTTTGATAGCCTGCGGTGTATTAACCCTAGAACTACAAACCGGGGTACATATCTACCCCAGGTTTTCGTTTGTAAAATGACGTTTTGGCCGTTTCTTAGCAATCGCCGGTATTTAAATCGATTTTTTACGGATGAAACTTCAATGAAATTGAATTTGCTTTTCACCATTATCTTCTGCATGAAAAAAACTAAGAGATTTATGTACTTACGAGTCTCATTGCTGCTTTCAAAACGACTTTACGAACAAGAGACGCGTGGGGTAAAAATTTACCCCGGTTTGTAGTTTGAAGATAGAAAAAATGGGTTTGTAGTTCTAGGGTTAAAAATATACCCATATATCGTGCCAATTACTTTGAAAAGTTGCTTAGTCATTGTCGATTCGTATCATTCGTAGAAATGGCACCCGAAAAACCAAAAGCAGATGATTATTTTTTTTTTAAATAACATAAAGCCCAAAATCTCGAAAACCGTGGGACTTTTACTGAACTGAAATTCCAGCATATAGTAGGACACGATCTGACCTATCGACAGTTGCAGGATTATCCATTCATAACAGGACACCCTATATGTGTGGGTGTGTGTGTAGCGTGTGTGTGCGTGCGTGTGTGTGTGTGTGTGCACATATCCATTGTCATGCTTTACGGATCTGTGCTCAATGGTTCAGTATAAAGTACATAGGCACCCGCGAGAGCACGCTCACCCAAGATGCACAATGTAGGAACCGCGTACGTGCGGTCTCGACAAGGTGCATCGAAACAGGTTACGTGTACATATTTACCGCGCGAATCGAACAGATCTTTTCCTATTTTCCTCTCTTTTCTCTCTATCCCTTTTTCCCTCCTCTCTTTCTGCCTCTCTGTCTCTCTCTCTCTCACACACACACTCTCTCTCTCTCTCTCTCTCGCTCTTTATCTTTCCGCTGAGTTTCTTCACCACCTCGTCTGTACACGGAGAGAATTTTTAAGTATTTTTTACGGTGAAATCTCCGTAAAAATTACATTAAAAATTTGAATCCGGTGACAAATGTGCACATAGTCAAAAATTGACACTAGCTTTTAATATTTTGCTTTCATTCATGTAAAAATTTAAGCAAGTAGCATAATTTTTTACATTTCTTTCAGTAAAAATTCTGACACATTCTCATGTAGAATTTTAACAATGGGCTGTCTCAAAAATTCCAAGTTTCTACAGTAAAAATGACCTGGACAAACTTGAAATTTCTAAAATCCCTAGCGAAAAATTAATTCCCTATGATTAAATAAATACTCTATATACTGTATTTCCGAACATTTGTGTTCTTGATTGCTACTTATTTTAGCATATCATCTTTCCGTACCATTGTAGACGTCCTTTATCGAAGTTTCTTTTCACGTTTCTTTGTTTTCTTGCGTAGAACTGCGTAGAATACGTTAGACTGCACGAGACCACGAGGCTTTCTTGGCCCATGCTTCGTACTATAATGCGCATGCGCGGTACCGCTGTTGCTAAGCAACGCGGGTCGGCGTCGTTCGTGCTCGTCATACTGCGTCATACACAAGCCCACTCTCACAGCTTGCGTTCACGTATACGCACGCTACACACAGAGCTCACGCGTACGGTCAGGCGACCTAGCCCTAACTGATTTTACTATAAAGAACGTAAAATTCCGGTGGACGCACGGAAAATTTCGGCTTCCTTTTTTAAATTTTTATGGAAAACACGCAAATTTCTCAATGTTCCACTGAAACATTTCATTTATATTAGCACTTTTTTAACTTATTGTCGTAATCTTTACGTTTCATGAAATTTTACTATTAATTTCAGTAAAAATTCTGGAAAATATTTTAAATTTCTGTTACGCAAAAGTAAATTTTGATTCATTTCCATGAAAATTTATAATTTATTTCCAAAAAACCTGAAGAATTGCACATTTGTCACCGAGTTACTGTGATTTCACAGTAAAAATTACTTAAAAATTCTCTACGTGTATACGATATCGCGATGCTCTGAAAGCTTCACGTAAAATCGTTAACGGAGCGCTAGATCGAGGCGGCAAACTCGTTACTACCGTTCGACTAACTTCCATATATGAGCGATTCTCCCTCGGGAACTTACAATAGACCGCACGCACGTTGCTTCGATATATTCAAACCGCGACGTCCGCGTCCTGCGTACGGTGCCTATCTGGTCTCACCGCGGATCTTTGGATGCGCATGATCGAGAGCTTTTTTGTCTATCAACACAACAACGCTCGCGGAGTCCCAAAAAACGAGTGGTTTTTCAATAATTTTTTGTGACGAGGGTGTTGTATTTGTGACGAGGGTATTTTGCACGCAATTGATACATAGTCTGGTCGACTCTCAGTGTTTTTTTTATTGACAAAATGTTGATTGATAATGACGTTATTATTATTTGCACAAAGTGCCACCGTTGCTGCGTAGCCAATCGGTGTAGACGGTTCTAACGACTACGGTGATCCGAAGAGGAAAATGCAACAATGTTCTTTTAGTGCAATAATAGAACTTTCGTATGGCCGGATACTTTTGCGAAATTTTGAAAATTAGGGAGGTGGCAAGCTGTGGCGAAAAAAGTTCGATTTCCCACCAAATAAAACAACTTTAACGATTTGATATTAACAAATGGATGAACTTGGGAGAAGTCGCACAGTCATACGATAAAAATGTTATAAACTATGGTCCGTCCGAATTTAAAGGGACAGCGAGATTTTGAGATACGACTTGCACCGTTTCCTAATACATCGAAGCGTTGTGGGCAACCTCAAAAAAAAAAGTTCATAAATCGGTTAATTTTTGGATTTTTTACGAAACCTCTTTGCGAAATTAAAGTTGAGAGGGGAGATACCTTTAGGCGAGGAAAATATTACTGGTATTCATGATTTTTTAAAAAAGGCAACATTTCTTCAACATTTTTGAGAGCTAGGGTATATTTTATTGCTACTTTTGGCTGTTCCATATTTTTTTACAATTCTTTAAAAATGGCGAAGATATGGCACGGTCTTCTAAACGGGTTGCGGCGGATGTTGTCAAACGGCGTGACACGTAGCGTCGGCGGGATTAATCCGAAAAAAAACCAACCAAGATCTCATTAACACTCGTATGCAGAATATGACCCAACGAAAAGTGAGAAATGTTGAAAATCGATTAAATGGTAAACTTTGAAACCAAAAAATTGAATTTTCCGAAAGTCATGGCTACATTTTGCTATAAAATGAATACTTTTTTCAATTTTCAAAATCATTCAGCGTCGTGTTTTAGACAATAAGATAATTAGTTAGATTTATACGAAATTTCATCAGAATCTGTCGATTGGTTCTTGAACTATATGTCACGCCAGTTTTGGAAATGCAGTTTAGAAGACGATGCCATACTTCCGGCATTTTGAAATATCAATTTAAAAAAACATTACGGATAAAAAATACCCAAAATCTCGAAAATGGTGTAGAAATCTTTCATCAAAAAAAAAATCACGAAAATTAGCGAATTTTTTCCTCGCCTAAAGGTATCTTTATAGCCCCCTTAATAGCATAACTATTGTCTCGATTTTTTCAAACCTATGTCACCCGATCGGCGCCTCGCCATTTTAATTCTCGAAATCCCCGTACCACGTTCCCTTTTTGCTCCCATATTCGTATAATTGCAAAATACGAGAAAAAACATGAAGAGAATGGTAACGTATCTCGAGTCCTCAAACCCAAACGCCGGTGTGTATTGCGCCGTAGCATAGAAAAAGATCGATCAGCGATCCAACAACGAAACCATTCGTGCCACCTTAATTTCTTGCCCATCATTTGCCTCAGTTCCACGTGTGTACGCGCGGGGGAGGGGGGGGGCGGGGTTGGATTCGTGGGGAAAATAAACGATGGCTGGATCATCGGGTATAAAGACGAAAGAGAGCGACGAATCTGGGTCTCGATTGACCCGAATACGCGAATCGAATACGTGCTCTCTCGCTTTCGTTTCTCTCGCGCCGCGGGCGACCCTCCTCGTCGAGCGTTTCGTTTTTTCCCCATTGCCCTCACGTCCGCGTTGATACAACTCGAATATCTGTATACCCGTGTATTTATCGCGAATACATTTTTTCCCGATGATTCGATTTCCCACCATTCTTCGACTTCCACCGTCCTCTACTTTCTTTTTTCGACCCCGCGTTTATCACGTATTTCGCCCACGACGTCTTCGTGTCACTGATCAATTTGTTTTTCTTTTTTTTCCCTCCCTGTCCCCTCGGGGCTCTCTGCCGTTATTTCGCTCCGCGATACACAGGCAGGAAGCTGTTCGGCGGCTACCGAATCGTGCCCAAGGTCTGCCAGGCGACGAATCCGTCGACAACAAAGTCGGAGGATCCGCCCATATGCATGTTCAATTACGAGTGCAATCGTCGAAACGGCGAGGTCGTAGGTGCCTGCATGGACGGCTTTTTGTTCGGTGCCTGTTGTCAATTGCCGCCGAAGGATGTCCAAAGTTCGTCGACTCAGAGCGACAAATCGCCGAGCTCGCTGGATCATCAGAAAATCGATCACGTGCCGGCCATACCGATTTTGCTTAACGCCGATGGTACACCGGTCGGTGTAAGCCTGGCCGACGTAACCGGAACGACCAAGTACAACGTGCACGCCTTGCCGAAGAACACGTCGAATTCGGCCACTTATACGAAAATAACAACGCTGACACCCGAGCCAACGACCGCCGATTCGGCCGTATCTCAGATCGTAAATTTGAGCGAGCTCGAGACCGATTTTCCGGCTCTTCTCGGCCAGCAAGAGATCCTCGACGATCTCCGGCTACCGGGACTCATAACGCACGCGAACAACGACATCCAAGATCATCAAGATCACAGTCCGGTGAATCCGGTGACGACGTTGCTCAGTCCCGATCAGATAATGCAAATAGCCGATCCGGTGGATCAGCTGCCGGCCCTCTTCGCCCAGGGTATCGGCAAGAACAATCACACCGGTGCCGAGACGATACTCCTCAACGCGAATGGCACTGTGCTCGACGAGAACAACAATCCGGACGATCTCTTCAAGCCCCAAGCCGCGAAGAACGCAACGAGCTACGGGGCCGTGACCTCAAAGCCGAATCGTCACCAGACGAGTGCAACGTTGCAAAGCTCGACAGTCGGATACTCGCAGAACGAGGAATCTTCGTCCACCCATTCGACCGTTCACCATTACGCCAATTTCCACGGCCTAACCGCCACGACCATCGAGTACACCGATCGTCATTCGACCGCCTCCAGGATACCGATCGAGAGTTCCAGCTTCTACCATCAAGACGAAGAGCACCCTGACGGCCTCGGTGCCGCGACGACGCCAATTTCCACGACGCGGGACGACGACGATCTCGTGCGAGTACCAACGATCACGTACGACGCCCAATCCGGCACCAAAAAACACGACGAGCTTGATCGCGAAGAGATCGCCATCAATCACATAATCTCGATACTGAACGCAACGACACCCAGCGGACCGACGAGAGTAACGCAGCCAGTGGGGAACGGTGCTTCATCGATACAAATTTGGCCGAACGTCGACGAATCCTCGAAGCCTGTACCATCGAGATTTACCAAACCGCCGTCAACAACCGAAACGTTTCCTTACACTTTTTATCATCCCGGAAGACCTACCACCTATTATCATTACGAGACGCACTCCACTCCGTCGTCGGGCCGCCCCTCGGGGTATTCCGGCCAGCCCTCGTCGTCTTTCTCATCGACCTTCTCAGGCCCATCGTCGAGACCTTACACTTCTCAGAAACTCGGCTCCACGCCGAGCTACGGAAGTTCCAACGGTTACGCTCACAGCACTCCACCAACGATCAATCCACCGGCTCCCACGGTCATAGTGCTCGGTCCATTGGGCACGGAGTACACGACGATAACGACGCAAAAGCCCGCGACGAGGAAACCAACGAAAGGCTCCATAAGGCCGAGCCTCGTGACGAAGTCGCCGAGTATCGGCACCACCATAACGCACAACATCAGCACCGTGATATCTACGAGCAGTAGCAACGCGGTCACGAGCAACAATCACGTCGTCTCGACAAGCTACATCAGCGTCAATCTCAAGGACAACACCAGTCCAAAGCCAGTGGAAACCTCAACGAGCGCGGGAGCCGATGAATCCAATGGGGAAACGGGTGATGCTTCAGCGGCCACGAAGAGACCATCGACGATTTGGACGAACCTGTCTTCGTGGTCGAGCAAGCCGAGCTTTCAACTCAAACCCGCCCAGAACAACGTCGTCTTTCCGGAAATCTCCCAAAAGCCAATCGAAACGATATTCTTCAAAGAAACAACACCACCATCCGTCAATACACCCTCAATTACGAAACCGACTGTCGTTACTCAAGCCTCGACCATCTGCGACGATGAGACACCGGCACCCGACGATCTCATCAACTTTCCACCCGTTAGAAATCCGAACTTGACCCAGCAGGAAAAACCAACCTTGGTGGAGGGCTTCAACAATACCGACTTTTCGGATCTCGATTATCTGAGCAACAACGACATTCCTACCCCGAGCTTCATCGAGGACGACGTCCTCAACAACAAGGTGAACGTTTTCGTGAACAAAATCGTCGAGTCACTGGGGGATAATTTCCAGGAGCTGAAAAACGTCGTTTACGCGAAGAAAAACGTCACGCTACCGGTAACCCAAACGAACAGCAGCAACCCAACCAAGAGACCACCCACCAAGAAACCCGTAGCGAAACCAACGGGGAAACCTTCAACGGGCAAACCTGCGACTGTCACCACACACAGGCCAGGAACGAAAAAACCTACGAGACCAAGCGAAACGGTGCAAAAACCGACGGAAAAACCGGCGAACAAACCAACGAAAATTGGAACCACGAAACCAAAACCTTCTGGTGTTTCCGGCCAAACAACCAAGAAACCCGTCAGCAATGCATCGAAGAGACCCAAACCTGCGAAAAAACCTACCACCCCTTCCACGACTACAACCACCACGACAACCCCCCAAACTGTGGCTGCCGACACCGAGTCACCCGTCCTTCAATCTACACAAGTGTCCACTGAGGTGCAGGACGAAGAACTGGACTATCGTAAAGGTAACTTAACGTGAATCTCATCAGCCACTTTTTCACCTTTTCACTTTGAATGCCATGATGTACGTTCACTCGGAGCTTTCCTCACTCGTCTGATTGTTCCCGTAGAGATAAAGGGGCTTGACATGACATAATTTTCTTACTATTTTACCCCTGGAGCTTACATCTCGGTCCTGGGGGGAATTCATCTCCCAGGTTTTCAACTCTATATAACTTCCGAACCATGTCCATGATCGGGAAGAGTACAGATACACTTTTGGAAGCAAGAATCTTAAACGTTGATGCTGATCTATCCAATTTTGAAACAATGCTTGATGCCTCATAAGCCAGCAGGGCCGAGAGACACACGAATGAGTGTCGAGTTGAAAAATGGCTGGGGTGTCGATATTCCCCCCATGAGCACTCCAAAGATCCATAAGCGCCATAATTGCATGCTCCAATGACATTTCGATTACGGATCGTGAGACTTCCGATTTTCAATTCAGACTGAACCTCCCCCAATTCAAGACGATGGACGTCGTATGATCCGAGCAATCTGAGATTGTCCATTTTGACATCAATTATTTGCAACCCTGATTGCGATAACTTTTTCCTCAATTGTCGGAAATCCTGCATTCTTTTTTCTTCGGGGAACGTTCAATATGGTAGACGCTAACGAATGATCGTCAGCAGGGTATCTCAAAGCAGAAAATAACCAAGTGTAAAAATGGAGGGATGAGCATAAGAAAGTGAATTGAACGAATGTTGTCTTGATACGATTGAAACAACAGAATGTGGCGTACGGCCGTTGTTCAAAAGTGGACGTATTGTCGGCGGCAAGGGCGCATCCTTTGGACAATGGCCATGGCAGGTACTCGTGAGGGAGGCTACTTGGCTCGGGCTCTTCACAAAGAACAAATGCGGCGGCGTTCTCATAACGAACAACTACGTAATAACCGCGGCTCATTGTCAACCAGGGTGAGTTTGTTTTAACGAATATCTCGATGTATCAATAAACGCGAAACAATAGAATGGGTGCCTCAATTCTCAGCTTTGTTCGAACGTCTTTAGCAGACATTTTGGCATTCGGTCGGATGTCTTTCAGCCATCGTACGAATAGATTCATTGTTTCGTCGTCTTTGTCTCGCCAAGTCCGAAATGGTTGAATAGTTTTTCATAAATCTCGAAGAGCGAATTTAAATGATTACCCAACAATTGGACGGACGGAATTTCGCATGCCTCCATGAGTTCTCCTTCGTATTCGTTGATGACAAAAGTGTCCCTTTGTCTAGATTTCTCGCGACTCTGGTAGCGGTCTTCGGAGAGTTTGACATCTCCGGCGAGCTCGAATCCAAGCGCAGCATCACGAGGAACGTTCGAAGAGTTATCGTCAATCGTGGCTACAATCCTGCCACTTTTGAGAACGATCTTGCGCTCCTCGAGCTCGAGAAACCGGTGCAGTTCGATTCTCACATAGTGCCGATCTGCATGCCCGACGACGATGCCGATTTTACCGGGCGTTTGGCAACGGTCACTGGATGGGGACGCGTCAAGTACAGTGAGTTCACCGGAGACATTTTTTTTCTTCTCAACTTATGCTCTCTATATTTCGTCCTCATCTTTGATTATCCTCGTTTCTCTACCGGAATGGATAATTGCTGATGTTCGGCCATAGTTTATTTTTCTTTTTTTATCTTTCATCCTCGCGCATCCTGTCAACTGTCAACGGTACCGATGTCAACTTTGTTTCGATTGTTTTGTTTTTTTTTTGCCGCAGACGGTGGAACGCCATCCGTCCTCCAGGAAGTTCAGGTGCCCATCATAAAGAACTCCGTGTGCCAGGACATGTTCCGTACCGCAGGACACTCGAAGCTCATACTTGACAGTTTCCTCTGCGCTGGTTACGCCAGCGGTCAAAAAGATTCGTGCGAGGTAATGTTTTTTTCACTTGTTTTTATACTCGTTATTATATTTGTTTATCTATTCTATTCATTTTATTTATTTATATATCAACCCACACGAACCCAAACAAACGTACAAATATGGAAATCGACTGCACCCCCGAATAATTTTGATATTCATTTTCTCCCTCTTGTAAATTCGAATTTAAATGCATTTCGAAATATTAGATTGAACCCACGCATTTCACAGTTTCCGCTTCACTGAAACTTTCAAACTGCTGTCCGGAAATTGTCGACCATGTTTGACGCCTCTCGCCTCTCCCTCCTTCGTTAGAAACCATCACTCGAAGTATGGTTCGTTAAAGGGGAGGTTTCAGTATTGTCCGTACATCGAAAACGATATCCAGGCCAACTTCACCCCCCTTCCCCCAACACCCCCACCCCTTACTCGACGCACCTTCATCTTTTTTAAATCAACCAACGTTTCAAAAATGAATTATTTGTAAAATTTGTAAATAATTTAAATTTTGTAAAAATTCTAAAATTTTTGTGAATATTGTTAAAAAAAAATTTTTAAATGTAACAAAATTTGTAAAAATAATAAAAAATTTAAAAATCATTAAAAAATTTGCAAAAATTGTAAAAAAAATTGAAAAAATTGTAAGAATTATAATTTTTTTTTGAAAAATTGTAAAAATCGTAAGAACTGTAAAAAATTTTGTAAAAATGGTAAAAATTGTGAAAAATTTTATAAAAATTCTTGTCAAAATTGTACAAAATTGTAAAAATTGTACGAAATTGTAAGAATTGTCAAATTTTTTGTAAAAATTATAAAAATTTTCTCGTATAATTTTACAAGACAGTCCATTCGGATAATTTGTTTTTAGAGCGATCACTAAAAGCGAATAGGACTAGGGAGGGATACGAAGCGGGACTTGGTCGTGTGTGTTAAAAAAAATTTCGCGTTTTCAGGGTGACAGCGGTGGTCCGCTGATGATGGAGGGTCCGGACGGCAGATGGATACTCGTCGGTACGGTCTCTCACGGTATCAAATGCGCCGCACCTTATCTACCCGGGGTCTACATGAAGACGACCTTCTTCAAGCCGTGGCTCCACAGCGTCACCGGAGTATAAGATTCCCGTGAAGCAAAAGCGAGAAAGAATTTTGAAAAATGGCCACTCGAAACTTTCTTGGACGACGATCGAAGAAAATGTCTTTTTTAATACATGAATAAATAAATAGCCGGGCCATCCTGTATATAAATGTACAAAGTTGAATGGAAAACAGCAACAAAAAAAAAAAGAGACACGAGTCTACGTAATTTACGATGCGTCGAAGCAAAGTGTCGGATTTCGTGTAAATAATAATCCTACGATGTTACAGACAATATTTAATAATATTTAAATTAATATTTATAAATAACATACGAATGCAATGATTATATATGAATACAGATGCAGATCGGTCGTAACAATTTAGGTGTCTATTATTTATTTTTTTGTTTTTTATTCGTCGTGTCGTTTCGAGAATGTATTATTTATTAAACTTATTTTTATACGATCAAAGCAACCTGGTCGTTGTCGCATTTATCGTTATTCGTATCATCCTGATATGATTTTTCATTTTAATCCCAATGTTCCTTCGTATGCCCTTGGGGACTTTTACAATCGCATCCCTTTGACCTTTGCCCTGGGCATTTGTCACTGCACTGTTTCCAGCTCTTTCGAGAACCGGAAGGGCGCCTGCAGTCGCTCGGTTCTTAAGGGGTTACCCCCACTTGCGATTTTGAAAAAATCGATTTTTCTTTATTGCATTTTTTTGAAGCATAAGCATCTGAGAATATGTCCTGAAAATTTCAAGTCGATCCGAACAAAATTGACTGAGATATGAGCGTTGAAAGAGAAGAATCCGTTCTTCGTGTAAACTGAAATTGAAACTTTAAACGCGTTTTTCTCAAAATGGCATTTCTGAAGTCGGTGACGAAGATTACTCGAACACTAATGAACCGATCTTCTTGAAATTTTGCAGGCTTATTTAATACATAAAAATGTAGTCTTTAATCGTTCGATTTTTTTTTTTGAAAAAAATGGCCGTTTGATAGCCAAAAAACGGCCGTTTTTTTTCGTTAAAATCGAACCATTAACTTTGACTGTCCGCCATTTTGTGAAAAGTGAATATTTTTTAAAATCCTTCGATTAAAGACTAGTTTATACTTATATTTGACTAAATCCATCCGCATTTTTTTTTTCGGATGATCCACTTCGCCGCAATGTTGGTCACCGCAAACCGTGTATATAAAAACATTATTTCATTGACGGCCATTTGCCACTAAACAATGTAATATTTTTCAATAAAAAAATCACTGAAAGTTCTTCAAGATGTGTTCTTTAAGATGGTATATTGATCGATTAAAAAAGTTTTGTAGTTTTCTTTAAAAAAATTCATGAAAAAGGCCTTTTTTTGCGCTACAAGTGGGGGTAACGCGTTAATGCTCTGCCGCATTTGCACGAGGACAGAAGAAATCATTGTGCATTTTGGTTGGGCCGAAAAATTCTCACGACTTCGTGAATATTCATAAACGGGTCTGCGTAAGATCTTCATTGTTTTTTTTTTTTTGTTAAGAGTATTTGGGATGCCGAGGTCGGGCGTTTAACCACAATTCGCGCATAATCTTGGCAATATTAGGTTTTTTTTTAATGGAAAAATATTAGTGCACAAAGTAACTATAATTATTTAAACAAAGTGCTGCAATTGCTGCATGGCCGATAGGTAGGTGGTTCCGGCAACTAAGGTCACATCTGAAATGACAAATCAAAAATGTACTTTTAGGATTACAATAAAACCTCGAACGGCCGGATACAAGAAGCTTAAAAAATTACGGTAATGACAAGCTGTCGAAAAAGAAGTCGATTTATCGACCAAAAAAGTAGCTTCAATAATTTGTTATTAAAAAAAAGATAAGAATATTTTTAAAAATCGTCCGGTCATACGATAGAACATTTTGTAAAATATGCTCAGTCCGAGTTTGAACCGAATAGGACGAACAACTTTCCAGATACAAGCTGCACCATCTCGAAAAACATAATTTCGACAAACCGCAAAATAGTACCGTCGTGCTGTATATTGAAATCGGACAAAAATAGAAGAAAGCTATTGTTTTGACAGGTGATTTTTTGACAGGTGTCGTGGGTGCCAAATCCTAGTTTTCCGAAAAATCGGGATGCAGGGTTTTTTAGGGGATGAAAGGGGATGGGGATGGATTAATACCGACGTGCAACTCCTACGAGGTCGGCGCCGGGAGACAAAAGGTTCAGCCAAATCCGAGCTTGATTTTTGTCCGGAGCGCCGAAGTCGTGGAAATTCAGTTTGGGGGTGAAACTTCGAAAAATCAGTTTTAATTGGATAACTCTCTAGGAAAAATTCGGAAATGTTTAAAATATTTAAAAAAATATTTATCGAATAAGTCAAAAACGTCTCTATGGACCAACCTTGAATTTTGCTTTTTCCAACCCCTCTCGGAGGTTGAAATTGCAAAATGAAATTCTGGGAAAGCTGTTGACCGAAAATAAAGAGATACGAGTTTGGCGCAGTGGACAAAAATGTAGCCGAGGGTTCAAGCTACAAATTGTTCCACAGCGGCGAATTCATGCGGTCAATAGTTTTCGAACAATATCATTTTCTATTTTCAACCCCCGAGAGGGGTTGAACAAAGCAAAACTCAACGGTGGTCCATATAAACGAAAATATAGAGAAAATTATTCTCTACATTTCGTTCATTCCAATCATGCCCAAAAAATCGATCGTTCTTTAGTTACTCAATGAACAATTTTTTTTTGGTATATCAACAATTTTTTTGCGAGTGAAGATATTATTGGAGATTGATGATGAAATACTCGAACGACGCGTCTTTTCAAGGGCTACAACGTTCCCATTTGAAGAAAAAGTGTACGCATTGATCCTAAAGAGTTATTGAATAAACCCTGATTTTTCAAAATTCCACCCCTCTTGTTCACCCCCAAACGAACTACGACGACTTTGGCGCCGTGGACGAACCTAACGCCCGGTTTTTTTCTGAACATTCTGTCTCACGGCGCCGGCTTCGTAGGGGTTGTAGTTTGTCATCAATCCACCCCCATCCACCTTCATCCCCTAAAAAATACCCTGCACCCCTATTTTTAGGCAAACTTGGATTTAACACCCGGGGGACCTACAGAATCACCTGTCAAAAAACTGACCTTCTAATTTCTTCTAGTTTTTTAGTTTTTCAGCACGATTGTACTAAGAGAAGGGAGTAAAACGCTAAATGTAACCTGCCCCAAAAAAATCCCCCTAGCTCGGTTAATTTTTTTAATTCCTCGAAAATCATTGTTGGAAATCAAAATCAAGACCTTAGGCTACAAAGCTCGCCGATAAAAGAAAAACTTCCCAAATTCCATGCTCAGTAGGACCGCTCAATCGCTCAGTGTGTTCGGAGGCTAAGCGTCACACGTCATAAGCTTTTGTCCCGGGATTTACCTGCGAGCATGTATATATCCGCTCCGGAACAACCTCGGCGAAGGTATATAGCGATAGGGGGTAACAGCGAGCGCGAACAACGCGATGAAAGCAGCGACCGTCGCTGGATCAATACGAAAGTGCGCTGGAGAAACGAGAGCCAGGGGAGTGCGAGAGACAATGAGATGAAAGGACAATTGCATCGAAACGCATTAGAAAGGAAGGAAAAATGAAACGACGAAGGGCTAAAGGAAAGAGAGGAGCGAATGAGACAACCAAACGACAAGAACACCCACGCAATTGTCAATTGTACTTTGCGAATAAAGATCGAGATTTTTCGACGATCCAACATGAGGAACCTACGATGAAGGACCAAAACACAAACCAACCAAAACAAGCCCAAACAAACCCAAACAAACCCAACCATAGTGTCGTGAACTGCCAGAAAATAAAAATTCTTCTTCCCTTCTGATTCCGTCCGCAAGATTTTTTCATCCTTCACTTTCGACCCAAACAAACCCATAAAAGCTCAGAAAAATCGTTGCGAACTGCTGGAAAATACGAAACCCAAACAAATCCAAATAAATCATCGCGAACTGCCAGAAAATAAAAATTCGTATTCTTCCCTTCTGATTTCGACCGCAAATTTCTTCATCCTTCACTTTCAACCCAAACAAACTCACGATTACGTATCGATTATAAACCAATCAACTCTTCCCCTTCTATCCAACGTAAGAACCTACGATGAAGGACCAAAACTCAAACAAACCTAAACAAACCCGAACAAACCCGAACAAAGCCAACCAAATCGTCGCGAACTGCCAGAAAATAAAAATTCTTCCTCCTTTCTGATCCTAACCGCAAAAATTTTTCACCCTTCTCGCATCGTCGACGATCGCTCAGGGAAGTAGCTCGAACGTCAGGACCGATGATTACCGATCACGAGCACCCTGCGTGGGAAGTGCGAAATGAAGAGGAGGACGAGACATCCGGGGTAACAATACAGCACTGAGAAGGACAGAGGATCGAAGCATTGGCGAGAGGATCGAGAAAAAAGAGAGAGGGCGGTCAGGGGGGGTTGGAGAGACGGAAGAAGATGGCCAGAGATGACGATCTTGAGAATCGCATGCGCACTTGGAGTTTTGCGCCTGATCAGTCCGCGTTTGGGGTTAACGGAGGGGGCTTTTTTCAATGCCTTCCCCTCCCGGAGGGGCTCATCCGGCGACAGTATAGATTGCCGGGCCGAGTTCCTCTTTGCCTCAGTCAAGTCCTGCACGACGTAGCGGTGAGTCGTCGAGACTCCTTGATCAAGTGATTTCATTCTTCGTACACACATATATATATACACCCACACATGCAACTTGATCTTCCATCGCTAGTTTTGTAATCTACAGAAATATATTCATATTGACATACGTAAACATTTATTTACTTATATACACTCAACATAGGCTGGAAGAGAATCAGGACTCGTGCACAACACGTAAGAGAACTTTCGTTGTCTTTATTGAAATTCGTGACGAGTGGAACCCAACTTTGGCGCTTCTTTTTTATTTGCTTTTCATTGAAGAATCTACCACGGAACGTTATGCAGCCTTCCGATAAATAACGAGTGAATTTTAAACTAAAAAATGCACGTTTTCAGGGTTTTTGGTTTCTGCGTGAAATAAAAAAATGCACGGTTTCAGGACGTTTTTATTTCTGCGTGAAATAAACAGGCACATTTTCAGGACTTTTGTAGTTTCTGCATGAAATTAAAAAAGAGTTTCACGGCTTTTTTAAATTTCTGCGTGAAACGAGAAAGAGTTTAAGGACGTTTAAAAATGTTGGCATGAAATAAAGAATGCACGTTTTCAAGACGTCTTTTTGTTTCCGCATGAAACAAAAAATGCACGTCTGAAGACTTTTTTTATTTCGGCATGAAATAAAAGATGCCCATTTTCAGGACTGGTTTTTATTTCTACACGAAGTAGAAAAAAACGCTTCCCGTGTCACGATACCTCGTCTTGGTTCTCGTTGCGAGCGATTGTTTTTTTTTTTTCATTTTTATTGCAGGAGGTTCCCCAAAATAACGGAGAGACACGCGGGTGAAATTAATTCAGAGACATCGCTGAGAGTTAGTTGGAGGATGAAATTTCACGTGAGTGCGATTGTCACGCTGGTGATGGTGGCGAGTATGCAGCGGAGCTCGGTCGACGCATGGGGTGGACTTTTCAATCGTTTCACGCCGGAAATGCTGTCGAATCTTGGATACGGAGGCCACGGGGGTAATTACGTCAACAGGCAGTCGTACCTTCAGGTAAAAAATAAACATTTGCCGCCTTTACGAGAAAAAACTTCGCACAATAAAAAAACTTTGCCGCACTTTTGTCGATATTTTTTTCTCTCCTATATGCCTTCGTAAGCCCTGTGGGGTGACGATACCGCCCATTGTACCTTCGGCCCGTCACTCCACTGCACTCCAGCTCCTTAAATACCTCCTTAGAGTGTTACCCCCAGCGACTCTTTCCTGACGCACCACTCGGCCGCATTCGCACGAGGGCACAGGGAAACTGAGGAAAACCCGCGTTGGTAAAGACGGCTATATTTTCACCGACCAGGAACATCACTTAAGTGTCCGCCGTCGATATTGTTGAAACTCATATATGTGATAAACCAATGAAAACTATTAGACACGTATTTTTTTTATCCGCGGAAAAACGTTTTTAAGGGAGGAAACCACTCCTCAAAGAAAGGCGTGTTAGGGGGTGGTTTTAAAGTTTCACCCACAAGCAATCCACCGATCCGAATGAAAAAAAAACACGATTCTTCTATTGTGAAGCGATGAAAATTCCACTATCGAATAATGGAAGAAAGATTAACTTAAGGGGTGATACACCTGTCTTTGAGGGCTCGTGGCACCCCTTAAAAACGTTTCTCCGGAGATAAGAAAAAATTCGTGTGTAATAGTTTTCAGAACTTTGTCACATATATGAGTTTCAGCAAAATCTACTGCGCCAGTGAGCGGTCACCCATCCCAGTATCGGTCAAGGCTAGGGCTGCCTGGCATGGGAGGTCGCCGAAGCACCGCCACTTCCGGAGGTCTCAATCGTCGACACATTCTTCCGGGGTTTTATACTTACGAACTAAATACCTAAATACCTATTTACTTTATCGTACGCTATTCATTTTTTAATGCTTTTTTCCGGTTCTTCGAGTTTGGAAAAAAATCGTAAAAATGTTAAGCAGAATTTTCATTTTTCCTCCATTTAAATTTTGCATTTATTTATTTATTTATTTATTTTGTTCATTTATTTATTATTTGACACTTTTCTCGAGGCGATAAAAAAAAGGAAGTCGCGGTGTTTCGTCGTCGCTGATTCATTGCCTCGACTATACATAACACGTACTACGTCATTCACCCAATTATCTCGGTAGAATGGCGCACGCTTTGTACACTTGTGTAGCACCTGCCTTACTGTAGCATAGGGATGAGGGGGGGGGGGGGGTTTGGATCGATATCGCGTTTTCCATTTCGTCACTACAGCTATATATGTGCATCGCGAATGTTTAACTGCGCGCCAAGCCCAACTTTTCATTCTTTCCCCTTTATTCTCCTCACTTTTCTCCCGCTCCGAAGACTCGAGCGAAAGAATGAGAAAAATAAATAAAATTCGCGAGGTTTAAAGGGGAGAACGTATAAATCGTCGCACCACCCCTTAGGGCTCGCCCGGAGAATTATTGCCCTCCGATACATTTTTTGCCTTGCCTTGAATCGTCCTTAAAGCCGAATCACATTTTCGTTGAATAATAAATTCATTCGAACGAATGACATTTTTTTCGTAAAAAGATCTCACTTCGATTCTTGAGGCAGGACACCACTGTGACGAGCCCAAAGAGGTCGTTTGTTCCAATTTTTTTTGTCTACTAGATTATTTATTGGGGATTTGGAAAAAAGGTATATTATTAAGTATGCATTGAACTTATTTCGTCTAAATTTTTATTTTACAAAATTAAAAATTAACAACTACAACAATTATTGAGATTTAATCGAACCGCTGTGTAAAAAAAATGTGATCCAACGGCCGCTTCGATAACCCGGCAATGGTTGGTCCGAAAAATGAAAATAAAAAACTTTTATGATCTATATAAATGTAGTTCTCGATGTACGTCGACTTTTTTGGAAAAACAAGAATTTTACAATATGGGGAGTTTTCAAAAAAAAATTGATAGTTTTGGCGAAGTTTTGACTTATATTCGGGGGCTTCCAAAATACCCAATAAAAAAAAACTGCAACGTACAACGATAGCTACTAAATTTACACAAATTTTGTTTTTTTAAATTAAAAATCGGACAACTATAGTCGGTTCGAGAAAAAGGGGATTAAAAGTTTTACTATCGGTAAATCGTTACGCTACCTGCTCTCGCTAAATCGTTTCTAATTTGGTCAATTTTCGAGATTTTATCTTGAACATTTCTTTTTCTGTTCTTGAGTACGTTTACTTTGAAAAAAATCACAAAATTGGATTTTTTCGGCCTGTCACGGTTTGTTCAAGTTCGAAGAAATCGAGGGAAAAAATAAAATCGTCGGGGTTCGAAATAATAAGAATTAAAAATTTAGCGATTAATTAGCAACAAATGTGAAGTATAGAACATTGAAAAGGAACATTTTAATTCGATTCGTACGAATTTAGTCATCCGTTTTTTTTCTCGAATATATAAAATCCACTTTGCCAAAACGTAAAACTATCACAACGAATCTAGCGGTAAAAGATCGAAATAATTAAATTACTAAATGTGGAGAAAAATATCCAAAGGAAACGAATATTTATATTTGGATCAAATTCGTGGAAATTTCGATCGTCTTTTTTTGTAGGGTAGCATCATTCCCAAATTTGTTAATTCCTAAAAGTAACTTTAGTTGCTCTCTTGCTAGTAACTCCCTTAATTTACGAAGAAAAGTAACCACACCCATTGGTCCATTTTGTGGCCGACAAATTTTGAAATCGTGCTACCCTACCGAAATTCCGTTTACTCAAAATAAACTTTATAACAAATAACTAATAAATTGTCACAATGGATCCTGTGACAGCGCCCATTGACGGGTAATTACGCAAATTCGTACGGCGACTCACTCGAGACCGCTTTGTCGGACGATCCTTGCTACCTGAAGAAATGCACGGCGAACGACGATTGCTGTCCGGGCTCGGTGTGCGTCGACGTCGACGGAGGTGAGTGGCCGTCATGCACTAATCCATACATGTATCGATCAATTTCATAAATAAATATATACAATTTTTAAAATATATTTATAATTTATATTTTGTAAATATAAATTTATAAATTAATCGATACATGTGTCGATCAATTTTATAAATATATAATTTTATAAACACATAATATTAAAAAAGTATTTTTTCCAATGTTTTTTTTTTACGATTAATATTACACAGTGATCGGCTCGTGTTTATTCGCCTTTGGACGGAAGCAGGGCGAGCTTTGTGGGAGGGACAGCGACTGTGAGACCGGGCTCATGTGCTCCGAAGTTGCTGGCGGTGAGACGAGGTCCTGCCAACCTCCGCTCACGTCGAACAAACAATACAGTCAGTATCCTTAAATCGTTCGTTGAATCGATTATATTAATATAATTAATTTATAATGATATATTTATAATGATATATTGATGCTATCAATATATTAGTAATCGAAACATTTCTTATATACTATTGGATTTGTAATACATTGTAATACATTTTCTAGTACATTTTTGACGTACCAAAAATTTATAAATTTATCAATTCATAGTACTGATGTTGAATATTTAATTTAATAAATAATATTCAATTAAATATTCAACATATAATATAATTTAAAAATAAATATTTAATTTAATAAATAATATTAATACAGTTAATATACAAATAATTCAGATTTTTTCTATGCACTGATTAAATTAAGTTTAATGCTTCCTTTTGGCTTTTAAAACATCCGCTCTATTTATCTGTACCCTATAATTTATTATTTTATAATTTTTCAATCTATAGTTTCATAATTCATTTCAATTTATATTTTCGAAAATTGAATTTAATAAACAATAAATTCATGCTATTAATCGACTAATAATTCATAAGCTTTCTATCTACTGATTAAATTAATTTCCATGCTTCCTTTTGGTTTTCAACGAATCTGATTTATTTATCAGCATCCTACAATTCATTTATAACTATTGAATATTAGTACTAGTAGTATTTTATTCCTCGTATAGTCTTTGTAAGGGTATTTACAAAAATATTCTTTTACCCACGTGTTCTATATACTTTAAGGATGCAAATTATGTGAAAAAAATCTTTTTTTTTCATCGTCATGAACGGTAACTTGCCTTAAATGATTTATGATAATAATAATTCCGCGGGACATTCGAAGAGACGAGCGTTATGTATGTGGACACGCAAATGTCAATCTTCGTACGATTTGTGCCTGTTAGACGCACATATATATATATATATATATATATATATATATATATATATATATATATATATATATATATATATATATATATATATGTGTGTGTGTGTGCCATCGATATATATATATCGATGGATTGCGCCCAGAGGATTATAAGAGTAATGGCCAGGACACGAAATGAAATTTAAAAGAGTACACCTGTCGGTAGGAACCGAGGCTCGCACGTTCTCTCCATTCTGCACGCGAATCCCTCGAGACCTTTTTTTTACTAGTCGCCATCCTGGTAAGAGCGAGTAACGGGGAGTGAATGAAATCGCGGTTGAAAATCTTCGTGACGAGTAGAGACAAAAGTGACGAGGTGAGGCGGTGTGAGTATATACTGGCTGGACGAATGAAAGTGCCGGTATAGAAAAGCTGATTCATCGTATTATTGCTCACATTAAGGCGTTACCCCCACTTGTAGCGCAAAAAAAGGCCTTTTTCATGAATTTTTTTAAAGAAAACTACAAAACTTTTTTAATCGATCAATATACCATCTTAAAGAACACATCTTGAAGAACTTTCAGTAATTTTTTTATTGAAAAATATTACATTCTTTAGTGGCAAATGGCCGTCAATGAAATAATGTTTTTATATACACGGTTTGCGGTGACCAACATTGCGGCGAAGTGGATCATCTGAAAAAAAAAATGCCGATGGATTTAGTCAAATATAAGTATAAACTAGTCTTTGATCGAAGGATTTTAAAAAATATTCATTTTTCACAAAATGGCGGACAGTCAAAGTTAATGGTTCGATTTTAACGAAAAAAACGGCCGTTTTTTGGCTATAAAACGGCCATTTTTTTTCGAAAAAAAAAGTCGAACGATTAAAGACTACATTTTTATGTATTAAATAAGCCTGCAAAATTTCAAGAAGATCGGTTCATTAGTGTTCGAGTAATCTTGGTCACCGACTTCAGAAATGCCATTTTGAGAAAGACGCGTTTAAAGTTTCAATTTCAGTTCTTCAATTCACGGATTCTTCTCTTTCAACGCTCATATCTCAGTCAATTTTGTTCGGATCGACTTGACATTTTCAGGACATATTCTCAGATACTTATACTTCAAAAAAATGCAACAAAAGAAATCGATTTTTTCAAAATCGCAAATGGGGGTAACCCCTTAACGGGAGCCTGAGGCCCGAGGAACAGGTCGACTTTCAATATTTTTTTCAGACAAGAATTTTCGGATCGCGGTATAGAAATTTTACACACAATTGACACACTACTACTACGACGACCAAACCGCCTTATTTTTTTCTCGTTATTCATGAACATCGTCTATTTTCACAATTGTCATTGCGTGCTTTTGTCGTCTCTAATTATCATTTAATTTCCAGGCGAAGAGTGCAACATGTCAAACGAGTGCGACATAAGCCGTGGTCTCTGCTGCCAATTGCAGCGACGTCACAGGCAATCGACGCGAAAGGTTTGTTCGTACTTCAAGGATCCGCTGGTGTGCATCGGTCCGGTCGCGACCGATCAGATCAAGTCCGTCGTCCAGTACACTTCCGGCGAAAAACGAATCACCGGTCAACAGGGCAATCGTATTTTGTTCAAGCGCGGTCTCTTCGTCTAGACGAACGAGTGAAAAACCAAAAATCCTCCGACCTCGTTCTCCACGTCCTCCTCCTTCCTCGCCACGATCACGGAGAACGTTGTACGGGGAATCGTTGTAGAAAGAATCAAACTCAACCTTAACTGTCGTAAAACTAACGTAGATCGTAAGTGTACGCGTGGATCGTCGTACTCGGTCAATTGAAACTCCCGTTCATTTCCTCACCTTCTCGTTCTCGTTTAAGGGGGGATTGTCTTTTTTTTTCGCAAAATTTACCGCTTTTTGGGAATTTTTTTGTGAAGAAAGTATACAACGGAAAACTTGTGAAACTTGGCATATAGTTTTATTGATCTGTTTACTACATACAAAAAAATTTTCAAACAATTTCACAAAAAAATCCGCCTCCCACCCCCCTCGACGCGCGATGGTCCTTTTTTGATGGTGTGCACGATTACAGCCTTCACGTTCATCCTGCAACAAAAACCCAAAAAGCATTTTACTTTAGACACATATAGCTATCGTTCGATGAAGGGAAAAAAAAAATTGACGATTTGGTGACGTTTTGAACTTGAAGTATCGATTTTTCGAAAAAAATTGATCGATTTTTTGTTATAAATAAAAAACTATTAAACGAATTGCTTTTTTGCTTCATCAAACGATAGCTATATGTGTCTAAAGTAAAATGCTTTTTGGGTTTTTGTTGCAGGATGAATGTGAAGGCTGTAATCGTGCACACCATCAAAAAAGGACCATCGCGCGTCGAGGGGGGTGGGAGGCGGATTTTTTTATGAAATTGTTTGAAAATTTTTTTGTATGTAGTAAACAGATCAATAAGACTATATGCCAAGTTTCACAAGTTTTCCGTTGTATACTTTCTTCACAAAAAAATTCCCAAAAAGCGGTAAATTTTGCGAAAAAAAAAGACAATCCCCCCTTAAAGAGTTTCGGTACAGTAGACGAAATGTTACCATTTGATTCAAATGTCTACAGTCATTTCTTCGTCGTATACCGAATGCACCCTCCACCGTTTCTATAAAATTTACAATTGAAAAAAGTAACACTTTTCAACGCAGCGAGATACCTAAGCTCATAACCGAATGACACTTTTACGCGAAGAACAGTGTGAAGAAATATTTGAAATGTTACAAAAAAAAGTGTCATACTTATTTATGAAAAACAGTTATTTCATTTAAGAAATCATTCATGAGTTAAAAAAAATGTATTGTGTCATTTATGAGTGATATGACAGTTATGAAAAACTGTCATATCACTCAGTACACTATGACAACTTTGTCATCTCTGTCATAATGTACTGACTGATTTGACAGGTTTCATAACATTTTGAACATTTTTTCACGCTATTTCGTGCCTAAAATTGCCATTCAGCGATGAGGATAGACCCCATGTTGAAAAGTATTTTTTCATTTACGTAAAAAAATATGTATTCCTTTAAAATTTGATGGATCCATTCGGTATAAGATAAAAAAAACGTACTGTACGAATATGAATCAAATGATAACATTTCGTAAATTTTTCCAGAACTATTTAACTTTCAAACTTTCGTTTTCCTTTCCGTCGATCTTTTTATTCTTCTTTTGTTTCAATACGACGAGTGTCGACGATCGGTATGGAAATGTTCCATGCGGAATTATTCCGAACGACCGTCCCCCGAGGCCGGAAGCTCAAGCGGCGAACGGAAGTTTGGCGAAAAACCTTTTGAGGATGTTGAACAAAAAATTCAGCTCGGAAAAAACGAAAGAAGAAAAAAGCTCCGAAAAAATGGTTTTCTCCGAATCGAGGGAAGCGGCTTCCAATTTTACCGCTCGATAATTACGACTGAATAATACAACACATATCAGAGTAGCGCTATGTTTAGTCTTTAATGAAAACGATGCGGTTTAACGATAGTATACATTCTTATCGTCATTATTATTGCTTCTATTACTATCAATATTGTTATTTAAAAAAATATTAATATCAATTATTCTAATTTATGATATTATTATTATTATTGTTATTATTATTGTTATTGCTATCGTAAATTTTATTATTTTCTTGTTATTTTCATTGTTGTTATCATCAAGATTATTAGTATTGATTTCATTATTATTATTCGATAAAAATTATTACGACTGTTAATGTGTAATACGAGTCTAATCGTGGAACTACAATGCACAAATTGATAATACGTTAAAACAGTCTCGAAAGTACATTAGATACTAGAGCGGGGGGAGAGAGAGCGGGGGGGAGGAGAGAACTAGAGATAATAAAAGTTTCCCTTTGGTACTCCTTCGTGCGTGCCACCACGCGAAGGTGAGTGCGAAATACAGAATAGAAATATATTCAAATTTATTAAAGGGTTATTCTACGCAATGATATGAATTTTTTTTTTTAAAAGTGCGAAAATTTGTCGCGAGAATTTTCGATGTTTTTCAGATTTTCGCTCTCTCTCTCTCTCTCTCTCTCTCTCTCTCTCTCTCTTTCTCTCTCTCTCTCTCTCTCTCTCCCTCTCTCGTTTTTTTTCCCTACGAGACGCTAATGAAACTTTACAAAAGTCGTGTATAGACGAAGCCAATGAAAAATGCGCAAAAAATTAAAAGAAAAGAATAAAATGAAAACATATCACACGCGAATGCCTAAAAGCATTGGAGGGAGAGCTCGAACTATGAATGTTGTTGCGAGATATTCTATTGAAATTATATTTTTATCTTCGATTCCATATATATACAATTGTAAGCTCTATATATATTTGCATAGGATTCATATACTTTCTTGAAGCATAAATATATATATATATATATATATATATGTACGCAACCATATACATTATAAAATTGCATACACATGCAACTCCATACTATACATATATATTTATGATGATTATTATATTGAGCATGTAATACGCAATTATTATACGGATCGTCAATATTGCACGAAACGTCGAGTCGAAGGGTTCTGTGTGACGTTGCACTTCAAAGCGATATATAAATAAATGTACGAGGCATTCTACTCAAAAATGATCTACGTTTCGTTCTCGAGATCGGCAATTCGCGCGAGTGTGAAACTGGGCAACGTGTTCGTTTTTTTTGTTGTTTGTTTTCTTCAAATTTCGATTCGCAATCGCTACGCGTCGTGATGGATGAAAAAAAAAATGATCGACGAATGTAGGTGACAGGATGGAACAATTCGGAATGGAAAGCCTCGTATACGCGAACGCTTCGTTTGTCGCCCTTTGGCCTACGTATTTATTACGGGGCGTTTGCTTGACCTTCACGCGACCTTGAGGGAGCGTCTATTGGTCACCACCATTGTTCCAAGCCACCCTATCCTTCGCGCAGATGACGGTCATCCCCCCCCCTGCTGGAAATCTCTTTTGCTGACTGGTTTTGTGTTTTGAATTTATTTTTGTTTGTCAGGGATGTCCTGTAGAAAAAAAATTGTTCCGGCCGTCAAGTCCGCGTGCAAACGTTCGTGATCGTTTTTTTTTTTTAATTTTATTTATTGATTTTTATTTTTTATTTTGGCTCCTCCACCTCATTGATGATATTGCCTGAAGATATTGCCGTCGAGCATCTTCAATTGACGTATGTTGGGCGATGAGAATTTTTAGGCGGCCGAAGCGCAGTCGAGGCGTTGATCCTTTATCTATTCGGACGCGCAAATGCGAAACTCCTCGCGCAAAATGCATTCCGTGGTAGAACGTAAGAACTATTCGATAAGACGCGCAAATTGGGGAGGCCTGTATAAGACTTTAAGAGCAAAGGCGCAATCCTTCCAAAATCAAATGATATTGATATTTTTGTTTTTTTTTTTTACAAGGAACATGCAGTTTTTATTCTGCAAATAATTCTTTTATTCCACGTAGGTGCGTACACTCTGCAAATAAATTCGATGTGTATTCTTTATCTTTCGAGTTATATATATACACACAGGGGCTTACACGAAAAGTGACGTCCAACACTGAGTCCAGATGACTCGTATCGATCCCTATGCCAATCACCCCCCAACTATGTTCCACGAACTTTTTTACTTTTCGAGAGAAAAGCATTTTTTTATTTTCCTCTTTGTGCATGTACTTTCCTCGCGATTTTTTTTACTTGTGTTATCGTCAGAAGTGCATTATCGAGCAATAAATAAATGACCGACTGAACACTAACGTGAATGCATTCGATTTTGATCAATAGTTAAGGATTAGTTAACAGTAGTTAACAAAATAGATTTGAGAACGTCAGTCACTAGAGTACGGGTAATAAAAAAAAATACTTACACTAGTCTAAATGGCTGTCAATTGCTTTAAAAAACTTCTGAGCGGAAGCACGTACACGAAATAAAAAGTCTCACAGGAAAGTGAGAAAAAAAATGTTCAAATGCTTATTTTCTGAAAACTAAAAAAAATCGCAGAGATGGGGGTGGATCGGCAGTTATTGATACGAGGCATCCAGATTTTCCCTCTGGACGTCACTTGTCGGGTCACCCTATATATATATATATATATATATATACGGAAGTGGTAAAGAAAAACAAAAACCAACGATGACGAAACTGTTTTAGTGATCCAAAATTGTTTGCCACTAGGCTCCGAGTCGAAAGTACCTTTATCGAGGAGAATACTATTATATATATATATATATATACACATACACAGACAAACATGTGAATCTACTTGATGAAACTACTATGTGTACGACTTATATGTGTATAATTGTTCACAACTGTAAAGTGTCGGCAAAATAACTTAAAAAACAAACAAACAAGCAAACAAGGTAAATAGTTGTATGTGAAATACATAACTGTGCAAAAAAGAAGAAGTATTTATTAACCACCTTCGCCAAATCTTTACACCGCCAGACCCTGAGATCGCTTTCAAATTATTTTTTTTGCGATACTAAGCTCGATTATCTACACTAATGGCTTATTAAGGCAAATTATTAGTTAAAACATTATAGATTAAAATGATAACATTATTGTATGATTTCAGCGTAGCGGAATATACACTTTTTGCGTGAATATAAAAAAGCTAATTTCTGTTCGAAATGTTTAGATTTCGTAAAGAATCTAGTGTAAAGAATTGTAAAGTGCACTGCACTAGTGTAAAGAATTGAAGCGAGCGAACTGCACTAGTGTAAAGAATTGAAGCGAGCGAACATCATGTAAAATGCCAAAGCGTTTTTATATCGATCGTGAGTGCCAAGTGAGTTTGTTTTGAAAGGCGGAAGTGTGGAGACGCCTCTGGCGGCGAGGACAGGACATTTGTCGCGAAGGGGCGAAAAGAGGGAGCCACTTTACGAACGAAACAAACGAGCGCTTTCCATTCCTCGCCCGACAGCCGAACGACACGGAGCGATTCCAAAATGGTGGCTACTCTCGAGAAGTGAGACGGTTCACGAGAATCTTCCGAAGGAGAAACGAGAATAACATAATAAAGTCCGGAGGGCGACGGTGCGGGAGAACATTGGGGTGAAATAGCAACGGGAAGAGTCGACACGATGGCCGCGATTCCGGGATCGATTGCTTTCGACGAATACGGCCGGCCGTTCATTATACTTCGCGATCAGGAGAAGCAGAAGCGGCTCACCGGCAACGATGCGATCAAGGTGAGCAAATATCAACGTTCTTTTTACGACGAATATCGTATCGTAATTTTCGAATTCAAATTTCGTCGTGTCTTTTTCTCTCTGTGCATCCTTTTCTGCTCGTGACTATTTATTTTCTACGCTAAAATACGCCTTGAATTTCCTTCATCCCGTGGGCGGCCACGTGAGTCAGAAGCAATGGCGGCTCGTTCCTCCATTGAGATTATCGGAAAAAAAAGTTGCCGATTTTTTCCCCGACATCCGTGAAATCTCGATAAAATCGTAATTCTTTCACGATGCGTCAATTATTTTCTCCCGATTTGTGTTCGACGGTTCAACGTATCGAGCGGCGTTTGTTAAAAGTTCGTACGTCCGTGTCCGTGTGGGTATACGCGTGTGTGAGGGACTACGCCGCTGCCCTCGTATTGTGCCCATAAAAGGCACGCCGAAGCGCTAGCCGCGAAGTTTTTGAAGTCCCCCCCTCCCTCATTTAGCACGCAAATATCTCGTCACAGGCCCGACAAATAAAATGTAACGTACAACTGTCAGTCGAAAAAACAATTTTTTAACCTCATTTTAGCCAAAATATAAATTTTTCGTGTAAATGAAATTTTTTCAATGACATCGAAAAACTTTTTCCATGTCATTGAAATAAAGTATTACTGGGAATTTTCGAGATTTTGGCATGTTATTTTTTGAAAAAAAAAATCATCTGCTTTTCGTTTTTCGCATGCTATTTCTACAAATGATATAAATCGTCAAAAACCAAGCAACTTTTTAAATTGCCATATATGCGTAGTTCTTTTTTGTACACCGCAGGTTATCAAAGTCAGATGTTGGAATTGGTTTGTATGAAAATTCTACAGATTTTGATTATTACAGCAGACCTTTTTTTTATAGATTTATATTGTCTGCCGCTAAATAAGTTTCTCAGAAACTGGTTGAGGGACCTTTGTTGGCGAAATCTGCTAAAAGAAATCAAAGGAATCCCGAAATATTAAGTTTCATTGGATTCCAACGATGCAAACTTCAAGCTCATCCAAATTTCAAGTCAATCCCTTCATCGAAAGTCGAGGAATCATGTACATCTTTTCGAAAAACGTAATGTTGAGAAAAAGGCGTTTCAAATTTTCACTCGGCAGAACTTTGATAAAAATAAATGAATAAATGCATAGGGTTGCAAAGAGAATTGCAGCCGGTGCTCACAATGCGCCGAACTGACCAGACACTTTGCTACAGCAAATCTCAAGCAGTAAAGATTCTCCCTATCATGTTCCGTTTTTACAAACGTACCAAACGAAACCCAACTGCTACAATAATTAAGGGGTTGCCCTTCAGTGCTGCGGAAAAATAAAGCAATTTTGGCAATTGAGACAGGCATATTCAGAAAAGTCCGTAGAATAAAAAAAAATACATTTTTTTAAATATGCAGCTGACAATACTGCCTTAAAATGGATGGGGTTAAAGTTTGCATCGTTGGAATGCAACGAAAATTCTTTTCGATTCCCTATTTTCATCATTATCAAAAATCATATTTTGCAAATTTGTCATAGGTTGCTAAATAAGAATCGTAAGAAATATTTGCATAATGCCGTACCTCGTATCTGCCTAAGAAAATTACTTTAAATGACTTTAAAAAAATGTTTGCATATGAGTGCCGTAGCTCGAGTCTGCCTAAGAAAATCACAACACAAATCGTTTTCGTTTCGTTCCAACGATGCCAACTTCAACATCATTAGAATGAACAGGGTCAACGCGTCGCAAGACTGTCACTGCGGCCCGCTAGCGGGACTCTATCATGCCAACTCTTAATTAAAGAAAACGCTGTACCTGACCGGCTAGGGTGCTTCAATATGCCACCTAATATGCAACATGTATCCAATATAAACCATTGATTGGATAATAGCTTTTGCCTCCAGCCCGCCGTCCCGATTGAAATAGTTATTCTGACTACCTGCTCTACAGTCTTTGATTATTCACCTTCGTTATTTTTTATTTAATTTATTTTTTATATATACCAACGTTTTGTCCCTTACATCTAGATTATAAGTATAGATAGATTGAGTATTTACATACGAAAATTTCCATGGAAATCACATTGATTGATCTTAACTCAACTAAATAAAAAAAAGTACTAAAATAAAACCTTTGAATTTTGGATTTATTTTCTGAAATGAGTTATCTAAACTTAAAATTTAATCGGTCTTACAAACCTTCATTATGCGCTACGTTTAGTGTTTTCCGTTCTTCCCTGTCGGTTAAAATAAAAAGAGTTTTGTCGCTTGATTGCTCTAGTGCTAGCGCTAGAGGGTATATTGTTTTATAACGTAAACAGAACATGACGTTTAGTGACATTCGCTTTGGTTATGCCCATCTTTCTAAGACTGCTGTTGAATTTTCTTTAAACAATCCGTTTGTCGTGAATAAATTGTGAAGAATGCATCAGTGCTGTGCAACTGGATTCAGAAACGAAGGCGTTCATTTATTTCCTAAAAACGAAAATTTTCGCAAGCAATGGGAAATTGCAATACCTCGAAAGCACTTTACAGCCACAAAAAATTCGAGGCTATATTCGGATCATTTTAGATCTGCAGACTGTAGAAATTAAGGATTCGTTACAGCTCAGTGTATAAACATAATATTTTTGACGCTCTTTACTTCTGAAAGTATATTGCAAAGTAGTTAATCATCATAACCTAATAATTTCTATTAAAAATATTTGCATTTTTTAAACTTCTGGTATTATTATATTACACAATACTTACCTAGCTCATTGTCATTCTTTACGGGGATGAAACTGAGCCGGAAAATATTGAAAAAAGGGGTTATACCTTCCTGTTTGTTTGGAGCAAAAAAGAAACTTTAAAGGATGAACGGAGAAGGAAAAGAGTAGAAGCCGATTTTTCAATTGCGGTATGGTCAAATATCCGTAATTATTGTCCATTATGTCCATTCATATAATGTTAGTGCAAGACCGACATCGTAAAAATGTACCACGTGAGTTGACAGCTTCTTTTGTTCGCGTTATGTTTACCTGGCGCCATCTGTGCTGAGCTTTGCATAAGGTTCCCTACTGCACTCCGCACCCCAGCAGAACTTGATGACGTTTTGTTGCGAACCAATCAATTGCTCAACTTATACTCGTTCGATTTTAATTAAACAGATACCATTACCTTCGTGGCATTTTAAGCTATACAACAGAAAAAAAAACATATTTCATTCAGTTCACTAGTTTCTAAGCGATGCAAGGACATACAGACAGACAGGTCAGACTTTACAGCTTCATTATAAGTACAGATTTATCTATTTATTATTTGGCGTTGAAATTTGCATCGTTGGAATGCAACGAAAATCCTTCTCCATTTTTTCATTTTCTCATTTCAATAGCTCTCCAAACTTTTCTTTGCAGGTTTACGTTCTGGATCCCTAATAAGGATCTTCAAAAATATCCCAATAATGTTTGTAGCCTAAAGGTGGCAAAAAAATTAAGCGATACGAAAAAATATAGATATATATTTTTTCATCGGATTCCAACGACGTAAACTTCAATACCACTTTATTCTTTCACTATTCATAACCGTTAATAATTCTTCCGTTTGCAGTCCCATATTTACGCGGCTCGGGCCATCGCCAACACTCTCAGAACGTCCCTCGGGCCTAAAGGCCTGGACAAGCTGATGGTCAGCTCGGACGGCGACGTAATGGTCACCAACGACGGCGCGACGATCCTCAAGAACATGGACGTCGATCACGAGATCGCTAAGCTCATGGTCCAACTGTCGCAGTCTCAGGACGACGAAATCGGCGACGGCACCACCGGAGTCGTGGTGCTTGCTGGAGCACTCATGGAACAAGCGGAACGTTTGCTGGACAAGGGCATTCATCCCATCAGAATAGCTGATGGCTTCGAGTTGGCGGCTCAATGCGCCAACAAACATCTCGACAGCATAGCCGAATCGTTTCCCATCGATCCCAAGGACTTGCAACCACTCATCAGGACCGCCATGACGACGCTTGGCTCGAAAATGTAAGAAAACATTTGTATGCTCGTTTCTGAAATTTCTCCACTCAACTTTAAAATTTTGAACGTATTTACCATACGTTTTTATTTATTTGCATCGAATTTATTTCATTCGTGTTTATAAATTGAATGAATAATTTGAACAAACTGAATGAAATAAATAAAACGAACGAACAATAGTTATTGTTGTTTATCAATTTCTCTGTTTTTCATTACGGGTCTCAGTATCAACAAATGCCACAAGCAGATGGCCGAGATCGCCGTCAACGCCGTTATGGCCGTGGCCGATCTCGAGAAACGCGACGTCAATTTCGAGCTCATCAAGATCGAGGGTAAAGTCGGAGGACGCCTGGAAGACACGGTACTCGTACGTGGTGTCGTTGTCGACAAGGACTTCAGTCATCCGCAAATGCCCAAGGTAATATTGCAAGCCTGGCCAAACGTAAAAATGAAGAAAAAAAAAACTATTGAACAACGCATGGCGTTGCAAAGAGAATTGCAGCCGATGCTCACAATGCGCCGAACTGACCAGACACTTTGCTACAGCAAATTTCAAGCAGTAAAGATTCTCCATATCATGGTTCGTTTTTACAAACGTACCAAAGGAATCCCAACTGCTACAATAATCATGGGGTTCTCCTTTAATGCGCTCGAAAAACGAAGCAATTTTCACACAATAAGTTCGCACTGGTGACGTCACACAATATATTGAGGTAATTCGGAAGAAAAACCGGAAGTCAAACTGACAATTTTAACGATTTTTTTTCTTTCGAATGTTCAAAACACAGAATTTAATTTCATAAAACGTATTTTTATTTTGGTACTCATTAGAATGAAAATTTATGATGATTTTCGTAACTACTTTCAATCGACATTGGTTATTGAGCAGTCGCTTGATCATTATCGACTTTACCAGTGAGTTCATGTTTTAAGCAGTTGGCAACGCTACATAACCTCACTTTAGAAGAATTCAAACATCACTTCTCAACGACTCGACGAGTGTCAAAAGATGGCACAATTACGTGTAAGTGGTCGTTTCGCGAAAAAAATATTTTTATACGTAATAATCAATTTTAAAAAATTGGGATCGACAATCAACATATTTTTATTCATTTTTATCGTTCGTTTTATTATTACTTTTGTTATATTCTTATTGTATTTAGCATGATCTGCAGCGTAGGCATTCGGCGACATTCATATCGCATTCTGCGTGAATTTCCTTCTAGGAATTTCCTTTGGCAATCACAGCTGACGTTCCGATCACCGTTTAGAGAGAGACAGATGCCGCATACCAAAATTTAATAAATTATTGTGAATAAATTACACGGTGGATCAGCTACAATGTTGGCAGGTGGATTCCGTATTAATCGAAGATTCGAATAAGAAATTTTGTTTGTTGGGTCAAACGACTAAATTTTACGTAAAGTTATCATTTCTGGTCAATTTTTCGGAGGTTACGTTTGAGCGCGTGTATTTTAGGCCAACTTTCAACTTCGTTTCTCCCGTCGCCATTCAAAAATGATTTAGCAACAAACTTTCGAAGCAATCATTTTTTGTACCCCACTGGAGGTAACTCCGTATCCTCGGGATAAAAGTCGCAAGAATGCCACGTTGACCCAAATTCGGGTTTCGTTTTTAGAGACTGGAGAACGTGAAACTGGCCATTTTGACGTGTCCGTTCGAGCCACCGAAGCCAAAGACCAAGCACAAGCTCGACGTTACGTCGGTCGAGGATTACAAAAAGTTGCGCGAATACGAGCACGAAAAATTCACCGAGATGGTGGACCAGGTTAAGGCGACCGGTGCTACGTTGGCCATTTGTCAGTGGGGCTTCGACGACGAGGCCAATCATCTGTTGCTGCAGAAGGAATTGCCCGCCGTTAGGTGGGTCGGTGGACCGGAAATCGAGGTGATTTTTCGTTATTCTCTTTGGACTTTTCGACCGGAATATACGTGCCAGCGTGGCTGGTGCTGATTGCCCAATGATGACAAAACGCAACGGAGGAAAGCGAGACTGGCTGGAGTCACTGAGCACGATCTTTGTACGACCGAACAATCGTATCGGGACTCGAATCCCAGGAGCTCGAGTTCCGATGGGATTGCGAGGATCGCGGCGCGTCTCTTTGACGGAACGGCTTTATCGCAGTGGTTCCAATGACCAATGATTATGAGAGCTGAGGGCTTTTATTTTTCGTCGATCTCGTTCTTTAAGCGGCTACATTTACCTAGAAGCCCAAAAAAATGGCCAAGTGACGATTTTTTTGCTGGGAAACGGTTGATGAAAAAGAAACGCATTTTTAGAGTCTTCAAAAAAAATTATCAACAAATACAGAACAATAACAAAAATATGGCCATCGGCAGATGTTATTTTTTTTGTGACGTTTGGCGGTGGACACTCCAGCTTAAGGAAGTTCATCTGGTACCGAGTTAGGCAAAAGAAAAAAATGATTACGACTAGCGTAGTCCGTTCAATAAGTTTGGCGACGCTGCAACCAAACGCGACCGCGTATCCTGTACAGCTGCCATGTGCTAGAAATTTTTCACTCGCGTCCATGGTTCATCGTCGATCTCTTTTTCGACCGTGGAAGAAAATTCTAAAAAGAAAACTTTTTTTCTGGAAAGGCAAACAAAATCAATTTTCGAAAATCAAATTTTTTCTCAATCTCGAAATCAATATTTTATGTATTATTATTTCGTATCCTTTTTTTATAACTACAATGATTTTATTTGCGATTAATTTATTTGATTTTATTCTTTAAGCCGATTTACTCATTACATTTACAGCCGCTTCTGTATAATTTGCTGTAGAAGTGTAGTGCACATTGCGTCGTTCGGAAAGTATTCGTGTTGATTTAAAAATGCGCGCGGTTGCGACGTTGCCATCATAATATGCGACTGGAGTAATATGGAGGTTAACCTCCAAAAAAATCAGCATTTTTCGAGACAAATTAATTTATTCTGAAGTTCACAAGTATCTAATGGATTTTAGAAAGCTGTCCAAACGTTTCCTAGATATTTTTTTATTCATTATAAAAGTTTCTTTCGAAACTGTGTGTCAATGCTTGCAAATTTCACGTTTATAGACGGGAAAAACACGACAATCCATAAGAGACCATGTTAATTTAGAAAAATTTTATTTGTTACTCACAAACAAAGTATCCGGAGAGTTTGAAATTTGAACTGGTGACTTTTTAGATACTCATAAGTGAACTCGAATTTTTTTATCAATATCTGTTTGTTCTTCTGATCGACGTAAATTTTATTCGTTCCTTCAGCTTATCGCGATAGCGACCGGTGGTCGCATCGTTCCCCGTTTCGAGGAATTGACGACCGACAAGCTCGGCTACGCCGGTATCGTGAGGGAACTCTCGTTCGGCACCACGAAAGATCGCATGCTCGTCATCGAAGAGTGCAAAAACTCGCGCGCCGTGACCATCTTCATTCGAGGCGGAAACAAGATGGTAAGATTGAAAAATGAAATGTGCGTACTTCAACGAAAGGCGATACGATAATGTCGCGTGCCCAGACTTGCACGAAAGAAGGGACGTTCGGTCTTTCACCTTTTGGTTTTTTTTTTGTCCACTAAGCTGCGAAATAATTGAATCTCGTTCAAGGGGGATCTCCCCTTAAACGAAGAAAAATTGCTTTTCATGTATTTTTAAAAAATTAATGTCAAAAATATATACAATTATAAATAAAATATGTATAAAAATAATTTTAAAATATATATACATAAAAAATACTTCAAATCGTTTAGGATCATGTTTTAAACAATACGTTTAGAAAGATTTATACCACGTTTCATCAGAATCCATCAATTAGTTCTCTAGTTATAAGCCACGCCAGTTTTGACAATGCATTACAGAAGACATGTCCGTGCCATACCTTTGTCATTTCTGAAGATTAACACAAAAAAATACCACACAACAGCCACAATAGTAATGAAACATACCCTAAGTCTCCCAAATAGTGAGGAAATCTTTCATTAAAGAAAAAATCACGAAAATCAGCAAATTTTTTCCTCGCCCAAAGGTATCTGCGCCCTTAAAGTTCAACTAGCAGTTCTAACGTTGTAAACACAAGTGACCTTCAATCTGCTATTCTTGCATGATAGATTGCACCTCTCTCTTCAACTTCAGTTGCCTCAAGCGACGAACGAGAGTTCGTCATTTCCACGATAGCCTAACGCCTCAAAAAGTAGCACAACCGTTACTTCCTCACCAGATCAATCGTATTGAACTTTGCATCGTTGCAAACGAAGAACATTTTTATTGTGACGTTGAAGTTTGCATCTTTGGAATGAAACGATACGTTTTTTTATTTCTCGATTTTTCTCATTGCCCAAAGCCTTCTTCGCAAATTGAGGTCGTGAATTTCTAATAAGAATACGTGGAAACGTTTGAGCTATTTTTACGGCCCAAATCGGCCAAAAATATTTGATTCTGTTAGTAAAAATTAATTTGCGTTGCATTCCAACCATGCAAACTTCATTTTTTTTGTCACATCTAGGCTACGTAAATCACTGTAACTTTTTCGAGAATCCGTATTAAAAATTCGTTACCAACAGTAGCAAAAAAGAAGATTTTATATAACAGTAAAACTAAAGGAATGACAAAATCGAGAAACATTTTCGTTGCATTCCAACAATGTAAACTTCAACACTATAAAGATCACCATACATCATCGTACTGCTTACCTACCCATCGCTACTATTCATTGCTATTGTTTTCTACTCCTGCAGTATTTCATCTCATACCATGCGATAATAAAAAAAAACTTCTCGTTCGAATCCCAGATCGTCGAGGAGGCGAAACGTTCGCTGCACGACGCGCTCTGCGCGGTACGTAACCTCGTGACCGACGAGAGGATCGTATACGGCGGTGGAGCTGCCGAGATATCGTGCGCGTTGGCGTGCGCGGCCCACGCGGACAGCATAAGTTCCTTGGAGCAGTACGCGTTCCGGGCGTTCGCGGACGCCCTCGAGGCCATACCGATGGCATTGGCCGAGAACGCTGGACTGTCCTCGGTGGACGCCCTCGCCGAGGTGAAGGCGCTCCAATTGTCGGAGAAGAATCCGGCCCTGGGTATCGACTGCATGAATCGGGGAACGTCGGACATGAAAGTGCAGAACGTCATCGAGTCCCTCAAGAGCAAGACTCAACAGATACTTTTGGCAACGCAATTGGTCAAAATGATACTGAAGATCGACGACATTCGATCTCCGGCCGATCCTGGTGATTACGCCTAAAACGTTTATATGTTACGCACTTTTCGCTCGAAACACTTCGGTTACGAATTAACAAAGTATTTGCAAAATAAAAACTAAAAAAAAACGTCGATCAAACGTACCGTTCAAACGCTGATCCTTCCGTTGCGCGCTTGGTTCGTCAGTTTCTTAATATTTTTTAATTACACAAAGATTAAAAGGCACGCAATGTCGAGTCGAAGGATCGTTATTTTCGACGTTAAACCCTCGTTTCACGATTATTGCTCGCGAGCATCTCATTTTCATTGCGAAGAATTCAGCAAAGCATTTGTATATCGTCAAAAGCGTCGTCGATAAATACGTCGCTCGCAACGTTTAATTTATAAGACATTGAGACGGATAAAAAAAAACCTCATTTGTAATACCACGATACGGAGTACTTCTTTCTTGCGCGCGTCTCTTCCCCGCACGATCCCGAGGAGTCCTCGGAACTCCGAAGTTTTCTTCGGCAAAAACTCACTTTTTTGTTCTCTTCTCTTCAACGATACTTTATTACAGCTTTTTAGGAACAAATAAATTGCCACGTGGATTTTCTAGGTGGATGCGTTGCGGGAACGGATTATCTTTAACTCTCTTTCACTTTTGCGACGCAGGCCACGCACACATTTCGCCTGATGGTAGAGTTACGTTTTCGCGCTCTACGAATAATATACACGGTGATGAAGCTTGGACCGTTGGAACAGAACGAAAATTAAGTATTTTCAATTGATAAACGTTATTTTTTGTCGGTTTGGGCTGTGAGAAGCGCTGGAATACTTTTACGTGTTAAAGTTTTTAACGCGTAATAAAAAATTTACGATCAAAATTAGCAAAATATAAACGATTTTTTGATAATCAATATGGAGGAATATAAAGTGGAGAAAGATCGTTACATTCCAACGATGCAAACTTCATCATACATGCGCTTATATCTTACGAGCGAACTCGTAATCGAATGCTACCGGGATGTCGAATTTGCGATTCCCCGGGTAGAGTTTTTTTTAACTTAATTTTATTCCTTCAACGGGAGATTCCGGTCTTGAACTTAAAAAGAATTTTATTACGTTTCTCTGTTGATGTTTGAATAATGTGCGATTGAAAGAAAAGGTCATTCCCATGCGAGCTGTGGAAAAAGCTTCGCAATGGCATCGGAGGAAAATAAGTAAATCGACCGATCGATTTATTGCCGAATTGACCTCGTGTGATGAATTGGCAATTGGGTGAAGCCCCAATTCAGCGAAAGACGGAATAAAGCAACGTGGCATTCGTCTCGTTGTTTACCGAAGGCCCACGTTGCTACAACTGTCCCGAGGGAAAAGAATATTGATGCAATTGGCGAAGTTCGTAAGCAAAGCGCGATCTCGAAACATTTAGCCATGCTCCAATGACAAACCAATCGAAGCAATTCAACGAATCCATGAAGATGTCTGATGACCTACTAGAAAAAGCTACTGGAGTGTAAAACGGTAAGCAAAGTTTTTATTTTACTGTATGGAGCATGGGGTCAAAAAAATCGTACTGCGATACCAACATCATTCACATTGCGGCATGACACGGGATACCTCGACTCCAAAAATGTATGGATGTAAGGGCTTCCCAATAGGGGCACTCGACTTTGACAGTGTATAGCGGCCATGTTGGTGAAGCTACAGCTGCCAAATTTGGAGGTTATAGTACTTCATGTTGGGCAAATCATCATGGAAAGTTAGTGTAGCAACGCGTGTAAATAATTGAACATTATCAAAATAAGCGCTCACGTCCACCGTAATAATGACGTAGCTATGTGATTTTTACGATGCACACAATTGTCCTGTTAAAAAAAAACAACACCCGTACGTCATCGAAACGTGGAGACTGCAGAAAACTGCTGCAGTGAACGAGAGTGTGCAGTCGACTCAACAGGACAAAGTTTAACGATTTGCACGCGTTGCTCAACCCCGTAACTTTCCATGGTGTTTTGTCCACCATGCATTACTATAACCTCCAAATTCGACAACTGTAGTTTCACCAACATGGCCGCTGCACACTGTCAAAGTTCGAGCGCCCCTATTGGAAAACTCGTCACTAGGAAGCGTTGGACTGCGAATGAAATCGTTTGCTGAGAGTATGCAGAAAAAGCAAATTGCAGCCGCTGAACAAGGCTTCAACACAATTTTAACAAAGAAAATTTGGGCAACCTTATCAGGCAAAAATTTAAACGCGTTTGTCATTGAATTTCAACTTTCGAACCGGTGGGACAAATATTTCCAAAACTGATTCACCAAATTGAATAATTCGACTTTTCGATCGAAGAGTATACATTTTGCCAGGATGTGAACCTGTTATATATTAAGTTTATCAAAAATTATTCTTTTTGAGGATGTTTAACGAAATATCGGAAAAATAGATTTTTTTTTTAACTTTGATAGGTTCAATCCAATATTTTATGGAGCTTGACCATTTTTCTGGATTTTTAAATGCAGATGAATAACTGCAAGCCTAGACGCCTCACTATAGAAAAAAAGATTCCTAAATGCTACTGTAAAACGCACCACTAACTCAATATATTCGCATATCGAATAAGCAACTTTAAAGTATAAAGCTTGAAGTGTAAATTCAAAACAGCATTTTTGTTTGCAGGGTTAGGCTACTGTGTGAATTAAAAAAAATCGTTCGTCTTTTGAGGCAATTCAAATTGACGAGGAAGCTCCAACATTGTGCAGGAATCGCAGATTGAAGGTTAACTTATGATTACAACGAAAGAACTGCTGGTAACAGCTCAAACGTTTTTTCTTTCAAAACTATGGCAAAGGTTATACAGTCAATAAATATCGCGATATTCGTCATGCCGTTAATAATTACGGAGTGTCTCCCCGTCCGGTTATCGGACGAATAAACGTACGTTATTCGTCCGGATAGCGGCTAAGTTCACGCCGTATATCCAGTAGGCTTACATATTGTGATTTGTGTAAGCTAGTATCCGGACGAATGACATATATATAATTGTCCGGATAGAATGTGTTGAATTGTATTATTCGGAAGAATAACATACACGTGTAGTCATCCGAATAAAATCTTTATAATTTTGTTTGGGTTTGTTTGGTTTGGGGCGTTGTACAAGGTGAACCACGTGAACTGAGCTGCTATGCGGACGAATAACATACGTTTATTCGTCCGATAACCGGACGGCTAGACCCAGCGTAATCATTATTTATATCTAAACGCGTCAGCAAGTAGTCCATTACGACGTGTGCGCACGTCTGTTTGGAACGATGAACCGTCTTGTGCTGAGGATATCGAGATAGTTATTTGATATTTAATATTTATTGACACCGATATTGACAGGATCGCGATATATATTGACTGTCTAACCCTTGCCTATGTTTTTCAAAACGGTGTACCCTATTTCTCGACTTTTCATTAACGGAGTGACTTGAAATTTGTTGCACTCATCCAGTGTAACAGTAGTTTAGTCCTAACCGACCTTTTTCTTCTTGACATTTCTTTTTCATCAGTTATTAACGTTAATGTCAATTTTTCTAGAAAATTCGACAAAAAAGCACTTTTTTCATCGAAACACGATAGGAAAATAAAGCTCGGTCAACTATTAGCCAATATGGCCTATTTAAAAAAAACGCTTCAGATCAAACGGGTGGCCAAAATCAAGTACACCGTTCAACCCGTCACGAGATTGTTCATAACTTCTTTAATAATACGTTTTTATGAAATTTGCTAAACAACCTTGTTGATGTACATACAAACAAATGTCCCAACAGCTTTCACAATAATCTTACTTATTCCTCCAAAATTAATGTTTTTAAATAACCCTGATTTTCGCGTCGTCACAGTAGCCTAACCTCTTAAAGTACAAACAACAAAACACGAAGATTCAAAATTCTTATTTTGATTGGTTTGTTTTTTTTCATAAACGAAATCCTAGTAATGTCCTCTTTTACCGTTCGTGGCCGGAATCTCCCTTTCATTCATTCAAATGGCACAAACTCGGCTCTCGCTACATAAATCTGAAAAACTCACATAACACAACAATGCATGTATATATATCTTTTTATCTCTCATATCTCTCTGTCTCCGTCTCATTCGTGGAGCAAAAGTTTGGGTGCTCCATTCTCCTTTTTTCTTTCATTACGCTTTTGTATAACAAAATATACTATCCGGTCATCGTAACATTATTATCAATACTCTCGCCATTTCTCGTGCACAATCTTTTTATACACATCCTTTACGTTTGTTCAACCAACATCCGGCAAAAATAATTGTTTACAGCCGTTAGAACGTGCTTCTTCAAATAATCCATATAAGGTACAAAAAAAACGTCATCCCTTCTCCACGCAATATTACCAGGTATTAAAAAATGCCTGTCCGATTTGAGCTACCTCCAAGTCGATATTTTTTCCCATTTGATTTACACAAAAAATTCGTTCAAACTGAAATAACTCAGAGGTGTGAACTTGACTCGAAAAGTTCAATTTTGGCATTTTTTTATACGTAATAATATCGTTAGAAACGGCACGAGTTGATTTTCTTTACCCACGCTGATGTACTTGTTTATGAGGGGATTTGAAAAACAAAACGTATCTCGCTATTTTTCCACAAAGAAAAATCGTTTTCTCCACACGGAGCATGTTAAACGTCACGAAGATACCTCAGCACGGTATGCTTTCTCGAGCGGTTATCACAATTCAAAAAGTGCAAACATTCGAAAATAATCGATAAACTACAAGAAGCCAAAAATACAGTAACAAAAGAAAAATCTTTTTGTTTTGCAAACGCCCCAATATACTTGCAAGTGACGTGTCTCGATGAAAATAAATATATCCACTCTGCGACCTAGGCCAATTTTGACGCGGCCTCAGCAGCGTTCCGAATTTCTGCGCGCGAACACGCGCCAATTCACAAATTATCGTAGCTTTCTCCATTCGCAAAATTCCATTCGATTCGTTCGCGCCACGCGCGCATCGTGGCGAAAGACAAAAATTAAATATACATCGAAATATTTGTATATTTATGCATATATGTTACATCCAAAACCCATTTTCATCTCAAACGCGTTTTACCCGGTAAAAAATTAGGTTTGTCTAAACGCCTTCGTTAGAACTGATTTTTTCCTAGTAAAAAAGCGAAACCCAAACAAACGTCATTCGGAAACAGATTTCAACTGGTTCGTTTCGTTGGAACTAGTTTTGGCTTTCTTTAGATTTTTAACAACTGGTTATCCTTGTTAAGACGAGTTTTAACCAACGTGCCCATTTATTTATCATTAAATTCTTGTTTTTTTTTCCAGGAAGAAACAAGAACAAATATGTACAACGAAAGCCATACGTAAGAACTGGTATTTACTATAGGGAAAACGCGTTTAAACTGAAAACGGCTTTTACCCGTAACGTGTAGCAGGGACCGGCGGATTAGTAGATCGCGTCTTGGAGTCACGCCCCCCTCCCCGCTATGTCTCGATAATAGCCATGATTTAAAATCCGCTCATTATCTAAGCCAATATTGGCTGTTGGGAATGCGATAGTGGCTTAAGGAATACTCGTGTATGCATGGTATCAAGGTAATTCTCTAACCGGCTCGCTCGACCGGGCGATATATAGACGTTTCATTCATCTTCACTTTTTTATACATTTTTTTCATATAACTACAGCGCTCGTTTTCGGTTAAGGACTTTTTCTTTCACTTGGACGTGTTAAACAATTTATATATATATATATATATATATAACACATATATTAATTCTAGATTAGTTGATTTATATATATATATATATATATATATATATATATATATATATATATATATATATATGTCTATACTTTTTTTTTAATTTCTCACCTTTCTCGCCAAACCAAAAGCCGATCGGGAATACAGCCGTTTTTTCTTTTCTTCGAATACGGCTTTAACTTGTAACTAAGTACTGCGTGATTATGCACTCTGGATAAATATAAATCACTCGCGTAAAAAAAAATATACAAAACATGTGTGACGCGTGATATATATATATATTTGTATGTGTGTATAATACCGGTCAAAAATTTTCGATCACTTTGGATAAAAGCAAAATAATAATAATAATATAATTCATTTTATTTCTTATTTTACGAAGATACTATATAGTTCTATAAACTGAGCTACATTATTGATATATTTTGGCAATTATCAAAAGTGATCGAAAAGCTTCGACCGGTACCGTCTGTATTTGAATAATCGGCAACGAGAATCGCTTATCCAACTGCTTAATGTAAACACTCACGCTCTCAAGCGCGAATACACCTACTGCGTTATTTTTTATTTCTCATCGCCGTATTCATTTCATTTTTTTCTCCCTCGATCGGAAGAATATTCAGCTCTAAACGAATTTTCGCTATTGTCGTGATGGACGATGGTCGTGAACGCAAACGCCTTAGTTCAACGGTCCAACTATACATGTTGTTTTTTTTTCTCTTCGTTTGTTCACTCGTTGGTAGGTTGACACCGGCGCATCCGTTTTCTCCGTTTATACCTTCTTGAGCATGGGTAGATTCAAGACTTCCGGTACTTCGATGTCTTCCAAGCGGATATTAGACGGATTGAAGGGGAATCTCACGGGGAAAGAATACTTCAGGTCCATGAGTAGCTGCGGACAAAAAGACGCATGTTCAACAGGATGTTTATCGACGAACGAAGGTTTGCGCGAGTTTGTCTCCAGTGCTGGAATCAAATGTTTTCCGGCATTGAACAGGCGTAGAATTCATGGCTGTTACGCATATGGAAAACACGGGACTGAGAAAACTCAGGAAATTTCTTTCCTCCTGGAATAATCGGGGAAAAATCAGGGAATTTTGAATTCTTCTAGAATTTAATGTTTGCAATAATTACGAAAGACGAAGCCAACTTGAAGAAGAAAAAAATCGAAAAGTATATTTTTATATATTTTTAATATTTATATTATTCTTTGTTATATACGAAAAAAAGTTACGTCAGTGCCGAACAGAAAATTGCAAAACTAGGTTACTCCAAAGCGATATACATTTGCATTTGACTTCTCGATACACAACCACACAATTATCATTGTAAATAAGTGTTTATATTTATTTTTTATTCATTGGCACCGACATGAAAGTTTCTGTCTATAGTAAAGAACAGATTCTGTATTTGCTTTTAACGCATCTTTTTTTTGAGAGCATCGAGAAGTTGGTTCAAAGCATTAGATATAAGGACTAGCATATAATTGCAACTGTATGAACACGTGAGTGGGCTATGAAAAACGCAAAGCGTTCTATAACGACGAATGAAGAATTCATGTATCTTTTCATTCACAGTATTTAAATTATTCTGCGAATATCCGTTTTTTGCTGGATTTATGTTAAATGTATATAAAATGTATATAAATGTTATATAATGAGTATAAATAGCCTTAAATGGAATGTATAAAAAGCTTATGTGGAAAAACTGGAAAAGTCAGGAAATTTGAGAGTCAATGATGCGTAACAACCATGAAATATTTGATTGACGATAAGTTGGGATCGAGAAAACGAAAAAATCCGCTGGATGTGCTTCTAACGCAACACCATCAGAAATCCACCATCATTGATGGATTTCCATTCGTGGACCACCAAATCGAACCGGAAGGTCCAACATACGGCCCAGGAATCGGAGATTCAAGGTAAACTTATTTTATACGCGTTTTTCCTCGAAACCATACTTCCTTTTGAATATTGAAGCACGATAACAAAAAAAAAGCTCGGTTAAGTCTGAGCCAATATTGTCCATTTAAAAAAACTCTATACTTAAATATGAAATATAAATTTTTAAACCTTGAAGCGTCAAACGTCATAAGTATTGATAATATCTTCAAACTGAAAAAAAGCCTCAAGCTTTTAAAATGTATATTTCATATTTTCGAAATATCTACGTTTATGCACCTTTTGAGTACTTGCGTCTATGATGAGTGACCAAGGAAAGGACTTTTTGTACTTAAACTCTTTTGATTCTTAATTTTACCGAACGTTATTTTTTACGTTTTACTGCAGTACCTTTTAAATACGAGCTTGTTTTTAAAACGTTTTTTTTTATCTCTTTCAGCAGCGCAGCTTTTTTCAGTTTACGTAATCGCGAAAGGTACGCAGGGACGGAGGAACATTTGGAGAACAACAAAAGTAACTCACCTGATCATTGTTCTCGCGGCGTTCCTCCAGTTTTACCTGAACCTTGCGTATGAAGGAGACGGGCACGCGCGTCTCGAATTCGTCCGCCGGTGTGTAAAGATTGAGAATCTTGACGATCTGATTGGCGGTGAGTCTGTTGCACATTTCGCAAACGGAATTGACATCCTCGTCGTTTTTGCGTGCCTGCAAGAGTTGAGCGGCCTGAACGATGGGCTGAAGTGCCTCGGCGCTCGAGGCCAGCTGCATGTCCCTCGCCCATTGCTCCAAATAGCTAAGATTGTATCTTATCTGCATTCCCTTGGTCCAGTGGCAAAGCTCGTTCCTCAGCAGCAAATTGTTCAGGGCGCTAGCGCACATGAAGTAGAACAATTGTTTGAACAATTGGGAAATAATTTCGGCGTCAACGTCGTGATAGCGAAGTGTACTGTGTACAGCGTTGAGCTCGTCGACGAGTTTGGTCAACTTTTGCTGCGTCGACTTTCTCTCCTCGCCGACCGACGAGGATCTCGCTCGTCCGGCCTCCTTGGAGTTCAGGCCTGAGATCGCCTCGTGCTCGAGGAGAGCCGGCACCGTTAACGCCTGAATTCTCTCCTTAAGATGCGTCACGATGTTGTTGAAGATCCAGAGCGCCACGTTACTCAACACGACCCGATAGTCGCCCAGATCGAAATTCCTCAGGCACTGCTCGTTCTGCCTCGGTGTGTTCTCGATCTGGAAGGGCTTGTCGCCCGAGTACTGCTTCATGTTGTGCGACAATCGCAGCGTGTTGCACAGCCACAGCACCGCAGAGTCGAAGTCGTCGCGCTTCTTTATCACTTTCTTCACCGCGTTCAGGTAACCCGTCAACAGGGAGCGCACCTTGTCGTCGTCGTTTATGCAGTCGGTGTGGCGTATGCACATGAAGAGGATGTAGGCTGGCAGACCCGGCAGAAGGGACAGTGCTACCCTTGGCTTCAGATCTGGTCATTCAGATCAGACATTGTTCGACGTGAGAAAATGGCGAATCATCAATTGTTATCCGTACGCTATAACATTGGGTAAGTATATTGCCTCCTCTATTTATTGAATTTTTGTCAGCTCTGTCAAACACGCTGTGATTAATATTGCGATCAATTATTTAAATCGAAATCGCGCCGCAGTTGCATTTGACTCGTTTGCATTGAATCAATTTGTACGCCCAAAGATGACAAGAAGCGTTTCCTTCCAGCGAAGCGAGAGAGTAATGAAATTCCCTTGAAATTGGTATTTTTGTTTACCTGTCATTTTGTTATAAGACGAGAAAAGTGAGGCTATGGATTTGCTTTTACAAACATTTAACGAGCATACATTGTTGCTGCATCACTTTATAGTATAGGAAATAACATTTGTTTCCCGAATGAAGTGAGCATAATTTCAAAGATCGATTTCGAGAGTACAACTGATAATATTGATTTCTAGCCTTAAGGCCTCAGGCCACTCTAGAGGCCGAAAAAATAGGCTTTTTGGGGATTTTTTTTTCAGAAAAACTACAAAATAAATCGAGATTTCGAAAAATGGTGTCTATCATACATATCAGTGACTGTATAATTTTTTTGAAGTGATAATTTATTTTTAATATATTTATTGTAATATTATATAAATATTATATTATTAATTATAAATATTAAATATGATATAATATAGTATAATATACAATATAAATTTATTATAATATATTAATATATTTATAAGCGATAAATAATTTTTTTGAGGCGATTAATTTCAAAATGGCGGCTGTGCAGCGTTTTTGCGATGACGTCTCCGTTTGACGGAAACGTAACTCAGACAATTTTCAACCGATTCACTTGAAGTGTTGAATATATCTTGAAAAATACATTGTCTATGGAAGTACGTAGGATTTTTTTTATATTGCGTAGCTTTTTTGTTGTTAACAATTATCTGACGATTTTTTAGGCAAATTTTTCACTTTCCACTTTAGAAGTGCGCCTTTTGGCCAAAAATTAATATATCGAAGAAATCCTACGTACTTCTGTAACAGTTATTATATATAATGGAAAGAAAAAAAATCATTGGCTCATTATAGTTAAAAAATTACAGGAGCCGTTCGTCCGGCCGTGGACTCTGGAAAAACGGAGACCTCATCGCAAAAACGCTGCACAACTGCCATTTTGAAATTAGTCGCTTCAAAAAAATGATTGTACACAGTCACTGATATGTATGATAAACACTCTTTTTGTAATCTCGATTTATTTTGTAGTTTTTCTGCAAGAAAAAATCCCCAAAAAGCCTATTTTTTCGCTCTCTGGAGTGCCCTAAGGCCTTAAAGGTAAAACTGCAGCTATCCATTTGCTGCGTCGTTCTAACTTCCCATTTGCCGTTGGAAATCGATGACATTTGTATTTACCATTTCTTCCGGTAATTTTGCAATTTACTACACGACAACGGTCGTGGCGCATTTTCAATATAATGGAAATTATAATTTAATAATATATAGTTAAGTTTAGTTTACTTGTTAATAATAATAGTTTAAGTTATAATTATAATCTAAAATTGTCCATGTTATTGCAAAAATCTCGTACTACGCTCATACAGATTAAACGAATAAATAGCTGAGTGTATTGCAACTTTTGTGCACTGCGGGCGCTGCGTTCGATTTCATTACCCCCACCCTATACTTTGCACGGAGGCAATAGGTGGACTCTTTTGGAATTGGAAGAAATCCGCTGGCGCGATGTCATTCACGGTGTATCGTTGGTGTACTTTGGTGAAAAATCCTCACTGGGAAAATCGTCTCCACTGATCTTTCGAACGCAACTGTTGCGTAGCAAGAGACGAACTTTTGCCACGCAACAAAATACCAAGCGTCCAAAGTGAGAAGATTCGATATTTCTCGAGGCAAACAATTCGCTTGGCGTTTTCCACGCTTTCCGCTGATTGAGTAATCGTTGAAAAAACAAAATTACCGATAACGAGATGTCTTATGATGATGTTGATATCGCCCTTCTTGAACTCGAACATGCCCTCGTAGTCGCGTTCTTTTTTGCGAACCGCCGGCATGTAATTTCCGCTCTCGGAGTGAGTCGTCGTCGAGACAATGCCGGAGTCGTTTGCCGACTCTGTGCCATCCGGTACTGCGATAGAAGTTTTTGTTTTCATTAGCTTCGAAACGGCGTTATTCGTCGTACACGCGTACGTATACGCAACATCGTATTGGGAAGTGAAAAATATGATTCGGTGAGTTTCATGGTCGACAGTTGCACGATAATTGCCACGTCCAGACTGGCCGGGTTGCCTCGCGAGGCAGGCCGCCTCGGTTCTTGCCTCGGCCAGTCTGGGCACGGCTCGCGAGGATCGATAGTATGGCGATTGAATTTTCGTGATAAACAGCTAGCGCTGATGATCAAATTTTTGTTTCTCACGACCGTCCTCGATATGAAATTAAAAATTCTCCTTTGGCGCAGTACCCGAGTGCCCAGTCTTTGCAGCGAGGATTCGAATTCCATATCGAGTCGGAAAAACTCACCGGCACCCTTGTGCATCATGCAGGCACGATCGCGACATTCCCGATTATCGTCTAGTTCGACTTTCGCAAGCGTCACGGAACAACAAACTCGTTTACGCATCGAACTACTCAGGGTAATGCTTTTATCTTCGTACGGACAAATATTTTCGTCAGTTTACTCACGGCCTGCTTCTTTCAGTCGCTTCGCCAAAATCTTGCACTGCTTCTTCAGCTTTCTGCAATCGTCTGCAACCTTGTCGAACTTCTCTTGCAATTCCTACGTGCGAAAATGTCGAGAAATCGTTATCTTCTGCTTTCGCGGTGGGGAATGAAGTCGATGAACAATTTTGAAATTTTCGTGGAAAGAGGAACTTATTTTTGTGGTGTAAAAAATAATGAGCGATTTTGTAGAATAATTCTACCGTATTTTGAAAGAAACTTATTGATTGCCAAAAACAAAAGATGCAAGTTTCACATGAATACGTATTAATAACGAAAATATTTTCGTTAATAATACATATTTGTGTAAAATTTGCATCTTTTGTTTTTAGTAATGAATCAGTCTTTTCTAAAACAACGTAGAATTATTTTAGAAAAGACGCTCGTTATTTTTTACACCGTAACTTTATATCTTTTATCTATATAAATATATAAATATATATAAATATATATATATATATATTTATATATATATATATGTGTGTGTGTGTCTGTATATATATAGATAGATAGATAAAAGATATGAAGTTACGGTGTCAAAAATAATGAGCGTTTTTTCTAAAATAATTCTATGTTGTTTTAGAAAAGACTAATTCATTACTAAAAACAAAAGATCCGGTGTGAAAAATAATAAGCTTTTTTCTAAAATAACTCTACGTTGTTTTCAAAGAAGAGCATTGATACCAAAAACAAAAGATGGAAAGGACTGGAATGAAATAAAAGAAAAAAGTTAAATAGATATACATGTACATAAATATATATGTAGAACTTTTATCTTTATATGTATTTATATATATCTATATATATATATAAACGATATCTATTTACGGTGTAAAAAATAATGAGCGTTTTTCAAAAATAATTCCACGTTGTTTTCAAAGAAAGTAATTGATTATCAAAAACAACAGATGCCAGTTATTTGTGTGTGTGTGTGTGTGTGTGTGTGTGTGTGTGTGTGTGTGTGTGTGTGTTTTTATTAACAGATATTTAAAAACCACATTAAATAAATAAATGCAACGCACCAAATTTTCCGAGGTCAATCTCGCGATCTCGTGCTGCATGTAAGCCTCGTTTTGCGTCTGAGGTGCTTTGCTCAAGTTAACCGAGAGTAATTTCTGTTGCTTGAGAATCTCCTCCTGGAGTCTGTCGATTTCGCCGCGCCACTCGTTCCTCTGCGTTCGCCAGCCTTTTTCCTTGCTCTGCAGCTCGTCCTCGAGTTGTCTTCATAATCAAGAGGGCGAGTATTTTTATATATTTTTTGTCCTTAAGTTATTTTGTTTATCGTATCGAGAAGCGTTCCAACTCAAATCGAAAGATCTTGGCAAATTATCTCGGCGTCGGAATTCATGGCATACGATTAGCCAAATATTTATTGCGTGTTTTTTTTTATGTCTCGACTACAATTTCAACGAAAAATGGTGTAAATAATATTTGAATTAAGGCAGGACACCGCTGTGACGGGTGAAAAAATCGTTTTTTTTTCCATTTTCTCAAAGTATACATATTCCGCAATGTGTGAAAAAAATGTCAAGTTAAAATATTGAAAATTGCGCAACGATTCACGTATACTAAAGCTTTTAATCAGGTTTTTCTTGAAATGACTTTTCTCGACCTGGCCGGAATCATGACTCTAACTGTCCGATTTTAAATTGAAAAAAAAAACGCAACTTTGCGTAGTTGCATCAGCTATCGTTGTACGTAGCCGTTAATTATTTTTTAAGCTTCCGCATATAAGTAAAAATTTCACCAAAACTACACTTTTCTTTGGGCATTCTGTGATTTTTTTCTTCAAAAAAACAGGTACTTAAAGCGAGAACTATATATATATATATATATTTATAGATTACGAAACTTTATTATTTTTATTTTTCAGACGAACCATTGTCACGTTGTCGATGCAGCCATTGGACCGCATTTTTTATACAGAGGCTGTGTTATACCACAGTAACGTTGTTCGTTTTTAATTTTTCGATATAACCATTTACACGAAACAAGTTCAACGTATGCTGAATAACATACGTTTTTTTTTCTGAATCCCAAATAAATAATCTATTCAACGAAAAAAAAATAGGAAAAGACGACCTTTTTTCGGGCCGTCACAGTGGTGTCCTCCCTTAACAGGGCTAAGGTATCTGCTCAACTCACACTCTCGAGGCCCTTCGTTTCGTTTTAAGTCTACTGATTAAGACGAATTGGCATGCATAAATGGTAAAAAGAAAACAACAAGAGTCGGATTAGAAAATCATCATGATGTTGGGATCTGCGAGGCGCGTTACTTCAATCCTACTAATTTTTCCAGTCTATCTCGTCATATATATGAGAAAAGGTGATTTCGCAGACAATCGACTGTGAGAAGAATCCTCATAGCAGCCAATTGCCCCCTAACTCAAGACTACGTCAACCCCAATGTCTTCGGAATCTCGTTTGGACGAAGGTGACCATATCTACATAAAGATCATTTCAAAAACTGTTCCGGCTCAAAAATCAATGATGGGCTCACAAAATAAAGTTCAGGCTGTGCTCGAAACAGCCAGTTGTGCTGGTAGTAAATGTGACAGAAATAACGTTTGAAAAGTATACTTTCCCCACGAATATAATATATATATAGATATTGCGGCGAAAATATTGGAAGTCCAATTAAGTCTGCGCCGTTTTTTTTTATCAAAAATTGAGAATTAATTGTGAAGGAACGGTGCTTTGTGTTTTATTCAAATTGAAATTGCTTGTTGAGTCACTCCTAATGTAAGTGCAAGGCCTTCTTGCGTTTGGCACGAATCTCCCTCCAATAATGCTTCCAATTCCGCGTCTTCGTACACTTTCGGCCTTCCGCTGCATGATCTATGTCCTCGACGTCAAACTCACCGTTCTCAAACTTTCGAAACCACTCACGACAACTTCTCTTACTCAAAGCAGCCTCACCATATGCATCTACAAGCAATCGATGCGCCTCAGCTGCAGATTTCAGCAGAAAACTCGACATTTTCGCACGAAAAGAATTATGGTGATGCTGACGCAAAATCGCAAATATTTCAAGGTTATGGTCTTGTCAGATGTCCAAGCTTACGATATGGCGTTTTACATCTGACAATTTCAACCGTAACCTGCTGGTGGGGCCATCTTTTGTCAAACGGCGGGGACTTATTTGTACTCCCAATAATAATATACATAAATATATATATATACACACACATGAATATGAAATATATTTGCGGCGAAAAAAATATATATATGAATATGACATAACATATATATATATGAAATTTTTATACCGTTGTCAACTAATTATTTCCTACCTGTTGATTTTCTTCTGGGCTTCGAAAGCCAGCACCAGTTCACCGTCCTCGTTGACGATGTCGACATCGCGGCCATAGTTTGAACCGAGACTCTTCATTCTTCTCGTGTGGTCGGCCAAAACGGTGTGCAGCTGTATACACTCCTCCCGCCTCCGCTCGAGCTCCTCCTGGAGAGCGTCGAATTGTCCTTTAGGGATAAAAAAAACCAACTCAGTAAAAACATTACACTTTTTATCGATTTTTTTTCTTCATCTTGCAATGATGGAATCGTTCACGTATAATTGTAACCGACTTTTTTTCCAACGTAGATACGTCTGATCAAAATTCAACTCCGAAGTTTGGATAAGGTGCACTGCAATGTTTTTTGGGACAAAAAATGTATGCGAGCAATTCGGGACGGTTACTTGAGAAAAATCGGACGTCGCCGCAGTTAATCTTTCTGAGTGACTTTAGATTGCGCTCATTGACCAAAATTCTAGCACAATTAGCGAGTCTTATGGGAGACTGGCTTTAATTGCTCGAATTTCAATATGGGCCGGAAACGATGCAGCGAACTCACGCAAACTTCGAAATTTCGTCGGACGAATCGACATCTAAAAAAAGTGAGTAAGCTTCAATGTCAATCGGTAGAACGCTGGACCTTCTTCGAATTAAAGGGCTACATCTATCTAGGTGAGTAAAAAGATTGCGTATCCTAACAATATTTTTATTCGATAGTATCACCTTTTAGCTATCTAAAATTTGAATGAGCTACAGCTTCGAACAGTCGCCCGGGGGAGCAGCACCCTACTTCAAATATTACGCGAAGTTTTTTTCTCGAAACAGTTTACAAAGTCGGTGGACATGATATTTAGAGAACCACTTGATGGATTCTTTCCAAATTTACAGGATATACGACGAGAAACATTTGAAGGTCGTTAAAGATCTCACTTGTTAAAAATCGATCTTCCTTTTTCAATATTTACGTAAAAATAACGACTTTTTTCATCGATTTTGTATACTTGAGTTTCAATTCGTCGCCACGTTGTTAAAAAAAGATTTTAAAGGTTGACGAACGTCAACAATTCGTATTTATCGTTAACTCGGATGACCCGATTGGTTTTTAGATTTCAGGTGGACCGTTCAACCTTTCCTTGACACACTGGGTCATTTCGACCCGAACGAAATTGATGATAAAATGCTCATTTTCCGAAAATTGAGAGTTTTCGATCATTTTTTACAATTCATTTTTATATTTTAAGTATTTCAATTATGCAAATTGCGATTTTTTGAAGGCCTCCAATATACAGGGTGCCCTGTTACGAATAAATGATCCTGCAACTGTCGATAGGTTAGATCATGTTCTACTACATGCTTAAATTTCAGTTTAGTCAAAGGCCCAGGGTTTTCGAGATAAAAATCATCTGCTTTTGGTTTTTCGCATGCCATTTCTACAATTGATAACTCTTTTTGACCTGGTGAAAAAAAAATAATACTCTTGGTTATTTGTTTTATCTAGCAAAGTCTTTTTTTAGTCTCAAATGTTAAGGAAACTTTATGAAAGAAAGATCTTATGCAGAATTCACACAAACCAATTCGAACATCTGACTTGGATAGCCTGCAGTGTAAAAAAAGTGTACTACATACACTTTTATACTACGTACACTTTAGTATAAGTGTACTTAGTATAAGTGTATTTAGTGTGTACTTTAGTATAAGTGTGCGTAGTGAATACACTTTAGTATAAGTAGTAAAGTAGTAGTAATAAGTAGTAAAGTTTAGTAGTAAATACACTTTAGTATAAGTGTACTTAGTATAAGTGTATTTAGTGTGTACTTTAGTATAAGTGTATTCAGTATAAGTGTAAACTTCAGTATAAGTGTATTCAGTATAAGTGTCAACTTTAGTATAAGTGTATTCAGTATAAGTGTAAACTTTAGTATAAGTGTATTCAGTATAAGTGTAAACTTTAGTATAAGTGTATTCAGTGTAAGTTTAAACTTTAGTATAAGTGTATTTAGTATAAACGTACGTAGTAAATACACTTTAGTATAAGTGTACGTAGTAAATGGACTTTAGTTTAAGTGTACGTAGTAAATGGACTTTAGTGTAAGTGTACGTAGTAAATGGACTTTAGTGTAAGTGTACGTAGTAAATGCACTTTAGTATAAGTGTACGTAGTAAATGGACTTTAGTGTAAGTGTACGTAGTAAATTCACTTTAGTATAAGTGTACGTAGTGAATACACTTTAGTATAAGTGTACGTAGTAAATACACTTTAGTGTAAGTGTACGTAGTAAATACACTTTAGTAGAAGTGTACATAGTAAATACACTTTAGTATAAGTGTACATAGTACATACACTTTAGTATAAGTGTACGTAGTGAATACACTTTAGTATAAGTGTACGTAGTGAATACACTTTAGTATAAGTGTACGTAGTGAATACACTTTAGTATAAGTGTACTTAGTATAAGTGTATTTAGTGTGTACTTTAGTATAAGTGTACGTAGTAAATACACTTTAGTATAAGTGTACGTAGTAAATACACTTTAGTATAAGTATACGTAGTAAATACACTTTAGTATAAGTGTATTTAGTATAACTGTACGTAGTAAATACACTTTAGTATAAGTATACGTAGTAAATACACTTTAGTATAAGTGTACGTAGTACATACACTTTCGTATAAGTGTACGTAGTAAATACACTCTAGTATAAGTGTACGTAGTAAATACACTTTAGTATAAGTGTTCGTAGTAAATACACTTTAGTATAAGTATACGTAGTAAATACACTTTCGTATAAGTGTACGTAGTGATTACACCTTAGTATAAGTGTACGTAGTAAATGCACTTTAGTATAAGTGTACGTAGTAAATACACTTTGGTATAAGGTGTACGTAGTAAATACACTTCGGTATAAGGTGTACGTAGTAAATACACTTTAGTATAAGTGTACGTAGTAAATACACTTCAGTATAAGTGTACGTAGTAAATACACTTTAGTACAAGGTGCACGTAGTAAATGCACTTCAGTACAAGGTGTACGTAGTAAATACGCTTTAGTACAAGGTGTACGTAGTAAATACGCTTTAGTACAAGTGTACGTAGTAAAGCATACTACGTACACTTTAGTACACGTGTACTACGTACACAAAAGTGTACTAAAAGTGTACTACATGGCGATTACTTTAAAAAGTTGCTTATTTTTTAGACTTGGATCTTATACTTTTACTAAAGTGAAATTCCAGCATATAGGACATGATATGACCTATCGACAGTTGCAGGATTATTCATTTATAACAGGACAGTCGGTATGTACCGTTGCGTTTAAAAAAATGCTTTTCTTTATCACCGACCGATCACTAGGGGAAAATTCGACATTTGGTAATTTTTTTCCGGCCTCTAGGTAGATGTAGCCCTTTGAATATCTAGTTAATGATCGCACCCATAAGTTGATGCTGAGCACTCGATACATTGGACTCGGCGACTGTTTTCCTCAGCACTCCCAAATCGTGCTTCAACTGAGCGTTCTCCATCTCGAGTTCCTGGAGCTGCGCAGAGAGAAAAAGGCACATTCTCATCATGGAAAATCGACCGAAAGAAAATGTTCGTGGCTCGTTGAAACATTGCCGAATAAATGGAAAATAATTATTCGCCGTTCGTTCTATTCGTGGAGTGATTCAAGGATAACGTGGATTCGTTCGAGTTCGTTCGCGGGGTATGGCTGCGCGTGGTTTACCCTGAAGCTGTCCTGTGTCATGGAGTATTCCTCGGGACTGTGACGTTCCAAGTCCTCGACCATCCTCACGAGCCGTCCGTTGGCCTTCTCGACGTCCTTGAGTTTTTGCTGAAGCTTCAGCACCAGGCCAACGTCGACCGGAGGCTGCTGCTGCGCAGGCCCGTTCGTTTCCGGCGGCGATTTACCGGCCGACTGGGCTTCCCCGTCCGGCGGACTGTCCGATCGTTGCTGATTCCAGTCGATCGTCTCGACCCTCGAGTACGGGGTCGACGAGGACGCGGTCGATCGCACCGATCCGTATCCAAAGTCCTTCAACACGCGGTCATCATTACGCAAATAACAACGAAGCTACCTGCACCCGCATGATTTCGTTCTGAAGAAAAGAGCATATCCACTCACGATATTGTGATCGTCGGGCGGAAGTTCCGTGGAAACGATTTGTCCGCTTCCGCTGGATGCGTTGCTCAACGATCTCGAGTGTGCGGGGGCGTGCAACGCCAACTTTCTCTCCAAAACTTCCACGTGTTCCTCGAGGTCGTGATAATCCTTGAGCAATCGTTGATAAGCGTCGCGATCCTGATCCTGATCGAGCAGCAGCAGATCCTTCTCCTGTTCCAGGCGATTCTTCAGATTTTCCTCGGCGCCCCGTCGATCGACGTTCAACTTTTCACTCGCCATTGACAATTCCTTGCGCAGCAGTTCGTTCTCCTCGCGCAACTTCGCGTTCTCCTTATCCTTCGAATCGTCCTTCTTCTCTTGCTCGTGCAACAAATCCATTTTTTCGTCCCTCTCCTGCTTGAGGGCCTCCTTCATCTTCTCCAATTCCTTGTCCCTCTCGAGCACGACGCCGTTCAACTTCTTGTTCTCCGCTTCCACGGACTTGAATAGCTCGAGCCTCGACCTCAAGTCGATCACCTCGCTCTGCACCGTCTTCAAATGCTGATTCTCCTTCGTCTGCGAAATTCAATTGATTTTTCAACATCTTTTGATAATATTGTGGTGTTATTTTATTTGTGACAAAATGCTCGTGGGAATTGGTAGAAACGACTCGAGGCCTTAGGCCACAGCGAATTTAACAACTTTTTTTTTCGTATGATAAAGTGTTCCAATCGTTGAACGCTATCTTGTGTTTTTATTATTTCTCATTCACCTGCATGCATTTACTTATTTATAAAAAATTCATTACGTATATGGAGCTTGTAGCTATTGAAGTGTTACCTCACTTGTGCAAAAAAAGCTTCAATTGATAGAGAAAAAAATTATTTAATCAGCAACGGTGACCCGATTTGACGTCTCGTGGTAACTCAAAAAGTAAAGGCGTTTCAGGTTCCTCAGATAATTTTTTACAAATAACAATTAAAAAAAAATGTTTCTAATTAATTATTTGTTAAAAAATACGGTGTTCGATCATTGGGACATAGAAAATGCAGTGTGTCCCAATTATTGAACACTCGAATTCTCCAATATGGCGTCATTAAACCCATCAAAACATCGAGACAGTTAACGTGTGACAGATCGTGTGAATCGGATTTATTCAAACAAAAACTGCAAGTTCCTGAATAAACTTACCTTTATTCTTTTAATAATAACTCTGAGATCGTCAAATATATTTTTTATTTGTATTTTCGTGCAATAAACATATAAAGAAAAGTAAAAAGAGAATATAACCTAAATATAACCTAAAAATACGAATGTAATGTTCAATATTTTTTGCTCTCCGATATTTCAGGGACAAAATTTCAAGAGGGAAAGAGAATTCTCGAGAGTGTTCAATAACTGGGACATGCCTGTTCAGTATTAGGGGCATAGGCACTTCCAGTGTTCAACAATTGTGACATTTGCATGCTTCACATTGTGATTCTTTTTTTTCATTCAAAATCATTTTAAAATAATTTAAAGGGTGATTTTTCGATAGTAAACATCTCAAAGTATCATTTGAACATGAAATCGATGGTTTTTTCTTGACTTTATATTTTTTTCTCACCGAATTCAATGCCCCAGATCCTTAGCTGTTCAATAATTGGGACATTTACCTTACGCTCATCAAAATATATATGCGAAAAACTTGATGAAAAATTAAGCTCCGATTAAAAATGAAAAAAATTCCGAATAAAAAAATAAGAAAAGTTCTACAATGAAAAAAAATCTCATAAGATCCACTTATTATTGCAGTATCTATCAAAAAAGTATTCGTGTATCTATTTATTGTTGCGAAGTATAAGGTTTATATGTTCACCCATGACTCATCCAGTTACCCCTAAATAAACATTGTTGGGACCTTACATCATTACCTTATCCAAACCCCCAGATGGGATAACCCTGTTAAAACGTAAGGACGTTATCGATACTTCCCATCGCAGGCGTGTCCCAATACTATATGTATCAGAACCTTGAGAGGCATTCCCAATTTAGGGTTCACCTAAAAAGATCCTTACGCCGTACAGGGTTGTCCCTATGAAAATTTCTAGTCGGCTTGTAAACATAGCCAAATGCCCCGTCGTCCGCGTGCCCAATCCTTGGTTAATCTGCGCAAGTATACCAACGAAGTCACGACTCACGATTTCGTTTATTCGATGCTGCATAGAGATGATTTTCTTCTCGAGTCCCTTGTTGAGGCTCTTGACGTGTTCGACGCTCCGAGCCTCGGCCTTCAATCTTCGGAAGACGCGCCTAGCCAGGAACTTCCTGACGCAGCACTGGACGATGACGACGTCATTGATTTTCTTGCGACACGCACGACGCACGAGGTAGCCCCTGACGAATCGTTGTATCGTCATGACTGCGCGTTCGTCTCTCATCTTCTCGTATCTCACTCGTGCCATCAGACCACGGCCGTAAGCCTGCAGTCCAACGACGGTGCGTTTGATGCGCCGGAAGCGCGTTCTCACGAGCCAACCCTTGACGCAAGCTTGGATCCTCACCGCAGCCCTTTGCCTGCGTATGCCCTGGGCCTTTCTTCGGGCCAGGCAGCCTCTCGCGTGCCTCTGAAGGCCGAGAACGGCGCGTCGAATTTTGCCGTACCTCGCCCGACAGATCCAACCACGCACCATCTTTTGGATGACGACGCAGGCGTCTCGCTGCCTGTCGCCGCGCAGCTTCTCCAGGTACGCCACCTGACCCGCCCGGAACAACACCTTCGTCTTGCCGAACTTGAACTTGTCGTCGTCCTTTATGTACGCGGCGAGTATGCGTCGACAGGTCTCCCGAAGGTCGTTCCTACGTATGTCCTTGAACTTGCAGAGACAACGGAAGCGCTGAAAAAAGTCCGCGTACGTACGCTGGCTCGGAAAGCCAGCTGCTGATATTCTTATCGTCTCCAGGACACCGCAGGCTCGCAACTGCTGCACCGCCCTTTTAGGATTGTACTCGAAGGACTCCTTCGTGTCGTTCGGCTTTATGCAACGCACGTAATGAGGCGTCGTCGCGTTCAGCGTCGACATCAGCATGTTCAACGAATCCCGAAATTGAGAGCCAACCTGTACGGTTGGAGAGCAAAAAATGTTAACATTAAGGATGTTGAGTCCCAAATCGCAAGAGATAATGAAATTCGGAAAATTTTGTACGTTTTTGTATAAAGTATTTCAGAGGTCGTGTAAAAATTTCATGACAATCAAGAAGCTCGTTATTGAACCATTAACATTCACAAATTAAACGTTGTCTTATGGAAACTGATTTAACTTTGCAATAAGTTTTTTTTTGGTCTCTCAATTTTGTAATATCTACAATACACTGAAAACAACGGAAACAAAACGAAGTTTATTGATTTTTATATTTCTTTAAACATTTTTTTCCTTTTCTTTAAAACTTGTTTTTATTTCTTTAAAAAAATGTTTTATTTCTTTTAAAAATTGTTTATTTGTTATTATTATATTTATTATATTATTATAAATTTATATTGTTATTTATAGATTGTTGTTTTTATTTCTTTTAAACATTTTTTAGATTTTTTTAAGTCCTTTGTAAAAAAATTTAGAGTTTTAAAGTTAAATTAAATTGTTGATAAATTGTTGTTTTTATTTCTTTTAAAAATTGTTCTTAACAAAATGTTAATTTTTTAATAACGAGCTTCCTAATCGTCGTGAAATTCTAACACGACCTCTTAAATACTTCATACAAAAACATAGCAAATTTTCCGAATTTTCTTATCATTTTTTATTTCAACCCTTGAGGAGGTTGAAGTAATGATGATAGAATTCTGAAAATTTGGTATGTTTTTACATGAAGTATTCAGGAGGTCGTGTAAAAATTTCATGACGATTAACAGGCTATTTATTGAACAATTAACATTAACATGTTTCATAGGGACTCAACATCCTTAAGGCGTTATATGCAGTTGGAAATTTCAAAAAATCGATTTTTTTATTGCATTTTCGGAATGTACAGATATGTGAGTATATTGCTTGAAAATTTCATATCGATCCGGCAAATATTCTTGGAAATACACGCGTATGAAGCATTCCACACCAAGTGAAACACTAAAAAATCATGTGATTTTTAAATGGGCCCACAATTTGTTTTCAAGTTCATTCGAGTGTCAAAAGCAACTGCAAATTTTTTTAGATTTTTAAATTGGATTTTACACTCGAATTTGGACACCGGGAAATTTTTCTCGTTTTTTTTCGATTCATTATACTCTAAAAGTGATGCATTGTACAAAAAAAACGTCGAAGAAGAATGTTTAGGTTTTCGAATGTACTTTTCAATCATACATGTTTCGTAACTGTTAAAAATACTGCTAATGTATTTTTCAACGAAATAAGGTAAACATATTTTTTTACGTCAACTTCGCCCACTTTAATTTTTTTATAAATTTGACAGAACTTTCGTTGATGTCATAACAAACCACGGAAAAATTGGCATGATGGGGAATTCGTATCTTCCAATTATTTTTTAAGGTTAACTGATGAAGAATTTTATCGAACCATGGATATTGAATATCGACCATTGTTTTAGGCACAACAGTGGAGTGCGACGAATGTTTAGCGCTATCTAGAGCCATTTTGTCCTCCTCCTTTCAATTCAATTATGGTTTTGTTTGTCTGCCTCGAAATTTTTCATTTTTTAAATCTTTTTATCGTTAAACAATGAGTGAATCATAATATGGTTAGTCTACTAATCCAAAAGCCACCGATGAGAAAACCATATTGAGCAAAAAAAAGTATCGCATCGTCACTTTAGACGCTAAAAAGGCTATTTTCATGATTCTCGTTTGATAGGTTTATATTATAGATGTTGATGTAAAAGTTGTTACACTTAATAAATACACTTTCGAAATACATTTAAAACAACTTTTTGTGTATTTATGTAATCCAAACAAACTTCAAACGGGTTTTTCTCGAAACCCTTATTAAATTCTTATGAAATTTTAACCACCTATTCTTTACAACTATAGCTATAGCATATATCAAGGATTTTTTTTTAAATTTTGATATTTACTATTTTTTTTGGCAAAAACGGTGAAAAAAACACGTTTTTTTGTTTTTTTTTCAGAAAATGTCCGCCTTATTGTTATTTTTGCATATATCAAAAATCGTATATGCCGTTAATATACTGAAACTCAAACCGTTTGACTTTTTTGTTTCGGATGATCCATCTCCGAGATTTCATCAACAGCGCAGACCTACCATTTTTTTAGGACATTTTTTTAACTATCTTTTTCGTCTATAAATAGTGACTTGGATAAATAATTTTTTTTTTTTGTTTCGAAAGTGGATTTATTAAGTGTAACAACTTAAATGACCACTCAAAAAATGTCAATTTGCCATGCAAAAAACTATCAGCTTTTTAAGCGTAATTTGGAACTTTTTTTTTCAAAAGTCCGTCATTTTGTTGGATTTTAATTTTTTTCCCACCCTGCGTCATTGTACAGGCATTCTGGTTTAATGGACTTTTTAATCTTTATATTTCAGGCACCATGAAGGCCGCAATTTTTTTTTTTATTGAAGACTCGGGAGACTGCGCATAAGGCGCGGAAAATTGAATATTTTCATACAAAAAAATTGGCGTATATACATAATTTATACACAAATGTATCCTCGAAATTTCAAAACATTCGATGCAACACTTTGCTTTCAATAAATCCCCGAAAATAACCTTTTTTTTGGCCGGTCACACTAATGGTGCCCGTTAAAAAAATTCGGATCAATCTGCCAATAATTAAACTACGGTACTTTACAGATTGATTTTTTTTTCTTTCAACAGATCGCTCCCAGCCTCCTTTTCAACACTTTTTCCTTCCGTACCGTTTTTTTGTTTTGTTTCGGCGTGTTGATCGTAGGTTTTTGCGCTGAGATCTTGATCTTCGCGTGCGGCACGGACAACTTGGGGTCTTCGTCGCTGAATAATTTCTTCAAAAGTTTATTCTGCAACAAGAAAAATGGGTGTAATTGAAATAAATGTCTTAACAGATACGTTATACACGAATATAACATTACGCGAATGTAAGATTCGATGTGTACAAATGATGACAATAAAATAGGCAAGGATAATATATCATTCACGAACAGTACAGTGGACAGATGTTCGTTGGCGAAAAAACTCACGTTTCCACTTCTGAGCACTTCGATCTGTTCCTCCATCACGGTGTCGCGATTTTTCTCGAGGAAGCCCGTCGTCTGATATTGCACGAGGCCGGCGAAGTGGTGGATCAGAAATGCGGAAGTCTCGAACCTCGGCTTCTCGAAGTGTTTGGATTTGATGCATTTCGCGTAGAGCTTCGCCGCCCAAGAGCCGTCCGATCCTTTTGGCATCTGGACAGTTTTTTAATTGACAATTTTCGTAAACGATGTATACATTGATTGTTTACTATTGATAATAATAATAATAATAATAATAATAATAATAATAATAATAATAATAAGAATAAGAATAAGAATAATGATGTTGATGATGACAATAATGATGGTGCTCATAATGATGATGATGATGTTAATGATGTTCATAATGATGCTCATAATGATGATCATAATGATTATGGTGTTAATGGTGCTCATAATAATGGCGATGTTAATGATGCTCATAATGATGACGATTTTGATGGTGCTTATAATGATGATGGCGATGCTCATAATGATGATGATGTTGGTAATGCTCATATTGATGATGATGTTGCTCATGATCAGAATCATGATGATGATGATGCTCATAATAATGATGATGATATTGATGATGCTCATCATGGTGACGATGTTGATGATGATCATAATGATAACGATTTCGACGATGACGTTGGTGATGCGTATAATGATGATGATATTGATGATGCACATAATGATGCCGATTTTTATGATGCTCATAATGGTGATGATGTTGATGATGCCGATTTTGATGATGCTCATAATGATGATGATGTTGATGATGCTCATAATGATGATGTTGATGATGCTCATAATGATGATGTTGATGATGCTCATAATGATGATGTTGATGATGCTCATAATGATGACGTTGATGATGCTCATAATGATGATGATATTGATGATGCTCACAATCATGATGACGCTGATGGTGCTCATAATGATAATGACGTTGACGTTGCTCATAATGATGATGATGATGTTGGTGATGCTCATAATGATGATGATGTTGCTCATGATCATAATGATAATCATGATGATGTTGATGATGCTTATAATAATGATGACGATGCGCACGATGGTGATGATGTTGGTGATGCTCATAATGATGATGATGTTGATGATGCTCATAATGATGACGATTTCGATGATGCTTATAATGATGATGATAATGCTCATAATAACGATGATGTTGGCGATGCTCATAATGATGATGATGTTGCTCATGATTATAATCATGATGATGTTGATGATGCTCATAATAATGATGATGTTGATGATGCTCATAATAATGATGATGTCAAGGATGCCCATAATGATGACGATATTGATGATGCGCATAATGATGATGTCGATGATGCTCATAATGAAGATGTTAATGATGCCCATTATGATGATGTTCATGATGCTCATAACGATGATGTTGTTGATTATCAAGTGTTCCTTCATTTATTATTATTACTATTATTATTATTAACGCCTTACCCGACATTCCTCGTCCAAAAGATCAAGAATTCCAAGTTTCGTTTCGATGAGGTCGATGCACGGTTGGTTGTCGTAAAAGTCAATGAACGTCCATTCAATTTCTTCCTTGAGATACTCCTCCTGTTCGAGCTTAAATACGTGCTGATTGAATTGTTGCTGGAGCTTCTCGTTCGCGTAATTAATGCAAAATTGCTCGAATGAATTGATCTCGAATGTCTCGAAGCCGTAGATATCGAGAACGCCGATGAAGCACTGCGACTTGCTCTGCGTCTGCAACGAGTTGTTTATACCGAGAACGATGAAGTTGAACAACTCGGCGTAGATGTGCTTCGCGAGGGCGTCGCGCGCCCCGTAAGCTTGCTCGACGTTCATCGGTTTCAATATTACGTCTCTCATGGAGACGATTTTTCTATGGCAAAGCCACTTCCTCATGGCGTGCGCGTTGATACCCAATAACGCTGAGAACGCCTGAAGATGTTTGTCCGAGGACTGCCCATGAAAAAGAGGGAAAATCCGTTGTTTGATCGGATACATTTGGTAGACGAGAAATACCGTGATTTTTCGATCTCGTAAATGATTTAGAGGAATTTGTGGAAATTTTACAAGTTTGATGTTTGTCATACGTATCCGCGTCTACGAAAAAAATTGGACAGTTATCCGATCCGAAGTGACAGGTTGCAATCGATGAAAAAAAGGAATTAGATGTTTGCACGTCACTGAAAAATTACCGAAAATACATCTTTTGATAGACGTTAAGGGGGGATTGTCTTTTTTTTTCGCAAAATTTACCGCTTTTTGGGAATTTTTTTGTGAAGAAAGTATACAACGGAAAACTTGTGAAACTTGGCATATAGTTTTATTGATCTGTTTACTACATACAAAAAAATGTTTAAACAATTTCATCAAAAAATCCGCCTCCCACCCCCCTCGACGCGCGATGGTCCTTTTTTGATGGTGTGCACGATTTCTCAAAAACTATTCAACCGATTGCCTTCAAATTTGGACAGAATGCTCAGCTGACATCCTTTTATCGTTTGATGAAGCAAAAAAGCAATACGTTTAATAGTTTTTTTATTTATAACAAAAAATCGATCAATTTTTTTCGAAAAATCGATACTTCAAGTTCAATACGTCACCAAATCGTCAATTTTTTTTTTTCCCTTCATCGAACGATAGCTATATGTGTCTAAAGTAAAATGCTTTTTGGGTTTTTGTTGCAAGATGAACGTGAAGGCTGTAATCGTGCACACCATCAAAAAAGGACCATCGCGCGTCGAGGGGGGTGGGAGGCGGATTTTTTGATGAAATTGTTTAAAAATTTTTTTGTATGTAGTAAACAGATCAATAAAACTATATGCCAAGTTTCACAAGTTTTCCGTTGTATACTTTCTTCACAAAAAAATTCCCAAAAAGCGGTAAATTTTGCGAAAACAAAAGACAATCCCCCCTTAAGAGGTCTCCGAGATTTCACCAACAGCACGGACCTACAATTTTTTTGGGACATTTTTTAAACAACCACCTTCGTCTGTAAATAGTGACTTAAATAAATAATTTCTTTTGTGCATTTCGAAAGTGTATTTATTAAGTGTAACAACGTTCATGTCATTATCCATAATATAAATCTATCAAAAAAATTCATGAAAGCAGCTTATTTTTAGCGTCTAAAGTAAGAAGACCCCTTAAGAAAAGAACTCTTCTGTAAGAAAAGTTTCGTATATGAAAAAAAAAACGATTTTTTGTTTCCGATCAGCCGGGTGGCCAAATCAAGTACACCGTTGAGCCCCTCACGGGCAAAGGTCCTTCACGAGGTACTTTGTAATTTTTTCAATCGTTAGAATTAAGGGGTTACCCCCACTTGCGATTTTGAAAAAATCGTTTTTTTTTTATTGCATTTTTTTGAAGTATAAGTATCTGAGAATACGTCCTGAATATTTCAAGTCGATCCGAACAAAATTGACTGAGATATTAGCGTTGAAAGAGAAGAATCCGTTTTTCGTGTAAACGGAAATTGAAACTTTAAACGCGTTTTTCTCAAAATGGCATTTCTGAAGTCGGTGACCAAGATTACTCGAACACTAATGAACCGATCTTCTTGAAATTTTGCAGGCTTATTTAATACATAAAAATGTAGTCTTTAATCGTTCGATTTTTTTTTTTTCGAAAAAAAATGGCCGTTTTATAGCCAAAAAACGGCCGTTTTTTTCGTTAAAATCGAACCATTAACTTTGACTGTCCGCCATTTTGTGAAAAATGAATATTTTTTAAAATCCTTCGATCAAAGACTAGTTTATACTTATATTTGACTAAATCCATCCGCATTTTTTTTTTCAGATGATCCACTTCGCCGCAATGTTGGTCACCGCAAACCGTGTACATAAAAACATTATTTCATTGACGGCCATTTGCCACTAAACGATGTAATATTTTTCAATAAAAAAATCACTGAAAGTTCTTCAAGATGTATTCTTTAAGATGGTACATTGATCGATCAAAAAAGTTTTGTAGTTTTCTTTAAAAAAATTCATGAAAAAGGCCTTGTTTTTGCGCTACAAGTGGAGGTAACGCCTTAAAAAATGAAATCTGGTGCACAACTTTGTCGATCCACATGAAAACGAATGTCAAAAGGATTTTTCAACAATCCTACTTATTCCGTGAAAATAATTTTTTTCCTTATTTTCGGTTGGTCACATTAGCCTAACTCCTCGAACGAACGAGTCACCCATTTCCCGAAAATTGATTGTACGTAAGTTACGAAAGGAGGCAGGGGATGCGAAAAAAAAGGTCTTACGGAAATGTGACAGCCCTCGGAATCGTTACCAGCCATATCCTGAACATCGCAATTCGTTATGTCGACGTTTCCGAGATGTAGTATGGCTGCCAAAATGCGAAACAAATCGTCCTGGTGTCTGGAATTGAAGCCGAGCCTGTTGAGCGCGGCCATTGTCTCGTCGAAGCACTTGACATCGTCGACACCCTTGATAACGGAACTGTCACCCTGATTTAGATAATGAAAATTGTCCTGGTCCTCGAGACACAATTCTCTGAAGCAGTTTTGATTCTGCTTCTCGTAGTGCTTAGCGGCCGAGCACATTTGATAAAATATATGATAATTTCGCTCTTCGTTGGCCTGGCGGAGAATAAGTGGGCAAAAAGCATCGAACGAGTGGGTAAATTTTTTTGGATAAGATCGAGCCTACACGGTCGTGGATATTTCCTGTGATACTCACTTGGAAAACTACCCTCGACTTTTCCAACAGGTACGTTCTCATACTAGCTCCTATCAGATGATAAGTCTTGTTGAAGTGTATCTCGATGAATTTTCCGAATCTCGATGAATTGTCGTTTCTCGTTGTTTTTGCGTTTCCAAAGGCCTCCATCAGCGGCGAGGAGGCCAATACTTTTTTCTCGACTTGGGTCTCGGTCGACGAGCCACCCACGGTCGCGAAATACCTCATGGCGTATTTCGCAGATACCGTTTTGCCGGCTCCCGATTCACCCGACACGATAATCGACTGATCGTGACTTTCTCTAAAAGTCAATTATCATCGTCACTTTTGCCAATCGTAAAGACTCGCAGGGTCAATCATACACCGACGAAGACATTCTATCGATATTAACTACATGGGTCTATTTGATTTTTCAAAACTTGAATTATTCAGATTTTTTGTCAAATCAATTTTTTCCTATTTCATTCCATTGTTGGAATTATTTACTGCAAATATATGCATTCAAACGTTATGCATTAAAATCACATATACTTGATATGGTCCAATAACGAAATATTTTATTTTGTTACTAATAAATCTTCGGTTTCAACTGCTCGAAAAACCATTTAGTTGAAACCACTAAATGGATCTATTCAATTTTTTAAAATGTAATTTATATAGAGTCTGTTTAAAGTCGAAGTCAAACATTTTTCTATTCGATTGAAACGGTCTTTCTTTATTGCAACAAATACTTGTTCGAATCGAGCTATTGACCAACGTTTGTCTGGGGTGGAGAGAAGGAGAGGGAGAGGAATTATATATATTAGGTGTAGTAAAAAGAAATCCATTAGTTTTGCCTTCAATTTCATGCAAAAATAATGGATTTCTTTTTACTACGCCTAATAATATACCAACCTAATATATATATATATGTGTGTGTGTGTGTGTAGTGAGTAATGAGCTATACGAATTATAGTATAGTTCCAGGAGAATCGCTCATTACTCATTACTCATTATATATATATTAGGTTGGCATATTATTAAGTATAGTAAAAAGAAATCCATTATTTTTGCATGAAATTGAAGGCGAAAATAATGGATTTCTTTTTACTATATATGCTATATGAATTATAGTATAGTGCCAGACGAATCGCTTATTACTCGTTATATATATGTTTATATATTTGGTTGGCATATTATTAGGTTTAGTAAAAAGAAATCTATTATTTTTGCATAAAAATGAAGGCAAAAATAATGGCTTTCTTTTATACTACACCTAATCACTTATTACTTATGCCAACCTTATATATATATATATATATATATATATATATATATATATAAGGTTGGCACATAAGTAATGATCGTCTGGAACTATACTAAAATTCATATAGCTCATTTCTTATGTGCCCACCTAAATATATATTATGTTTGAAAAATCTATAACATGATATTTGATAAAACTCTCTAATTATCACAATGACATTAACTAATTGATACAGTTCATGTGATACGACAAATAATTATAGGAATTAACTTGGTGTCTTATCCCATATTTTCGACTAACATAGGCGAAACACTATCTCGGAAAAAAATCATTTCGGAAGGATAGGGAATGACGCGTTATGATACGAAACCATTGTGTTAGAATTCTAAATTAAGTATTTCATTTTATTTTGGATTAATGAAATATTCTATGCGTACAGTACACTTGGATTTTCAGTATATATTGTAAGCAATTAATGATTCTTTCGAAAGGAATTTTTATTTATTTAATTTGAATACATTTCATATTCTACAAGCATAGCTGGAACGAACGAAAAAATATATTTGAAACGAATAGGATCGTAGTAGGCCGCGAAACGAAAGAAAAACATATCTGATTTAAATGGATCCTATCCAAATCGAATTAAACGTAAACCAAACGATTTACCAAATAAATATTTTGTCAAATAGCCGATTGTACCTTTCGGAAAATTTAACCCCAGCAGTGATCGATCCTGATCTTACCTTTCGAGTTTCGTATAGGCTTCCTCGGCCACGGCGAATATATGGGGCTCGAGATCCCCCATGGCCTGGCCCCTGTACGCCCATATCGTGTCGTTTCCGTAGATCGGCAATTCGTCGTAAGGATTGAAGGCGACGAGGACAATGCCGCAATACGTGTATATCGAGTGTCTTTGGAATCTTATCTGAAGATTGTACAGTACAGCGGGCTCGTGAAGAAACGAGAGGGAGGTTAGGTTGTTCTCCCCGATGAGGATATCCGGATTCCTCAAGGGCGGAAGATCCGCGTCCGTCGTTATCTCCAATACTTTGTCCTGATTCGACTCGTCGGTGCGCACGGTCAAGCTCTTCTGATTGGCTTTGTAATCCTCCAGGAGTATCGCACCCTCCCATATTTTCGACGAATGGGGCACCCATACTTTCCCACCCTAAAACAGACGCCCCAAAAGCCTACATTGAAAAACAACTGAACGATTCCGTCTACCGTGAACACACAATGGCAGGGCAAGAATGGAATCCACAGTGTGCAAAATCCTCTACTGTTTCGAAAGTAAAGGGGGAGATGCGGTGAGAGAAAAGTCGATGGTGTTAACAGCAAACGCCCATGGAGACGATGGTATAATCCGTTGTAGGTTATTGACATCGCAATCGTAATATGGTTAATAATATGGTAATAATCATAATATGCTAACAAGCAATCATAATATGGTAATACGTGGAAAGTATACGTAAACCTGCTATACGGGTGGCGTGTTTGTCTAATCCTGAAATGATTATTCACTATTGTAAAAGGCTTGACAATGTAGATATGGTTAATTATACTGTACGTTACACTGACTGAATGGCAAATTTAACGATGTTGAGTCCCAAATCGCAAATGACAATAAAATTCTGAAAATTCGGAATGTTTTTGTACGAAGTATTTCAGAGGTCGTGTAAAAATTTCACGACAATTAGGAAGCTCGTTATTGAACAATTACCATTCACAAATTGAATGTTGTCTTATGGAAACTGACGTAACTTTGCAATAAGGTTTTTTTTTGACCTCTCAATTTTGTAATATCTACAATATACTGAAAGCAACGGAAACAAAACGAAGTTTATTGATACATTTTTTTTTAGTTTCTTTTAAAAATTGTTCTTAACAAAATGTTAATTTTTTAATAACGAGCTTCCTAATCATCGTGAAATTTTATCACGACCTCTTAAATACTTCATACAAAAACATACCAAATTTTCCGAATTTTCTTATCATTTTTTGTTTCAACCCTTAAGGAGGTTGAAGTAATGATGATAGAATTCTGAAAATTTGGTATGTTTTTACGTGAAGTATTCAGGAGGTCGTGTAAAAATTTCATGACGATTGAGAAACTATTTATTGAACAATTAACATTAACATGTTTCATGGGGACTCGACATCCTTAAGGCGTTATACGCAGTTGGAATTCCTTAAAAACTGATGCATATATGCGCTAATATATCTATAACGATCATAGCGCGCCACCGCTGTCTCTACTTCATTGACACGGTCCACAAATGATTTACGTCTTCACTATAAGGTTACCATAATGTTGTTCGTATAGGCACTTTTCGTAAGATCTTGCAACAGTTTATTCTCGACAAGTGTTAAGGCAGGATTCTACTTCGAAAGTTTGAAAGGCTGAATTGGATGAAAACACCCACCTGGAACACGTCGAAGGCATATTATATGGCCCAGGCATCGCTTATTGAGGGTAAGATAATTTTTTCTACGATTTATCACTCACCAAAACTTTAAACGCGTTTTTCTCGAAACGACATTTTCAAGTACCGTGGTCGTGATAACTCAAAAAGTACTGAACCGATCCTTATGAAATTTGGAACACATATTCTATATGTGTGTACCAACCGACCTAACTACAATCAACTTAAAATTTTTATTAGAACTATTTTTTATTGCAAAAAAAGACCCAAAAAAACGCATTTTTTTTTTCGTATTTTAGCCGCCATTTTGTTAATTTTGCACGTATATAAAATATTCTAGTTAGGTCGGTTCCTGAAGACATACTAAACATGAAACTATTTGATTTTTTTGTTTCAGACCATCCGTCGGGAAGATTTCACGACCACGGCAACGGTACCTGCTTTTCGAGGCGTTGGCTTTAAACATATTTTACGTGTACAAAAAATGAATAAAATACATTTAAAATTTTTTTTTTATGTACTTAAAGAGTGTATTTATTGAACAGTTTAAACCCCATATCGATATCTTTAATAGTATTCTCAGGAAAAATTCACGAAAATAGCGTTTTTTTCATGGTTTCAAAGTAGAATCCTGCCTTAATGTTAACCATATAATTGTACAAAATTGCACTGAGAAAAATGTCCATAATAGGGCATAGTTAAATTCCCTATAGTTTATTGACACCGCAATCGTAATATGGTTAACACAACTATAAGCGTCTAATCATATGACGCTGAAGTTTGCATCGTTGGAAAGCAACGATTTGCTTTTTCCATTTTTTGTTTCTATATTATTATTATCCAAATGATTTTTTTACAAATTGAGGTCATAAATCTTTAACGAGGATACGTGAAAAAGTTCGAGGGGTAGTCTAAATCGGCCAAAGAAAAATTTGAGCAACCAAAAAGAATTTATTTCCGTTGTAATTCAACGATGCAAACTTCAACATCATTCTAATCATGTCGTTTTGGTAGTGTATTTTTTTTATCTACTATCCCTGAAATAATTATTAACTGCTGCGAAAGACTTTACAATATCGATATAGTTAATTGAGTTAATACTTTTTACAATAGTTAGTAGTTTTTCCGGGGATAATAGATAGTCGAGCACGCCACCAAAGTTGCATGTTTAGATATACTTTTCGCTTGTAGTTGTGTTAAGGGGCCAGTCCACTTTGAAAATTTCAAAAATCGATTTTTTTTAAACTGTTTTCGAAAGTACATACATTCAGAAATATTGGATTTTGTATGGTGCAGGAATTGCCGATTGAGTTTAGGTAAGAGTTTTTCATAGTATAAACTTTAAACGCGTTTTTCTCGAGACAACGTTTTCAAAATCTAGCTCCATCGTATCTCTAAAACTAATAAACCGATTCTCTTGAAATTGGAATCACATATTGTAAATATGATTCGCAACAAGATGACCTTCGATGGTTTTAAAATTTTGATTTTTTACTCTCTTTTTTGCGAAAAACTGCGAAAAAAACGCGTTTTTTTTTTACTTTTTTCGTTTTTCATCTGCCATTTTTTTATTTTTTGATAAAACTTTATATCCGAGGGTCATTCTGTAGCTGCTGTCATACTAAATCTAATGGACTTTAATTTTTTTGTTTCAGACAAGCCGTTGCCGAGTTGTAATGAAGCTACCTGGCCCACCTATTTTTCGACGTTACGTTAAACTATAGTTGTTGTACTTAAAAAAGAATAAAAATGAATAAAAATTTAAAAAAAATGTATTTCAAGACTTTATTTATCAAGCCCAACAACTTATATATTTATATCTTTTATGAAATCCTCAAAAAAATCGCGAAAATAGCTTTTTTTCGCGGCTCCAAAGTGGACTGGCCCCTTAAGATAAAAAATACTATGTAACAGCCAAAAGTAGTAACGAAACATACCCTAAGTCTAAAGAATAGTGAAAAAATATTTTCCCTAACAAAAAATCATAAAAAACAGCAATTTTTTCCTCGTCTAAAGGTATCTCCCCCGTAAGCGGTACAGGTAGGTTCGGGTTCGTAGCTCGCAATAATGACCGAGCAGTTCATCACGGTTGTTCGTTCTTGACGACATTTCAATTTTTTTCTCTCGTAAAAATTACAGCTCACTCGGGAATGACGCGCCGACGTGCGTCGAGGGGTCCCGCCGCTCCTTGTAACGGTACCAATTGTATGTATAAATGTAGAAGAACATCACGGTCAAAGGGTGTCGTACGCGTGACGCGTGATCAACGGTATTATGTACGCGAATGCGGGTTACGATTGAGTCAGGTGACCTTTTGAAATTGTCGAGGTTTCACCTTTGAATTTCAATCAGGCAATGAGCAACAATTGTTATTGCCAGTGTTATTATGATTGTTTCTATAAATTGCAATAATTTACCCGTTTTTATCTTCATTCGTATTATAATATGAATTATTAATGTTATTATCATTTATTTCTTCTTCTTATTATTGATTTATTATTTAATTATCATTTCATTATTGTTTATGCATTATTTATTGATTCTCCATTTATTTTTATACTTTATTATAATTATTCAGGATGCTGTCAGTATTATCAGCATCAGCGTTGAGTAATAATTGTTATTCCCATTGTTGGTATGATTATTTCTATACGTCGAAATAATGTACCCGTTTTTATCTTTATTAGTATTATGAATATGAATTATTAATGTTATTATTAATTGTTTCTTATCATCATTATCTATTTATTATTTTTTTATTCTTCACTTATTTTTATACTTTATTATCATAGTGCAGAATGATGTCATTATTATAAACATCATTGTTATCATCCTTATTATCTCTTATTATCATCATTATAATTGATTATCATTAGTTTAAATACTACGAGCTTTAAAATATTTGAATCAAATGCGAGACGGGCATTGACAAAGTGAAATTTGTTGTTATTATTGACAATGATGTCATCATTGTTGACTTCATTATTTGTCAACTATCTCATCATTATTTGTTATTGTTAGTATCCTCATTATTATTACTATTATCATCATTCTTTATTAGTATTAATATTGCAGTTATCATTATTAATTTAAATACAACGAGATTTGAAATATTTAAAAACTTTGCCTGAATTTCTAATTCTAAAAAATTACGCCCAACGCAATAAAGTAATTAATCGTCGTAAAAATATTAGTTTTTCAGGCGAAAAAAATCCAGCGTATTAATCGCCGTAAATTATTCAGACTGCTAGTGCGTGTAGGTATTAATGTTTATGCGTGTGACATATTTGCATACACATATAGTTATGCTCACGATGTCAACGAGACAACAATAATGTAACAACTGCGACAACGTGAACACGTGAGAGTGAAAAAATCTTGACAAACTCGCCAACTTACGTAAATGTATTTTGTACGTCGCAGCAAAACGTACGGTCATGATTCCGTAACGTACTTTGAAATTAATATCTCGTCGAATCCTCGTAAGGAATCGGTTTTTATCTTTTCAATCCGTACTACCAGTGAGAGTGATAAAGAGAGAGCGACGATGAAGGGTAACTAGAATTTTTATTGCCATTGACTTTTTGTTGTTGAAAAGTTCTCTTTTGAAGAATGCTCGTTAAGGGATTATGCCTAGGTGTAAAACACGATAAATGGCTTTTTTAAATCGATATATTTTGACAGTATATCATCATATAAATGTTTCCTGAAAATTTCTAGGTGATCGGATCGAAATTGATACTTTTTCAAACACCTAATTTTTGCAGAAATTTATCATCACGATTTGCTACAGGAAATCCAAAAACCTAGCTACTTTCGACTGTTACAAGGGATAACCCGCCTTAAGGGGGGAAATCCCGTTGGACTGCCGAAAATGAGTCATTTTTCATGAATTTTTTTAAAGGGGATGAAATCATCGCATCATTTTAAAATGTTGACATCATCTTATTACAACCTTCAAGTGTACAACAAAAATGTTTTCTTCTTCAAACATAATAGCGGGGTTCAAAAAACGTTTTTTGAAAAACTGCTCATGTTATAGCTCAAAAAGTTATTGATCGATCTGGCTGAAATTTTCGGAGGTGTCTCACTATAACATTATTGGAAGGATATACCTATGAAAATGTTTTAAAAAGTATAACATTTCAAACCAAGTAGGCTTAGTAATCAAATTTTCGTATTTTCGACCATTTTCTCACTCCAAAATTTTTCTTACACCAATTTTTACTCCAAAAAAGTATTTTATTTACGCGATAACCTTGAAACTTTCGGTATACCCTTCCAATAATATTATAGTGAGGAACCTCCCAAAATTTCAGCCAGATCGATCAGTAACTTTTTCAGCTGCATCATGAGCAGTTTTTCAAAAGACGCCCAAAGAAATACCTCATAATGCCGCCATTTTGTTTTGCTAAAAAAAAGCAAAAAAATAATTTCAACACTCGAAAGTTGTAATAAGATAATGTCAAATTTTTCTAATGATGCGAGTATGTAATCACCTTTAAAAAAATTCATGAAAAATGACTCATTTTCGGGCGTCCAAATCAATTTGATTCGATTTGCTCGACGATTCGTCTATCGCTGGTCGTCGCGTAAGAAGGAAAAAAATAACTTGCGGCTATTGGGTCGCAGCCTTTATTTAAATCCGTCAGAAATCTCTTACATCGCACTTAATTAATTGCACGGCTATTTAACGCTACGTCGCGATCCACCGCGCTCAATTAAATCGTCGGTCACTCCTTGAGGCAGCGAACCGCGCACTTATCGCGTGGAGGGGTTTAAATTACGAAAAAAAACTCGCCATATGCCTGTGTGAAAATATTATTCTTTTTTCAAACAAGAAATTACACGAAAAATCAACGAGTATTTTTTTTTGGATTTATCAACGCTCGTATAGTTCGTCAACCTTGCGGCTTTACGCGTTTAACTTTTTTTTTTCTTTTTTTTTTTGACATTCCTCGGACCTTTTACATTGGCCGATAAGTGAGAGAAAAGTGGTCGATCGACTTGCTCGCCCTCGATCAGCCAGTCTTGTTCTACCGCGACGGACGATTGCCGCTTATCAAGATTCTCGTTTTTTTTCTCTCCATGGTCGCTGTACCCGCGATACGATTTATTTATATACGGAACGAATTTTCGCACACGTACTTGCCCGTGTACGCATAGTCGTATCAACGTGGCGAATTGTTCGCTAATGCCCGAGGTCCATTATCGATGTTATTGTTGAGCATTAGTATCGCTGATCGATTGCTCAAGGGGTCTTCTCACTTTAGACGCTAAAAAAATGCGATTTTCATGAATTTTTTGATAGGTTTATAGGGGTCGTCCATAAATTGCGTAACGCAATTAGGGGGGGGGGGGTTCGGCCTAGCGTTACGGTGTACGTACGTGGTGGGAGGGAGGCGAGGTTTTTCACGATTTTGGAACTGTCAGAAATAGCAAAATTTCTGCATGTTCATATTTTTTAATTCAACCCTCAATCCGTGAAGGTATTTGAGGCACCTTAATCCCGTGAACCTGGCTCGTTTTTGTTTTTGCACTACCGAACCAACAGTTGTCAACGAAAAAAATCTGAAAGAATTCATGATCGATCTTTAGGCCGTACTTCTCAAGGAAAAATAAGGTTTTCTTTTTCTTTCTTATTTTTAATGTATTTTTTGCCATTAAATATTAAGCAACCGGCGAAGAAAATTATTTTGGGCAGGACGAAAACGACCCAGGTTCACGGATTGAGAGTTAAAACTCATCGTTCAGAATAGATGAAGTGCAAGCTGTTATTATTTTGAGAAATATAATGAAGATGAAAAACCGTCATATCGCCCGCGACTTGATACTTTAATGTAAGTATCAATATTCTAGAAAAAAGCATACATTTATATCAAGAAAAACGGAAGGAAAATTTTGATCGCGTTTTTCTCGAAACTACTTTTTTCGACCTTGTCTCAGTGAATACTCAAAAACTTATCAGCCGATTTTCAATTTTTTAAGATCATTAAATAAATTAAGATTCATCATTGTAATCGCAGTGACTAAGATTGTACGTAGCCGATTTTTTAAATTTCGGTCATTACTATTTTCAACGATTGCTTGAGTACAAAAAAGGGCCTTGAAGATAGAAAAAAAATGTCCAAATTATCGCCATTTTGTAAAAAAAAAAACAAAATAAAAAAATGGCTAGACATAACGATAGCTACATTTGCATAGATATCGATAAATTATTGACTTTTTATTTACAGATAACCTTTCATAAAGATATCGATGGGATAATGAAGAGAATTTTTTTTCGTCGCCAAATCAGGGTTAATTTTTTTTGAATTCATAAAAATTGGCATGAAACTAGATGAATATATACTTCATAAAATGAGTATAAACCCGATCCTTTCATAATTAGTTATTTCTTTGAAAAAAAAAAACGCAATTATTGACGACGAAGCACCCGTTACGTAACGGAATAGGCGGAGGGGGGGGGGGTTTAGGCCAGGTGTTACGGTTCTGTTACGTGGGAGGGGGGGGGGTACAAAATTGGGAGATTTTGCGTTACGTAATTTATGGACGCCCCCATATCATAGATATCGATATAAAAGTAGCTACACTTTCGAAATACATTAAAAAATTTTTTTAATGTATTTATGTAACCCAATCAAACTTTGAACGCGTTTTTCTCGAAAAAACGTTTTCCGACGGCTTATTGAAAAAATCTTCGAAACTACTGAACCGATGCTTATGCAATTTTAACCACATACTCTTTACAACTATAGCTATAGCGCATATCAAGAATTTTTAAAATTTTGACATTTAATATTCTTTTTGCAAAAAAGGTAAAAAAACACGTTTTTGTTGCTTGTTTGAAAAGCGTCCGTCATTTTGTTATTTTTGCATGCATAAAAAATCATCATGATATGCGCTATAGCCATTCACATACTGAATCTAAAACCGTTTGATTTTTTGTTTCGGATAATCCATCTCCGAGATTTCACCAACAGCGTAGACCTACAACTTTTTTAGGACATTTTTTTAACTACCATTTTCGTCTACAAATAGTGACTTGAATGAATCATTTTTTTTTTTGTATTTCCAAAGTGTATTTATTAAGCGTAACAACTTTTATATCAATATCTATAATATAAACCTATAAAAATAATTCGTGAAAATAGCCTTTTTTAACGTCTAAAGTGAGAAGACCTCTCAACGGAGCCGATATGATTTATTGGTGTCTAATTCAAATTGCCCTTTTTTATATTATTTATTGAGAAATTATTTTCATTTGGAAGTCGTTATATTTTCAGGTCTAAATATGGAAGAGTGCAAATTAGTATCTAGAAATTGTTTTATTTATAACTGGATTGTATTTTTTACTCAGGAATTAAATGGACATTATGAACGTTTTAATTAACGGGTTGCTCGTGGCAAACAGTGGGATTTTTAGTAAACGGAAATTCCAGCATACAGTAAGACATGATCTGACCTATCGACGGTTGCAGGATTATTCATTCGTAACAGGACGCCCTATATAAATAATTAAACAGTTATATAAATAAATTTCTTCACGAGCTCGATACCGCCATTGAGGTCCGCACAAAACTTCGATCAACGAGACGGCTGAAGAAAAAAAATTACGTAAACTTTGTTCGACTCATCTTTGCGTGAGCCTACGTCTAGAACTCTCTGCCTCCGGAACTCGCACGATCGTGCGAGTGTGCGCTGGCACTATTGTCGACCACGTAAACATCAATCGAGTGCGAAAACGAATGGACGTTTCTCAACGTGAGACAAGCGATGCCCGATCGTGCGAAACGAAAATCGTCGGCCCATTTGCTCGACAAACGGCGACCGTCAATTGAAAAAATCTCCGTAAAATACAGAAGCGTATGCGTAAAAGTGTTTCGTAACGAGAATTCAATCGCGACCACCCATCTCATCACTCAATACCGTCATTGAGGGGTTAGGCCACACTATAACGGGGATAAAACCATGTGCGAATTCAACCATTTTTTTCGTATGACAAAATGATTCACTCATAAAATTAACTACACATCTATTTATTACGAATATCAAGCTGTTAGAAAAAATATATATTTTTTTTCGATGTACAAAATGACCGACTACTAATATTTTCTTTTATCTTTTTTTTTTAGGCGCTCCTCGGTGTGACATTTAGCATCCACAATATTTTACCTAGAACCAAAAACAAAATTCTCGTCAATCTACAATAGAATACCTAGAGAAGTACGTACGGAATTTGAAAAATATTTTTTTATTCAAAAGTTGTAGGTATTCGATCTTAAGAAATGAATTTTCAGTGAAAATAACTGCAGTGAAAATAACTGCTAATAAACTGCTCATGAAATGAAAAGTTTTCGATTAATCAGAAATTCCGTACGTACTTCTCTGCGAAATGCAATTAGGAACGTAACTTTTAAATTTGAAGTAAATCGAGTGAAAATTGTTGAAGTTAGTTGTCACGCCAATTGGAAAAAAGCTGTTTCGAGAAGTTTCGAATAGTCGGCCATTTTGTACATCGAAAAAAATATATATTTTTTTTTCTAACAGCTTGACATTTATACTACATAGATGTGTAATTAGTTCTATGAGTGAATCACATTTTCATACGAAAAAAAATGCTTAAATTCGCACATAATTTTATACCCGTTACTGTGGCCCAACCCCTTAAGCCGTGCGGCTGGAAATTACGAAACGACGCAAAATAAATGCAAAAAAAAAAAAGAAAATGTCGATGTTCTAATACGCAAGAACGTTTGGTGCACCCGTAACCAAGCCAATAATTCCATAAAGTATAGTTCGCACGATCGACACAATAATCCGTCCTGCGTTGCAACGTTGCAGAAAATTCGTAAAATTTCGTTTCCCAATGATCCCGCTACTGTGCAGCGTAACGAAGCGCCTCGTTTCACAGGCGTAATCATCGTTCGAACGATGTGCGAAACGATGTGATTTATACGTAAGAGTTTTGGCGTCTTCCCGCTGTACGCGTTGCGTATGTTTATTCGCAAGAGTCACGATGAGGCGAGCGACGACTTTCGCTTCGGATGAACGAGCCCGTGTCGCAACTGTTTACAATGATACAACGGGGGCTATCCCAATTCCAGTTATTTCAGTGTCAACGTATAACCTTGTGGCTTTTCTCGTGTTTACCCTTCCCAATTTCTTTTTCTATCGCTCCCTCCACGCACTTTGCTGATCTAACCTAACTTCCGTTGCGTCCACAGCCGTCTCGGGCTACGCTATGCTGCCGAGGGTACGGGGAAACTGCAAAACCCGCACCGGTATAGACGCCTCTATATCCTCCCGATTTTCTAGTACACCGACGCTTAAGGCGAGAAACCGGTTTAGATGACTCAAACAATGGAATTACTATTCATTCCATATATTATTAGTAAAACTATGTAAGAATATGTTCCCACAGCAGTGTAAATAACTCATTACCGCCTTGAATTTTTTGTTTTTCGTAGTTTCTTTTTCAAATGCCGTTTTCTCGAAACGATTTTTTTCACTTCAGTGCAACGGAAAACTAGTTTAAAAAGTTTCTACTCTATGATAAGTAACTAACTTAAACGTTAAAAATACTAACTAACGCCATAGTTAGTTAGTTATTATATTAAGTTATATTGAGTTTGTTTGGGTTTAATAGGCTACTCAAGGTGACGTTAAAACGACACGTTTGAGTTAGTTAGTTATTATATTTAAGTTAGTAAGTTGTTATATTAAATTATACCGAGTTATTTATTATATTTAACGCTTAAGTTAGTTACTTATCATAGCTTAGAAACTTTTTAAACTAGTAACAGACCCAAACGTGACGTTAAAACGTCACGTTTGAGTTAGCTAGCTTTTGTATTATATTGGTTAGTTATTATAGTTAGTTATTATAGATTAGACACTTTTTAAACTAATTTCCCCTTAAAACGTGACGTTTACGTCAGTTACTTATCATACCTTAGAAACTTTTTAAACTAGTAACTGACTCAAACGTGACGTTAAACCGTCACGTTTGAGTTAGTTAGTTTTTACATTATATTAGTTAGTTATTATAGTTAGTTAGTTATTGTAGATTAGAAACTTTTAAAACTAATTTCTCCTTAAAACGTGACGTTTTAACTAACTAAGACGTAACGTTTGAGTTAGTCATTATATATATATACACAATAACAAACAAACTCTAATAACTAACTAACTAAAACGTGACGTTTTGATAAGTTCATTATTATAAATTAGAAACTTTTTAAACTAGTTTCCCGTTGCACGAAATTGAAAAAAAAAACGTTTCTAGAAAAACGCATTTCATAAAGAAACTACCATCATGGATCATCGCATTGGATCCGTCTACTGGGATCCAATGCGACGATCCATTGGATTCCCAACAGGAAGTAGATCCAAGTATAAAAATCTAATTGGATCCCTACGGTAATTTCTACACGTGCTCTAGTTCTCTTTCTCCTTCTGTCGGATTTACAGAATCTCTATATCAAAAGACGAATTCAGTGATCCGAGTCGTAAAAACGCGAATGGAAATCGCTGCATAGATATACAAGGAAGCAGCTACACGGAAACTCCACTGCTGAACGTTTATGTCACTTTGAAAACACCTGTACAACCGGTCAATTTTTCGATTTTTGTCGCGACCGCTCAGGCAAGTTATAATCTCAATACAGCTGAGAGGGAGGACTGATTCGATTAAAAATGAGAAACTTGATTCGCTAGCTTTTCGTCCCGACCTTCCTCGTTTTATCTCGCTCGACTTTGACTGTTTTTTTGTTTCGAACAAGTCGAGCACGTCTTCCTGCGTATCGTTGAGAATAATAATTGCTCTTTTCTTTGCCTTCCTACGAGTACGCGTGTTTGTGTGTGTGTGTGTATACCTCTGTGGAATATACGCTGGGCATTGCCGAGGAAACATTTTTCCCAAGCTTTCTAGACGATAGGCCAGCCTCAAGGTACGCGCTGTCTAAAAGCAATTATTGTTACTGTAATGTCTGCTATATATATGTATATATAATCGGAAGGGGAAAGAAAAGTCTGACGAGCACATCGTGCATTCGTTCCCACGCGATATGCGCCCTTTATGAGAATAAAAAGACACTGTATTAAAGCAAAGTTACTAGACGTTGATTGAAACGCGTGATTCCAGGTGTTCAAACGAATACGATAAAATTTGCAGTCAACGACATTGCATAAAATCGTGTCAAGTGTTTCTCAGAGTCTTATCTACCTTAATCTCACTCGTGAGAAAAATAAAAATGACAAGTATTTTTTGTGGAAAAAATCATGAATGCTGATGATTTGTTGATGATCTGAAAGTGATAGATCTTTATCTACAATCTTCAATGGGATCTTCTATTCCTATAGGATCCTATTGAAGATCCCAATCATAATTCGAATCATTAAATGAATGCACAATTATTGATCATGATTATTAACAATTATTCGTAACTTAACTCATAATAATAAGTTACCAATAATCGTCAATAAAAATTGACATCTATTAGTAATAATAATTAACAATTGTTAGTGACGATAATTATTATGAATAATTTTTTTCTACATTTACCGCATCTCTTCAGTTACGATTTCTAAATTCGAAACCGGAGAGATGTGGGAAAATATTGTTCATAATAGTTATTGTTATTAATAACTGTCAATTTATTACTATCGCTTATTATTTTTAATTTATTATTATTAGTTGAGTTATGAATAATTGTTAATAATCATTATTAATAATTGTTAATTTATTATTATTAATAATTGTTTATTTATTATTATTTGTTTAATGATTAATAATTGTTAAGAATTATTATTAGTTCAATTATTAATCTACCTTAAGAATTATTATAGAATTATAACGATAGGATACAGGTAGGAAAAAATTATTCATAATAATTATTGTCATTAATGATGGTTAATAATCCTTATCAATAATTGTTACACTATTATGATTAATTGAACAGTTAAGTTGCTGATAATTGTTTATAAAAATTACTATTAATTGTTTATTTATTATTAATTGTGTATTTATTTATTTATTATTTATAATTTATTTATTATTCATGTATTATTTATTTATTATTAATAACTGTCAATTTATTATTATTAGTTCAGTTATTAATCATTCTTAAGAATTATTATAGAATTATAACGATAGGATAAATGTAGGAAAAAATTATTCATAATAATTATTGTCATTAATGATTGTTAATAATCCTTATTATTAATTGTTACTCTGTTATGATTAATTTAATAGTTAAGTTGCTGATATGTGTTTATAAACATTACTATTAATTGTTTATTTATTATTATTAATTCATTATTACTAGTTAAGTTATTGATAATTGTTATTAATCATTGTAATACATCATAATTTTAATGAGCAACGTATATCGATACTTGTCTATAATAATAATAAACTAATGTGGTATTCAAGAAATTGATTGCAATTCCATTCGGTCATTGGCTGCTTTTCCAGTCCTTTTACCGGCAGATCCTCGAAGGGCTCACGCATGAGTGATGTCCCGAATCACTGGCTTTACGATGCCCATCGAAGCGTCGCACAGGTAACGAAAAATACACGAGCATTTCTTCCTTACGCTAAAGAGCCCACGATACTGTGCATTGGAAAAAAACGCATACGTCACTCGTGGAATTTGTGCATGACAATTTCTCGTTACTGAAGTTGAGAAACGTTCTCGTGTATAGTGAAGCAAAATTTTTAAGACGTTAGGCTGATGTGAAAATTTCAAAACTCTCCTTCGTCGCTTGAGGCAACTCAAAATGAAGAAGAGGGTCCAACATATGGTGCAAAAATCGCAAAACGAAGGTAAACTTATGACAACGATGAAAGTGCTGGTGAAAATTTAAGGGGGGAGAGATACCTTTAGGCGAGGAAAAAAATGGCTGATTTTTATGATTTTTTTTTAAAGGAAACATTTCTTCGCCATTTTTTTGACTTTGGGTCTGGTTTGTTACTACGTTTGACCGTTACATGGATTTGTTTTTCTACTTATCGAGCTTTAAATATGGCGGGCTATGGCACAGTCTTCTAAACCGCATTTGCAAAACTGTGTAAAAATGAGTACCGAAACAAAAATACTTTTTTATGAGATTAAATTCTATGTGGTTTTAAACATTCGAAAGAAAAAATGAAAAAGAAATCGTTAAAATGGTCAGTTTGACTTTTGGTTTTTTTCCCGAACTACCTTAACTCTTTCGTGCAATATATGGTCACTCGCGAGAGGTCAATGCGAACCCGCGAATCCGACGAGTTCGCGCTGCCTTTTCTCGCACATCTATGCTTTGCCAACCGACGAACGATCTAAGGCTTCCCCCTCATCCACGCGTTGTATTCGCCTCAATCTCAACTGTCGTCCCCTCGAGCTCGCATACACGTACCCCTCCGTGTTTACTTCGCAGGCCAACTAGAGCCTCCTCTACGATTGTGCAACGGAGAAAAAGAGACGAGAAGTGTAGAAAAAAATCGCGTATATAGAGCAATTTCGAAGGAAGCGGGCACGGCAGATCGAGCCCCTTGCGTAGATATTCAATTTTATGAAGACGTTCTGCTGGGATTTTCCAAATCGTAAATTTGAAATTAATTCATCTTCAATTAAGTAAATTTACACACCCTTGTTTATTCATCTATAATCAATTAAACTTTTTTTGCTCATTCCGCAAATAAATTATATTTTCTTAATTAAAAATGAATTAAATTCGATAGATTAAAAATGAATTAAATTTCATGAATTTTTAATTAATTCAATGTACACACTTTTCACAATTTCCAATAAAAGTACGTAAAAACATTCAAGCGATTTTCGCAACCAAAATTGGTCAAAAAATGTAAGCAATTAAAAGGAATGAATTTTCGTTGTATCCCAACGATGCAAACTTTAACGTCATCTGACGAAAAGTATTCATTAGAATTTAATTTAATCTAGTTTTTTTAACTTTTTTTTTTCTAGTTTTTTAAACTTTTTTCTAGTTTTTTTAACTTAACTTAATTTTTTTTTTTAACTTTTTTTTTCTAGTTTTTTTTCTAAATTTTTCTAATTTTTTCTAAATTTTTCTAAATTTTTCTAAATTTTTCTAAATTTTTTAAACTTTTTTTTTTTCTAGTTTTTTAAACTTTTTTCTAGTTTTTTTAACTTAACTTAATCTAGTTTTTTAAACTTTTAAAGTTTTTTAAATTTTATTTAATCTAGTTTTTTAAATTATACTACTGCAAGGATTTATTTCAAATATATTCATTTACTTAAATCAATATCTATTGAACACCGATGAGTAATAAAAAACCGATACGTTTTTTATCATTTTGGAATTGGTGTACCATTGGCTCAAAAACATATTTGTCATATACACCGAATCGGTCTATTTAGATTTTTTTATTTGCCTGAACTAGCATGTTTGTAGACCTAGGTGTGCGCTCAGTAGCGAAAGTGTGGTACGAAATTTTTCAATTATTTTTACGCTTCGTTGTTTCCTGTTCTGTGAGTATCTTCCAACGAGCCATCATATTATTTCGCCAAATTTGAGTGGGCACACGAGCAATGTGGGAATTGTTATCGCTGACGTACGAATTCAACGCCCATTCGAAAAGAGAGAGGGGGTGAGAGAGAGGGGAGAGAGAGAGAAAGGGGGGGGGAAGAGCAAGTGATAGGAAGAAACAACGATATGCTCGGTACAATATCTTATCAGTACAGCAAGGCCTTCCAAACGATGAGTCAACACTACGGGAAAAATATATACCGCAGTTCTTACACACTCTCCGTACTTTTTTCAGCCAGATCGAACACGTCGCATAATTATATATCAGCAATATACCGACTTACCCATGACGTTGAAATTTTCATCGTTGGAACGCAACGATTTTTTCGTCTTCATTTTTCATTTCCTTATTTTTATTACAGCCGAAAACATTTGTTTTGCAAATTGTGGTCGTAAATCGCAGATAAGAATACGTGACAATATTCCAGTGATTTTCATCGTCTGGATCGACCGAACAGAAATGTTATCAATTGAAAATAATCCGTATTTTTTGGTGATTTTTCGAAGGCTCTGCATGTGTACCTTTGTGATTAAAAAATACGGTTCTTTTTCACCAAACGTTTGCCAGAAGAAAAATTAGAATTTGGCAATTTTTTCGGGCCTCTGGGTAGACCCTTCATTTACGTTGCGTTCCAACGACGCAAACGTCACGATAATTTATTCTCGTTTTCGTTGCGTCGAGTCAAATCGATCACGCACAGCCGAACCATTCGCTACTCTCGATATGTAACAAAAAGCATCCTGTTGAAGTTCGCATCATTGGAATGCAACAGAAATTTTTTTTACCTCCTTTATTAATCATGTTAATCGTTATCCAAATTTTTTTTTCGATAGAGTTAGGTTGCAGAGCTCTAAAAAGGATCTTAAAAAAAATTTATCGTACCTTTGACGTGGCGAAAAAAATTTGCAGTCAGAAGAAACAAAAAAATTCGTTGCATTCCAACGATGCATACTGCAATATCGTCAAAAAGCGAGAATCGCGACATTCCGTGCGAGCTTTTGGAACACGAATCATCAATGCGCGGAGGATGAAGAGTTTATTCGTTCGCGATGTTGATTCGCGTTATGCGCTAATCGTTGATCGATGAAATTCTCCTGGCACGGGAAATCGCAACACGACGATTGTCGCCACTGCGTGAGTCGAGAAAATGGAACCGCTCATGTGCTAATTGTTCTTGCATTTATTTTTATTATTCGAGCAGATATTTTTTCGTTTTTGTAACATCAAAAACTGGACGATGTTTCCATTCTTTGAGATTATTTTCCAAAACTATTGGGAAATTGTCCGCGAGGGTAATAATAGTTAAGGGCTTACGTACACCCCAGACGGCTGAAAGTAAGGTTATGTTTAACCATTTTTTTTGTGTATAAAACTGAATTTTATCGAGCAACCATGATATACGTTTTAAAGTACGACATTTTATCTACATTGTGTGAAAATTTCGTTGAAAAATTTCAAACTGTAAAAAAGTTACAGTCCTTTTCCTGGGACTCCTTTTTTTTTTAGGTGCTCCGCGGTGTGACATTTAGCATCCAAAATTTTTTACCTCGAACAAAAAACAAAAATTCTCGTCAATCTACATTAGAATACCGAGAGAAGTACGTACGGAATTTAAAAAATATTGTTTTATTCAAAAGTTGTAGGTATTTGAACTTAAGAAATGAATTTTCAATGAAAAATTTCGTTATAACTGCTAATAAACTGCTCATAAAATGAAACGTTTTCGATTAATGAGAATTAGGAACATAACTTTTAAATTTGAAGTAAATCGAGTGAAACTTGTTGAAGTTATTTGTCACGCCAATTGGAAAAAAGCTGATTCGAGAAGTTTCGAGTAGTCGGCGATTTTGTACATCGGAACAAAAAAAAATTCTAACTGCTTGATATTCGTACTAAATAAATGTGTAATTAATTTTATGAGTTAATCACTCTTTCATACGAAACAAAATTTGTGAAGTTCGCACATGATTTTATACTCGTTACTGTGGCCTAAGGCCTTAATCAGTTACAGGCTACAAATTGTTATCTATCTTGCACTTTTCTAATGCACTGCCGCATCGTATTTACACGAGGGCACGGGTTAAGGATGTTGAGTCCCAAATCGCAAATGATGATAAAATTCTGAAAATTTGGTATGTTTTTGTATGAAGTACTTCAGAGGTCGTGTAAAAATTTCACGACAATTAGAAAGCTCGTTATTGAACAATTAACATTCACAAATTAAATGTTGTTTTATGGAAACTGATGTAACTTTGCAATAAGTTTTTTTTTTGACCTCTCAATTTTATAATATCTACAATATACTGAAAGCAACGGAAACAAAACGAAGTTTATTGATACATTTTTTTTTATTTCTTTTAAAAATTGTTCTTAACAAAATGTTAATTTTTTAATAACGAGCTTCCTAATCGTCGTGAAATTTTAACACGACCTCTTAAATACTTCATACAAAAACATACCAAATTTTCAGAATTTTCTTATCGTTTTTTATTTCAACCCTTAAGGAGGTTGAAGTAATGATGATAGAATTCTGAAAATTTGGTATGTTTTTACATGAAGTATTCAGGAGGTCGTGTAAAAATTTCATGACAATTAAGAAGCTATTTATTGAACAATTAACATTAACATGTTTCATAGGGACTCAACATCCTCAACCGCGAAAAACCTACTCCGGCACAGGTGACTACATTTTCACCGAGTTTGAATTGCGTTCACCATCGGAGACCCGAAGTAAAAGCGCCTCGAGCTCGGTTAGTCGGCGCTCAGGCCAGCGCGCCAAACGGTCACCATCCGAGTGCTGGCGCCGGCCTATATGGAAATAATCGCGGAACATCGCCCTCGCCTCTCGGGCCTCTTATCACCTATCGATTAGTCTCGGAGAATTTTGTTTTTCATCGGTTCAACCTCGACGAATGAGACGATTAATCATTTTCAAAATTTCACGCGTTTCTTACGAAAATATGCGCTTGCGACGGTTAATCCGACAGGCTCTTATGTTAGTCGTATATCACGATCCGGTTTTTCGTAAAGTGACTCTGCATTTATGGAATTTTCCGACTTCCAGAGTTTACCAGTACTTCACTTCAAAACGAATAAACGGACAATTTTTCCCGCAATTTTATGATGCAAAGTTTGCATCCTTGGAGAACAATGAAAAATCATTTGTTTTACTTGATTTTGACTCATAGCTAAAATCTTTTGGCAGTTTTTAGCTATGAAAATTCCTCAAACTTTTTTTGACGTGTTCATTCAGAGTGAGATCGAAGCTTGCATCGTTGGGATTCAACGAAATTATTTTTTTATATTTTCATTTCCTTAATTTTAATCATTTCACCACATATTTTTTACAAATTTCGATTTCGGATCTCCAAATAATCGTATTAATATTTGTATTCTTGCGATGCGATGAATATTCGGAATTTTTCAATATCTTCATTTTTTGACAGATGCTTTTGGCAGATACTTTTTTTTGGCACCTACGAAATGCAAGTTAATAATATAAGAAATGTAAAATAATAAAAATATAGGAAAGAAAAAATAGTAAATATTCGGAAGTGGGGCTCCTGCTAGGATTAGATTAATTCTCTTCAAGGGTTCAGCCAAACCCTAATAAACGTACACAAATCCAAACAAACCCAAAACAAAAAGTAGCCTGATTCTAACAGGAGCCGAATATTTGCCGAAATTTACCGAAATTTCCGAATATTTACCGAAAATATTAGTACAAAAACTTTCGTTGCATTCCAACGATTATTTACAGATCTGCACCAATCGAAATCGGCAAGAAAAGATTTGTCATGATAAAAATTAAGAAATAGAAATATAAAAGAGACCAAAAATCTAAGTTGGCAGAAAAAATGTACAATAACGAAAATGAGAGATCGAAAATATTTGCAACGATGCAAAATTCGAGGCTATCAAATTTTGCACACCACGACAGTCCTATCCCATTCCTCGATTCCGCGGAGCTTTTTTATCCGCGCAAACAGCATGAGAATGTACGTATTTCAAATTCACATCAGGGACCGAATCCACAATAAAATTCCTTATATATCGATGCCACGTCGGGATCGGTACGAAACGAGAGGTACTCGCGGGTGCGAGTACACGAGAGCAGTGTACGTGAGCCAAGATATAATTGTAAAAGGAAGCCTGTGGGGCCCCAAGGCTCCCCGTGCGCTCGCAGGCTAACGGGGTCAAGTTTTCACAACGTGGCAAAGATATAGTAGCATAATACGCACGTTCGTACTTACGTACGGTAAATTCTCTTTTTTTTTTGTGACTCTTGCCCGAAAATTACGATACAATTTGTACGCTGTTATTCCACTTCGTTCGCAGTCAAGCTCGCTCAATCGTGGGAATTCCGGGGAATCGAAGGTGCCGAAATAAATTCACGGCGGACAACATTCAACGATTCGTTGGTTGACGATTTTTCTTCATTTTACGTTGTCATTTATTTCTTATCGTTCACGGATAATTTCTCCGGAACCATTGATTCGCTTAACTCGAACGAGCCATTAATTTTATAATAAATGTTTAATTTTTAATCGATTTGCTTCTCGACGGACTATTTTCTTTAAATGTGCATTTGTTTCCTATTTTCTTTAAATAAATACTATTTTCTTTAAATGCGCATTTGTTTCCTTAAATCTACACGAGTTTCTTGAAAAGTACATGAATTTCTTTGAATCAACATCAATTTCTTGAAATGTGCATTTATTTCCTTAAATGTACGTGAATTTCTTCAAATGTATACGAGCTCCTTTAAAAGTACATGAATTTCGTCAAATGTTAATTAATTTTCTTTAAATGTACATTTATTTATTCAAATACACATTTGTTTCTTCGAGTGAACATTTATTTCTTTAAATGTAAATTAATTCCTTCAAATGTTCATTAATTTTCTTCAATGTACATTTATTTATTCAAATACACGTTATAGTCAAAGTACAAAGTAAATGTACAAAGTAAATGTACATTTCTGCAAATGTACATTTATTTCTTGAAATGTACATTTATTTCTTCAAATGTAAATTTATTTCTTAAAATGCACATTTGTTCGTTTAAATATGCATTCATTTCTTTGAGTGTACATTTATTTATTTCAATTTACATTATTTTTTTCAAATATACATTTATTTCTTCAAATGTGCATTTAATTCTTCAAAAGTACATTTAATTCTGTAAATCTACATTACTTTCGTCAAATATGCATTAATTTTCTTTAATTGTATATTCATTTCTTCAAATACACATTATTTCTTCAAATATACATTTATTTCTTTAAATATACATTTGTTTCTTCAAATATACATTTATTTCTTTCAATCTACATTAGTTTCTTCAACTATACATTAATTTCTCTAAGTGTACTTTCATTTCTTGGTATGTACATTTATATCTTTGAATGTAAATTAATTTCTTCAAATGTACATTTGTTTCTTTAAATCTACATTAGTTTCTTCAAATGTATTTTTATTTCTTTGAATATACATTCATTTTTTTGAATGTACATTTATTTCTCTAAATATACATCTATTTTTCTAAATGTACGCTTATTCATATTAATGCACATTTAGTTCTTACATATAGATGTATTTCTTGAAATGTACATTTTCTTTAAATTATACATTAATCAATGAACAACCAATAAATCGTGACTTTATTTTTCACTCGCCCTTTCTATATATTTAATGAATCAATCCCTTCGCTTTTCTTCGGTACTCAAGCAAAAACAATATTTGATTCATAGCCGCGCAGGGGAACAAAAATTCTGCCCGCGCGGATTCCTCGTCAGAGCGAACATTCCAAGCGGCGAGATGAAATATATTTGAGTGCCTATAGAGCGAAAGTCCCCTGAGGCAGTGGTTAGTCAGAGCTCTGGGAGAACTCTTCGTTTGTTCGTTTTCGTCGTCGTCGAAGTCGCGCGAGGGCACGTCGACACGAAAAAAGTCAAGGGAAAGAGAAAGAAAGAGAAAGGGTTCGATGACTGAGGCCCGGAACCGTAAGAATCTCTCGCCGTTCAACAACGGCGGTATATAAGTCGAGTTAAAGTGCCCGCAGGTACGCGAGCTCGATGATCCACGCAGCCTCTCGCGCTCCTTTGCCAGCCGATCACGTTCGCCTCGCGATCTTTCGTCCCTTCTTTCCCCCCCCCCCCCTCTTATAACCGATTTCTACCGTCGTCTCGTTCTATCCACATGTATTCACTTTACTGCTCTATCGTTGTGAATACGGAATTTCGATTCGAAAGGAAATGTAAGCACTTTCGAAAAAAAAATCTTGACATTATTATGACTATCTTTTAAAAAATAGAATACTAAATATGTAGAATACTAAATCCTAAATACTAAACACTAATACTAAATACTAAACACATACTAAATACTAAATACTAAACACTAATACTAAACACTGATACTAAATACTAAATACTACTAAATTCTAAATACTAAATAACAAGTAGAATACTAAATACTAAACACTAATACTAAATACTAAATACTACTAAATTCTAAATACTAAATAAAAAGTAGAATACTAAATACTAAACACTAATACTAAATACTAAATACGAAACACTAAACACTCATACTAAATACTAAATACTAAACACTCATACTAAAGACTACTAAATACTAAACACTACTACTAAATACTACTAAAAATAGAATACTAAATCCTAAATACTAAACACTAATACTAAACACTAATACTATATACTAAACACTAAACACTAATACTAAAGACTACTAAATACTAAACACTAATACTATATACTAAACACGAAACACTAATACTAAAGACTACTAAATACTAAACACTAATACTAAATACTACTAAATACTAAACACTAATACTAAATACTAAATACTACTAAATACTAACTAATGCTAGAATACTATTTAAATGCTAAATACCGTACACTAGAATACTAAATACTCAATAAAGTTCTAAATAATTAGAAAATAAAAAATTAAATATAACTATTTTTTGGAAAAATCTGATACGAAAGAGATAAAAAAAATTTTCAACGAATATAAATCCAACTAAATTCAATAATCGATCACATAAATGCTCGTTGATTGAAATATGTGATTACAATGATTATTTTTGTACGAATTTTCGTAAGTCGTAAATATTATTGTTTTCACTTGCTCTCTCGTCGATATCCACCGTCCATCTCGATATTTCTAATTTGCCTCTCGTTGCTCAGCTCGCCTAAGCTTCGAGGAAATTCGATCGTCGTAAACCGTCGCTATACAGGGCTCCAATCGCGACGACATCGAAAAGACATCGAAAGTCCAATTCCGAATAATTTCACCCTCGATGTTCATCGATCGAATCAAGGCAATGTCCGAGTGACATTAATTTAAGAAATCCCCACGAACGTCAAATAACGCAAGTAAAACCAAAAACTTCTCGGTGCCGGAACAATCTGTACGATCATCGTCAAGGCCTCGACCTACACCAACCTATATTATGACGTTGAAGTTTGCATCGTTGGCGTGCAACAATATTTGTTGATTTATAAAAATATTTCCTTTTTTTTCATTGTTATCCGAAGTCTTTTTTGCACATTGAGGCCATGAATTTCTAATAAGGATACGTAGAAAAAATTGGGCAATGTTTGCAACCTAAAGCGGCCAAAAAGAGTTTAAGTAATTGAAGAGAATTAATTTCCGTTGCATTGCAACGATGCAAACTTCAGCTTCATCCTACATTTTAAGCATCTGCGCAATCAAATTAATTTTAATTTCATAGTGAGTGTTTTTAGCAGTTAATTTGAGAAATGTTTCTGTTATTTTTTTAGATTGTTTGCTAGTATAAATTAATGCAGTGATGTGTCGATGGCACCAAAGCGAAGACGAGCTAGTTCGAACTACCCTAATACATCTTATTGTACATGTGGAGAGTGTGTTATTAAAAAATGTAGAAAAACAATTACAGATTTTCTTGAAAAGCGCTTTTACTTTTCTCATTTCGGGATAGAAATGGAGGATCAAAATGAATTCGAAGAGAATCTTGGCTCGTTCAGTGAAGAGCAAGGAAAACGCTTCCACCGACGCATCAAAATCGTGGAAGATTGGTAGCAGCGAAGAGGGATACTCACACATGATGGCTGATTACGTTTGGAGTTTCACGCATGACTGCGTCGTCAAGCTTCATTCAACAAAATCAGGAAAAAGAGGCTTACTCAATGTAAAAATATTTAATAAAACTTAAACTTTTCGATAAAATCAGATTTTATTTTAAAAATTGTATATTCCCATGTTCTTGCACAGAAGATCAATATTAAGCGTTAAACTAGGATCAGAATGACGCCTCAGAGTATATATATATATGTTTCTTTTGTGAAGTGAATCATTGGGCTTCTCATTAGGGGAGGAGATGGTGCAACAGCTGAAAGTAGTAATCAAACATACCCAGGTCTCAAAAATAGTGAAGAAATGTTTCGTTTTGAAAAAAATCGTCCATTTTTGCCTCGCCTAAAGGTATCTCCCGCTCTCCCTTAATGGGTTACCCGCACTTGCGATTTAAAAAAAATCGTTTTTTTTACTGCATTTTTTTGAAGTATAAGTATCTGAGAATATGTCCTGAAAATTTCAAGTCGATCCGAAGAAAATTGACTGAGATATGAGCGTTGAAAGAGAAGAATTGGTTCTTCGTTCAAACTGAAATTGAAACTTTAAACACGTTTTTTTCAAAATGGCATTTCTGAAGTCGGTGAACAAGATTACTCGAACACTAATGCACCGATCTTCTTGAAATTTTGCAGGCTTATTTAATACATAAAAATGTAGTCTTTAATCGTTCGATTTTTTTTTTCGAAAAAAATGGCCGTTTTATAGCCAAAAAACAGCCGTTTTTTTCGTTAAAATCGAACCATTAACTTTGACTGTCCGCCATTTTGTGAAAAATGAATATTTTTTAAAATCCTTCGATTAAAGACTAGTTTATACTTATATTTGACTAAATCCATCCGCATTTTTTTTTCAGATGATCCACTTCGCCGCAATGTTGGTCACCGCAAGCCGTGTATATAAAAACATTACTTCATTGACGGCCATTTGCCACTGAACAATGTAATATTTTTCAATAAAAAATTACTGAAAGTTCTTCAAGATGTGTTCTTTAAGATGGTATATTGATCGATTAAAAAAGTTTTCTAGTTTTCTTTAAAAAAATTCATGAAAAAGGCCTTTTTTGCGCTACAAGTGGGGGTAACGCCTTAAACACTTCGGTCCTTCAACATTTCGCGCGAATATATTTGATTTTCCACTTTCGAGGTTGATCATTAGATAAGTCGGTTTGGAAGACTTGTAAATATTTCATTGATACGTGGGCCAAGGGAGCGGTCCGTGGCAACCCTTGTTGAACCTTCGGCCTCGTTCGACGGCCAGAAACACACACGCGAGAGAAACCCTGGAGCGAGAGGTGGCAAAGCTCGTATGACCTCGGGCAACCCTCGCTCGCATGACCGAGTCGCGATAAATCAGAAATACACGCGTCTCTCTCGTAGGTTGTAACCGTGTGAAAGGTCCACGAGCTGTGCGCAGTCTTTTTCGCGAGAAAGGCGAAGCGGAGCCGGTTTTATCGCATCGGTAAGTTAATCCGGACTCAGTCGATACAACCATCCACTACCTTACGAGACTTTTGTCAAAACCATTCTTGAAATTCTTCGTTGACTCAAAACAGGGACAACAAGACTTCGCCAAAGATAACACATTGAAAGAGTGTCGAGTGTTGAAAGATAAAGAAGATGCTTTGTATCCCGACAAATTGTGGACGAATTGAACGTTTTTATCTTGCTATGATAAATTTTAGGCATCCAATGGGTCGTCGTGGATCCTTATATTAAGGATTCCCGATTGGATTTCAACGATCCCTATACTAAGGATTTATCATTGGAATCCAATAGATCATTGTATTGGATCCCTATTGTAAGGGTATAGAGTATAGATGATCCATTGGAATCCATTGGAATCCAATGGACCATCAGCTCAGATCCGATAAATCCATTGGAATCCAATGGATCATCAGCTCAGATCCAATAAATCCATTGGAATCCAATGGACCACCAGCTCAGATCCAATAAATCCATTGGAATCCAATGGATTATCAGCTCAGATCCAATAAATCCATTGGAATCCAATGGATCATTAGCTCAAATCCAATGGATCATCAGCTCAAATCCAATGGATCCATTCGAATCCACAGATCATCGCATTGGATCCCAATACTAAGGATTCCCCTTTGGAATCCAACGGATCATCGCATTGGATACCTATACTAAGGATTCCCCATTGGAATCCAATGGATCGTCACATTGAATCCCCATACTAAGGGTACAGAGTATAGATGATCCATTGGAATCCGAGGGATCATCAGCTCAAATCCAGTGGATGCATCGGAATCCAATGTATCAGCTCAAATCCAATGGATCCATTGGAATCCAATGGATCATCAGCTGAAATCCAATGGATCATCAGCTCAAATCCAATGGATCCATTGGAATTTTTAGTTTGTCTTTGACAGATATAAAGGTTAGACGTGTTTTGGTGTGCTTGGCGATTTTTTGCTATCGATTTGTGGCAAAACAATGAATGGCTTTTGCATCACGATAATGCACCTGCTCACACATCGTTGCTTTTTTGTGATTTTCCGGCCTATAACGACGACGTAATCATGTCTCAGCCACCGTATTCATCGGACTTGGCCCCCTGCGACGTTTTTCTGTTCCGAAAACTGAAAAGACCCATGAAAGGGCGGAGATTTGCCGCGATTGAGGAGATAAATACCGCATTGTTGGGAGAGCTCAAGGCCATACCAAAAAGCGCATATCAGAAGTGCTTCGAGGATCGGAAAAAGCCCTGGCACGAGTGTATTATATCTGAGGGGGATTACTTTGAAGGGAATAAAATAGATATTGATGAATAAATAAATATTTTCGAGAAAAATGAAAAGTCACCTTATTTTTGTGAAATAAGGTAAGTGAAAATAAGGTGAAAATAAGGAATAAGAAGAGGCATGATTCCTCAATAGGTATCATGCCTCTTCTATCGCTTTCTCAGTTTCCCACCTCATTCGTAGCTAATGTACACTAAAAATTCGCGATCTTCCATTTTCTCGTTCTTGTTATTCAAGGGGTTAGTCCACTGTGAAAATGACGAACACTCGTTCGTCCCTTGAGGCAATTCGAATTGAGGAGTGCAACATATGGTGCTAAAATCGCGGATTGAAGCTATGATGCTTACAAGTTGAACTTTAAACGCGTTTTTCCCCAATCTATATTTTTCTAAACGGTGTACACGATTTCTCGACATCTAGTGAACAAATTGACTTGAAATTTGGTACACCTATTCAATGTAATAGTAGTTTAGTCTTGACCGACGTTTTTCTTTTTAAATGTTTTTTTTTATTAGTTATTAACAATAATGTCACTTTTCCTCGAAAATGGGGGAAAAAATACAAATTTTTTTTTTCGATGATTGAAACCCGATAACTACAAAAATCTCCGTCAAGTCTTAGGCAATATTATCTATTTTAAGAAAATAATCGTTTTTTGCGTTTCGGGCCAACCGGGTGGCCAAAATCAAGTACACCGTTGAATCGCGTTCAAAGGTCTACGGAATTGGTTACAACTTATTTAATTATTAATTTTTTAAATGAAAATTTGTACACAAATTTGTTCATTTACATACAAATGAATGTCCAGACGATTTTTTAATCATCGTACTTATTCCTTAAACATAAATTTTCTCGAATTTCCCTCATTCCTCCGGCAACCCTTAGCAATTTTCCTCTTCGGCTCGGGACGCCTCTGACCCACTTACAGATGCACACATTTGGAAAACATGCCTCATCTACCCTTTCCCCATTTTTTCCCACCTTATTCGTTCTGAATTTGCGCTATAAACTCGCGACCTTCCATTTTCCCGTTCTCGTTCTCCTTAAGAAGGAAACTCACGAAGAGTCTGACCCAGATAGTGCGCGTCCATACGACCGCGTACAGGCAGTTGCAGGGGGTAGAAAACGAGCCGAGAGCCTAAAATCACCTGGGATGATCGATCGGTTGTAACTATATATCTCACGCGAAAGTAAAAATGTCACCTCTCCCCCCTCTCGATACACTTGCGACTCGTAAGAAATTACCTCATCGTCGAGCATACGCGCAGTGTCTACGTACGACGTGCACCGACTCGAAGACGTCTCATCATTATTGATTTTACTTTTAAAAGGAATATTCCAAAGGGGTTGAAGACTGCGGGCACATGCCTCTAGAATAAGAGTATCCGTACAAATGTACAGCTAAGGGTGTCGTTCTTCCCCTCATTCGTGCGATTTCACGTTCTCTTTGTCCGTTGGGAAGAAAAGATGGTGCAACATTCGTCGGCCGGTTTACAATTGTGCTTACCTTGATGTAGAGCTCCCTCGTTGTCATCGCGCTTTTTCTCGTTGGTCCAGGTGCAACAGCAGATAAATCACGCACACAAGGCCGAGCTCCTTCGACGACACTCTCGCGCGCATAAACGCACGCGGAACACGCGCACGCACACAAACAAACAAACGCTCACTCGGTGTGTTTGAACACACACACACACACACGCGGGCGCGATGAATCCCGTGAACTACGGCATTTGTGGCCTAGTCCGATCCTTTTTTACGCGTATTTTATTATCGTTCACCGATCTCTCAAGTATATTCCCGAACGCACATTGCGAACTTTTGAATTAATCTCTTTTATCCCTTTTTCCACCCCCTCGCGCGATTCAACAATTACTTTTCGGTGAACACGGAAAATTTCGATTTTTTGGCATTTTATTGCTTTCGGTGCGAAATTTATTTGAAATTCTCAACGTTCCGGAGAACGAGAGAGAGAGAGAGAGGTAGAGCGACAGAAGGGTGGACGGAGAGAGAGAGGGAGAGCGACACGACGGCTCTTGGTCGCACTCGCGCACCTAGTCCAGCTCACAGCTGGATGAAACTCTCATCGACTTGGATTGTGCGCGCCCTCGTCGCCGACCCCCTCCGCTTCAGCGCCGACGCAGACGTGACAGTTCGGCCAACCGACCTCAGGCCTGCCATCGTGAATTACCCGCCACAATTTTTGCTCTCGGAATGGTAATAAGTTTCCTCCGGTTGCGAAGTGTATGAGAACCGTCGGTAACGTCGTTAGCTGGCATACCGGCTATGCTTGCAGGGTCTGGAAAAAGCCACGAGTAGTCTCGCTCGGTCGAGTTTCACTCCTAGGACGAGAAACGATAATCCTAACATCCGCAAGTTTGGATATTCGTTGTTTTAATTGATTGATAATAGAAGTTGGGATAAACTTCCGAAAAGCTGTTACAACCGATTTGACTGAAATTTTGCACAGATGTTCGGTTTAATATATACAGACATTCGCCAAAGGGATTGTTGGCGCATTCCGATAGTTCACGAGAAATCGAGTTTTAAAGTTTATTTTTCAGCCCCCACGAGTATATCTATATCGCTCGCCACGACCGATCGATATCCCTACTCCTCCGACTTCACCGGTAGCTAGCGTTCCGCGCTTACTCCTGCAAGAATATCCGTACTGCAAGGGTAACCCAAAAAACAAACCCAAACAAACCCAAACACACGAACACAAAAAACAAACAAACCCAAACAAATTCGATATACTATTGGAAGGCGCCAAAAATCGCTTTGGAGGATGACTTTATATATTAAATGGAAGATCTGTGCAAAATTTCAGCCGAATCGGGTGTAACAGCTTTTCGGAAGTTCACCCTAGAAATTGAATATATTGATCTCCTGTCCTGGGCCTTCAATTATTTTCCGTAAAAGTGGCGCTACGAAGCGCTCCGCGTGAGAAATAGGTGGAGACATCTGACGGTCGTCGTGAGAACGATTCTTCTGGTGGTAAGGAACCGACTGATGGTAAGATACGCCCGTACTTGCTCGGAACAGGTTATTGTTATGAACGGGAGATTGTTATGGACAATCTCGTGAAGGACCTTTGAACGTGAGGCTCAACGGTGTACTTGATTTAAAAAAAAACGAGTTTTTTTTTCTTAAGGGAGGAGATGCCTATAGGTTAGGATGAAAATGGATGATTTTCATTATTTTTTTTTAAAAGAAAATATTTATTTACCATCTCTGAGATTTATAGTATGCTTTATTACTACGTTTGGCTGTGATATGGCATTTTTTAAATTAATCTATAAAAATTGCGGATGTATGGTACGGTCTTCTCAACGGGTTGCGGTGAATGTTGTCAGACAGCGTGACACGTAGCGTCGGCGGGATTAACTTGAAAAAAAACCAACGAAGACTTTTCTTTCATTAACATTCGTAAGCGGAATATGAACCAAAAAAAAGCGAGGAATGTTCAAAATTGATGAAATGGTACGCTTTGAAAAAGAAGATTGAATTTTCCGAAGGAAATGACGAAAATTGTGCGATGAAAAATATTTTTTTCAATTTTTAAAAACATTTAGTATCATGTTTTAAACAATAGCGTTAGAAAGATTTATGCCAAATTTTATCAGAATCGGTCCATTCGATTTTTAGCAATACTTCCGCTATTTTTGAAAATTAATTTTAAAAAATATCATGTGACAGCCAAAAGTAGTTATAAAACATATCCTAAGTGTCCAAAGTGGTGAAGAAAACTTAGCTGTAAAAAAAATTAATGAAAATCAGCAAATTTTTCCCCGCGTAAAGGTGCTCCCTCCTTTAAACTGATCATATTAGCTAGGACTTGACCGAGCTTTTTTGTCATCGTGTTTTAGGCATAGAAAAATGTTTCAATTTTTTTAGGAAAAATGACATCGTTATTGTTATCAACCAATGAAAAAAATGTTAAGAGAAAAAACGTCGGTCAAGACTAAACTACTATTACACTGAATAAGTATGACAGTTTTCAAGTCAATTCGTTCATTAGATGTCGAGAAATCGTGTACACCGTTTTGAAAAATATAGTTTCACGAAAAACCCATTTCCCCCTTAAAATAGATCATATTGGCGGGAACCTAACCGAGCTTTTTTGTTATCGTGTTTCAATGGTCAAAAAAATGTTTGAATTTTCAAATCAATTTTTCGAGGAAAAATGACATTGTTAATGACAAATGAAAAAAAAATGTTAAGAAGAAAAACGTCGGTAAAGACTAAACTACTATTACACTGAATAAGTGTGACCATTTTCAAGTCAATCCGTTCATTAAATGTCGAGAAATCGTGTACACCGTTTTGAAAACCACAATTTCGAGAAAATCGCGTTTAAAGTTTAACTAGCATAGTTCTATCGTTGTAATCATAAGTTTACCTTCAATGTGCGATTACTGCACCACATGTTGGACCTCTCTCTTCAATTTGAGTTGCCTCAAGCGACAAACGACCGTTTCTCATTTTCACGGTAACATGACCCCTTAAACGGAATACCGTTCAATTGTACAGGAATTGAATAACTTACCACTTCAGCGTATAGTAATAGAATGATTCGGCATCCAGCCGTATCGAACAATTCGATAGTGCAGGATTTTTCAAAACTAATCGAAATCATTCTTTTACTCGGTATTTATTATAATCGGTATATTTATTATAATTTTTCTACACTACCGATATTATTTCGTACGCATATATACATTTATATATAACGTACAGTCTACAAAAATTCGCAAATTATTCGATTATACCGCGTCCAACAATTACACATGCGAATTACAAGTTACACGAGCGAGATAAACCTCTACACGACGAGGAAAAAAAATGTTACGTACCATTACAAAACCTTCATTGGCATTTTTTGATCTCTGTTAATCAAATTTATGAAAAGCCTCGAAAAATCACGTTCACGCGCGGCTTTCTTCGAGAATTCGTTTGAAATAAATCGTAATTAGTGTGACAATCGCGCTTTTAACAATAAATACTTATACACTATCCTATATATGTTTATATATAGTCATTTATGCCAAGCACTCGATTCATGCCACTGGCATACATCTTATACCATACACTTATAGTAATACTCATAATGTGCTACGTAATAATTATATTTATTATGATACCTATTCATACATATTTATCTATATATATATATGTGTGTATATTTATAAATAATATATATTCTAGTCTCGTATCCATTCTCCTATATATATATATACTTCGTCAGGTCGTTATATTTAGCGTATACGTATTTAAATGTAATTCATGTATACATTTAACCCTTTCGTTTTAGGGCTTTATCGTATTATTTATTTTGCAAATTTCATATATACATACATATATATATATATATATATATATATATATATATATATATATATATATATATATATATATATGATGTTATATGCGTATATATATATGTATTTATACGTGATATCTTAATATACTATTTTCATGTGGGGAGCGAAATAGGAACTGTGATCGCCTGTTGTACCAATATATATTTATATATATTTGTGTCAAGTTGACTCTCGTTCCCCAATTTATGTGTAAATGAGGGAAATGCCGCATATACCGGGCGAAGCAACAACTATCAGCAGTAAAAATGTTTTCTGACCTATCAGACTCACAATCAGAAGAAAGCTTTTCACAAAAGTTTCATAGTTCGACTATGTTAATCAAGATCGCCTCCATTATTTTATGGGACCACTTTTTCGAGAATTTTCTCAACGAAGTAAAAATAACTTCAGGCGCCAAATTTCAAGATGATCGATCAAGGTGTAGCATTAAGAAAACGATAAAAAAAATTGTAATGTTTTAGCCTAGAATCGATTTAAAAAACGGTGCAAACACTTGCTCCTATAGAATGTGCTCACAGTGATGATCACCAAATTCAATGCTAACTTGCAATCTGATTCGCATTGATTGTATCGTCTTGATCAATCACTTCGGTCTGTGGCAACGAACATGCTGCTTGCGTTGCATTTTTGTGAAATTCTCCGGTAATTAAGATCGTATCGACTTCGTCTTGATGAGGAAACATTTTGCGAAAAATATAATTCTGTACTGACAACAGGAAACTCCGGCGTAGTACTTCTCGTTGGAGAGAACAGACATTATTATTGAAATCACTAACTTCTCACTGCTTTTCACAAGTTGATAAGATTCTCAGTTGCCAATAATGTAAATAAGGGTGCTGTACGACTTACCAAAGGTTGCGAGGTCGATCTCTCCGATTTCGATGAAATTTGGCACGCTTGTAGAATGGGTAAAAATAGGCGACACGTATTTTTTTATATCTTCGGAACCCGACTTTGAAAGGGTGAAACGCACCCTCGAAAATAGGGGTTTTTCGTTTTTCGTCGATAACGTTGGAGTTCTCATCTCCAATGTATAGTACACGAAAAAAGAAACATTGTTGCAATTTGAAATTTTTTCATATCTCGTACCGTTAAAACGTTATCGATGAAAAACGAAAAATACCCCAATTTTCGAGGGTGCGTTTCAACCCTTAAAAATCGGGTTCCGCAGATATAAAAAAATACGTGTAGCCTATTTTTACCCATTCTACGAGGGTGCCAAATTTCATCGAAATCGGAGAGATCGACCTTGCAACTGTTCCTTCCTGGTGTATTGAAGTAGTGAAACTTCGATTAAAGCCTGTTCGTTAATACAGACTGATGTTATTGATAGGGCAATGCAATCAATGCGAAACAGATTGCAAGCGTGAATTGAAGGTGGTGACCATCATTTTGAGACACCTTTTGCAGGAGTCAGTGTTCACACTGGTTTTTTTTTAAATTGATTCTAGGCTCCAAACATTGAAATTGCTTTTTTTCATTGATTTTTTGTACTAAATCTTGATCGATCATTTTGAAATTTGACGTGTGGACTTATTTTCAGTTCCTTGGTAAAATTCTGAAAAAGGTGCTTTTATTTAAGAACATTGAGGTGACTTTGAAATCTCTTACAAGGAACATCCCTCAGGTGACACCCTTCATTTTGTTGAAATTTGGATATGTCATAGAGCACCGAAAAGTAAGCGATACGTATTTTTTTTTATCGGTGGAAAAACGGTTTTAAGGGGTGAAACAACCCCTCGAAAAAAGGCATCTTTAGGGGTAATCTAGCAGTTTCACACACAAGAAGTCCACCGATTTTAATGAAACAAAAACGAAAATTCTTCTAATCCGAAGCAATGAAAAATCCACTATAGTGACATTGCAACATCAAAAAATTAAGGGGTGAACCACCCTAGAGATGCCTTTTTGAAGGGGTGGTTGCACCCCTTAAAACGGTTTTTCCGCCGATAAAAAAAATACGTATCGCTTACTTTTCGGTGCTTTGTAACATATCCAAATTTCAACAAAATCGGAGGATGTCACCTGAGGAATGTTCCTTGTTAGCCACCACTCAATGAGCACCTTCGAACTGGGGTAAACCGACCAATGAATGGACAGGGACCAGTGAAGGGACAAGGGCTGATTTATATTCATAATCAGTCAAGAATATGAATTGTCGATGAAAACTCGTATCGCTATGATTTTGCAAACAATCACAGTTATTGTCAAAAACCAATTTTTCAGCTTAATATCGAATTTTGACGCTACGAAATTTTTGTCTAGTTTATGGTACTTGCACACCGCGCAACTTTGTTACGATACGGATGTGCGCAGTAGGTGTTCAAAACGCGACAACAATAGTTTTTTTATACATTTTGAGGGTAAGTATTATTTTCGTTACTTGAGAAAGAATCGATCTTTGATATTTTTGCAAAATTAAAAAATAAATTCGTAATAATAGGTCAGATTTAGGCATGTTTGGGTACCGTTCTGGTAATTCTCAAAGCAGAGTAAAAAAATTAGCTTATCTGCTTAAAATTACTAAATCAATTATTGTTAAGATATGACAATGTACATTTTAGTGAATGTTATCATAAACTCAATTCATTTGATTGTTTTTAAATTTTTGGCAAAATTTAATTCACTATTTCTCTGTTAAAACCAACTTTGGTAGTTTTTTTCGAGAATTAAGGTGCAAAAAAGCTATGTGTATTTTCTACGAAATCGTAATAACGAATATAATACTCATATGTATAAGAATATTACAATTATTGTGGAACCCAGTGATCTCCGAATCCAGCATTTAATAAAAATAAATTGTTTCGCTTGACAACGTTCGTCTACACTACACGTCCATTTACTGGTGGTTAAGCGTTCATTTACTGGACATTTCGTTGATTCACTGGCGATTTAGTCATTTCGCTACTTATCTATCAATTCCTTCAATATGATTTGTTGCAATTACTCCGAATATTTTTTTCTACTACCAGAATAATATCGTTTGGTAGCTATAGTCATTGAAAAATTCGTTTTGATATTTCCATTCTCCCATCCATCTGAATCCTACAGGGTCGTTATTCGTCCATTCACTGGTCGTTTACCCTATGCAGAAAAGTTTTCTTTCGCGACTGATAGGCTAGAAAAATTTTCTACTGCAATAGTTCGTGCCTCACCCGGTAAACATTAATATTTTTATATTCATTTTTACACACGCTGGCACAAAAAGTGACGTCCAAAAAAGAACTAGGTGTCTCGTATCAATACCTGTCCGAATCACCCACATCTGCGTTCTACACTCTTTTTTATATTTCGAGAAAAAAGCTTTTCAATAATTTCTAAAATTTTCCTGCAGTGTTCATTTATTTTTCCCTTTAGTGCACCTAACTCTTAGAAGTTTTTAAAAACAATTGGGAGTCATTTAGACTGGTATAAGTATTTTTTCATTCATCTGAACTTCAGTGACGGATTCTCTCGAATGTATTTTTTAAACTTTCGATAAAAATGGGAGGCATTTAGGTACATTTTGTTTCGTAACGAAAGCACAAGTAAAAAAAATCACGAGGGGACATACATACGAAAAATCGAACGAAAAAAAAGCTTTTTTTCTCAAACAGTAAAAAGGATCGTTGAAATCACATGGGGATGATTCAGAGAGGCATACGAGGCATCAAGATTTTTCTCTCGGACGTCACATTTCGGGTCACCCTGTACACATATATTTACATATGTATGTAACGTGGTAACGAGAGTAAACTTCGTGCGGTGCGGATTCGCATACAAACAGGCCGCAAAAAGGCACCTAGCCCCGCAACACACCAACTCCCCGATCCCGAATGATCGTTTCGAGCTTTTTTCCCCACTTTTTTTCCCTTCCAACAATCGATCCTAGAGGAAGAAAAAAAAAACGATGGCGAGAAATTCTCGTCGGAGGTTTGCGCGTTTGACGGATGATTCATCGACTCGGCGAATTCGGACGGATTGACCGTGCCATTTCGTATGCGTGTGTGTGAGTATATCGTTGGTGGAAAAATGTAGGATGTTTGGCGTGGTCGTGAAATCGATGAAAACGCGCGCGGGCGCAATCGTCCAACTAGCGCGTCCAGTGAGAGACGAAAACCCAGCACTTTTAGCGTAGAATTCGAATTTTTTACCGAAGCTGGATGGTTGCATACTGAAAGTAACCAAAATGAAATTTTGCCCCTCAACTCGCCCCAACCCTAAGAAACAGGGGTTGAAAACTTTAAAATCGCCGTATCTCGACAATTAATAGCCCGATCAAAAAATGTTTCGGACAAAAGTTGTTTGGAGTAATAAAATACGCATAAAGTTATCTGGCGTCCAATCCCCTATCTTCAAAAATAGCGGCACAAAAACGCAAGAACACTGACCCAGACCAGGACGCAGCCTCGAATTTTCCAATCGTTTTTCTGCCGCTATTTTCGAAGATAGGGGGTTGGACGTTAGATAACTTTATACGGACTTTATTATTCCAAACGACTTTTGTTTGCAATATTTTTTGATCGGACTATTAATTATCGAGATACGGCGAGTTTAAGTTTTCGACCCCTATTTCTTAGGGTTGGGGCGAATTGGGGGCAAAATTTGATTGAGGTTATTTTCAGTATGCAACCATTTAGCTTCGGTAAAAATTCTAATTCTACGCTTAAAGTGGTGGGTTTTGGTCTCTTCTACTGGACTAAAAAGTCTCTACAGCAGTCCAGACATCGTCGCGGACTTCCAAATACGTCCGTATGGGCGACGTCGCGAAAATTTCAGTTCGAAGTCTCCATTACTGCAAAGATAATTATTTTTTCTCATTTTTCCACACGATCTTCGTAATTTCATTGATTTACGAGATATTCCGAACGACGGACGAAAGTTCGAGCCAAATAGTGTAGGATCATCGCAGGGGCAATTCGGAAGGGAAATTACGAAATGTCACCGAGTCCAACGAGACACTTCTTCGTCACGTTTTTTTTTTGTTTAATTCTTCACAATTTTATTTTACCTTCTATGCACGTAGTCGTCGCGACAGGCGGCGTCCATTTGTATTTACTAATCGAGTTCACATCGATCCGCGAACGTGTCCCCACGGATATCCATTATTCAATTAACAAATTAATAAAGCCTCGGCCGTAGCCAAGATTTCTCTGATTATAATTAACTTACGCATTTGTATCTCGTATAATTGGACTAATGCGGTTTTCACGTTTCTTCATAGTATACATTTTCTCGTATTTAATCGTCGCGCTCGGTTGGCCGCGCCAACGACGAAGCTTTCGTTATACAATTGCGTCATGATTTCTACGCTAAACAAAAATACAAAAATTATCAAAAAAAAAAAAAAAGAAAAAATGAAATAAAACGAAAAAATTGAAATACAGCGAAAAAATTGAAAGTAAACTTACCGTTAAGAGGACAAGCGAGTTCGAAATAAACGAAAGAAATACGTTGGACACAAGGCAAAAATTAAATGCAAAAGAAAATGAAAAACGTCTAGGTCAGTTTTCTAACACATTTATTGTATTTTTTTGTTTCGTATTGGCAAGTTTGATGGCTTACATGTATAAAAGAAGGGAGAGAAACAAAAAAGAAATGGCGAAACGAAAAATAAAGAACGTAAGTAAAACGAGTAGTACGTGCGAGGAAAAAATTACGAAAAAAATGAGGAGGAAACAATTGTTGGGAGGAATGGAGCGGGGGCGGATGGGAGATATTACGATAAATAGGCTGCATGAATATTTACAAGTAAAACGGAAGAGCGGGATTTTGGGTGCGGGAAAAAATTCGGAGCGCGATCAATAAATGAAGAAAAAAGAAATTTCGAAAATTCGATTTCTTTGATTTTTTTTTGTCGTAACCATTCGTGCGCCGAAATCCGAACAATGAGAAAGTGAGATTATATCGCAATAGTAAAATCCTACTCGTATCAATAATAATAATAATAATAATAATATTGTAATTAATAATGATAATCGTAATAATGTATGAAATGACGTGTAAATTAAACGTAACGTAACAATTATTCTGAAGCACCTTAAGTTAAGTAGTTGACCTTACAAAAGTGGCCGCGAGCCCAACGGTTCTTGTTCCGAATGATTTTCTTCGCACGTATCTTGCAACCTTTTTCATATTTTCTCATCCACCTCTCTCGTTCCCAACACATCGTGTCGCACGTCCAAATTGCACGTTAAGTTACATCGCCGTAATACGCGAGTGAAAAAAAGACATTTACAAAGTAATAATAATAATTTAAAAATTCAAATCGTGTGTCTGTGTATGTGTGTGTGTGTGTATTTTTCGATGACGAATCATTACTTTTTCAAACAAACAGAAAAAAAAACAGAAGAACGTAGAAGATGACAATAAATTACAAACTAACGAATTCAATTCTTATTACGACTACGAATTTCCGTTAATTCTAATACTATCACTAGAAAATTATCTAATGTGTAAATATATATATATATATATATAACTATTGGTTATGACGCGTCCCTGATTATGTTCTCTGTAAATATCACGTGAGTTGAGGGGCTGGGAAGGGCTGATTTTTTCGGGGTAGGGGAGAGAGGAAGGGGTTATTTTTCAAAGGCGGGACACCACTGTGACGAGTCAAAAAATCGTTTTTTTTCCCTCAAAGTATGTATATTCAAGAATTCGTGAAAAAATAATTAAAATGTTGCAAGTCGACCAACTTACGTACGATTTACGTATAACGAAACTTGCAATCGTTTTTTTTTCAAACGACTTTTCTCGATCTCGTCGGAATCATAACTCTAGCTACAATTGTCCGATTTTCAATTTCAACAAACAAATTTTTCCTAATTGCATTAGCTATCGTTGTACGTAGCCATTTTTTTTTATTTAGTATTTTCTAAGTCCCCGAATATAGCTAAAAGTTTCGTCGAAATTAGACTTTTTCTTAACACCCTCCATTTTGTGAACATTTTTTGGGTGTAGTTCCGAAAAGCCCATACCGCTGATTAATTTGGAATTTCGCGTGCCCATGTATTTCGACTCGCTGACCATGAATGTGATAGTAAACATCTGAAAATTTGATTTTCAAGGCCAACACTCAAAAAAATTGATTTAAAAAAAGTTTTTCCTTTTTATTTTGATAAATGTTGACCTTGGATAAAAATATTTCCTACAAAAGTTGTAGCCTATTAAATGATTGATCTTTTATGTTCCATACAGTTTTTGTCTAAAACCATTCTGTTTCGAGAAAATATGAGATAATGCTCCAATAGGTACATTTTGCAAAACTCCACTAGTTTCGATATTATCTCCATACGCATTTTAATGCGGAAAGGTTGGAGTTAAGTCTTTAAAGTGCATGTTTATTTTTTGCTTTTTGTTTGCTGTTTTTTCAATTATATTTTTAGCTCTTTTTGTTTGGATTTGTTTGGTCTTAAAGACTAAACTGCACTTTGAAGACTAAACCCCAGCCTTCCCTCGATGAAGTGCGTAAGTAGATAACATCGAAACTCATGAAGTTTTGCAGCATGTACTGATTGGAGCAATATCTCATTTTTCTCGAAACAGAATGGTTTTAGACAAAACGTGTATAGAACATAAAAGATCAATATTTTTATAGGCTATAACTTTCACAGGAAATATATTTCTCTGACATCAACATTCATTGAAGTAAAGTAGAAAAACTCCGAAAAAATCAGTTTTTGTGGGTTTTAACCTTGAAAAACAAATTCGCAGGTATTTTCACTATCATATTCGCGATCAGCGAGTCGAAATAAACGAGTACACGAAATTCCAAATTAGCCGGCGTTATGGGCTTTTCGGAACTCTATCCCATTTTTTTTGCCGAAAAACGTGCAACGAGAATTTATATAGATTATAAAACTTTTTTATTTTCCACACCGACCATTGCCGATTGTTCGATCCGGTCGTTGGACCACATTTTTTCTACACAGTCTATTACACCCCAACGTTATAAAATTATCCATTTTTTCCAAATAAAAATTTACACGAAATAAGTTCAATGCACGTTCGACAAAATGCCTTTTTGTCCAAATCCCAAATAAATAATCCAGTAGACAAAGAAATTAGGCGAAAAACGACGTTTTTTTTCTCGATCTGTCACATTGGTGTCCTCCCTTACTGCAGTATACACTATATACACGAATAGGAGGATGTATCCAAAGTATGCGGATTCGTATGATGCGCCCACGTTTTTCTCCTCTATTTTCCTTCCTTTCGAGAATCATGAAAAACAATCTCACTCGTCATTCGTTATTTTTATTCTTCTTTGACTCTTTCACTCGGCCATTCTGTCATGTTAATTCTGGTAAAGCGGTAAATTAATAAAAAAAAAAGAGAAATAATTTGAATTTGACGAGGGATCATCGTTTTTCTATTTTCCCCCGAGCTTGACTGTCTCTACGTCTATGTCTCTCGCTCTCTTCCTCCGCGTAAGTACATCTTATTGCATTGTCGATTTGGAATTCAGCACTGTCGATTCAACGTGTCGTTTAGTTACCGGTTTTCGTTTTGTCTTCACGCCTACGCGGCCGAGCTGTTTGGCAGTGGGAATTATTTTTCATTTTCACAAACGTGTCGGATATATCGTAAATTTTTATTTTTCCTTCTTTGCATTTCGATCGAGAGTGCTTTCGCTCGGCCGCGATCGTATGCAGGATGCGACTCTTAAAAGCTAAGGAGGAGTACACGGTCGCGCGTTAATTGTCAAAACGTGTAAATATTCGTTTTTTTTTCCCCTCCAATGTACATTATTATGCGTGCGGGAACCAAGATATTGTTTTTTTCTTCCTCCTCTTCGTTCTTTCCCACATAAATAACAGATTCGGTTCTTGGTCGTTCTCTCTTTTTTATTACAATGCATATTCTTTGAACCTTTCGCCCTCTCCTGTCTCGATGCTCAGGCTGTGGATCTCGCGTGAATCTACATTAGTATCGTTATCATCATTACTCGGTAATTATTATTTAAGTGTTACGCACGAAGACTGATATATCTGTAATATTCGTAATGGAGGTAGCTATGGTAGTTCATCGTTCGCGGTCGTTTGTTTCTCGTACTATCGATTCATTGGTTACTCTATTTTCTTCGATTTCTCAATATGCTCACCCAGGGTGAATTCTCGGCCGCTTTTTTTTCATCCTCGATCTTCTCTCGTCCTGTTTCGTGAAGTTTCTCGTCGACGCCGAGAGGGCCGGAAAATCGAGCATAAAATGTGCGAACGAAAAGAAAATCGCGAAAAACAATAATACGCAAATGACGAACGAATTCAACATTTTCAGTAGTAAGTAGTAGTTGCTATCAATTATTTAAAGTAGTATATATATCACGGCCTGCCTGCTTCAGTTTTCCTGAGTTTGTTATTACATTTATCGATATTAGTGTATTTAAGATCGTGCTTGCTTCTACTTTTACATCGTTCCTGCTTCGTTCTTGTATTTGCCCTTTTTTTTTTTTAAATAAGTACCTGAGACTGTGGCCAAATCCGACAGAGTCAGAATTGCCGAGCTCGCACGATTTTTAACATTAGAACTATTGCAATACTGTTGTTGGTTGTTTGTATAATAAAAATTGAAAAAAAAAAAAAAAAAAAACAAACGTTTGACTATTGCGGACTATTACGAGGTTTCTTTTTTGTCTTCGGGGGGCTACGGTGCGACGAGTAAAAATGATCGTGACGTTACGAAGACGAGAGGGGGGGGGGGCGAGTTTCTTCGACTTGTCACGTATATTTCTCGCGTACAAAAATATACACATACGTGTGCACACGTGATACATGGCACATATCCGTGTATAATAACGTATATAAATCTGCATATATATATATACATATATATATATATATATATATATATATATATATATATATATATATATATATATATATTCGACTTGGGACTCTGTGTATACATATAGCTATATAAATACTGTATAGTAGAAAAGTATTACGAGAAGGGGGTATGTCTTGACTCGAATCTCTGGTTTTTCACGGGTTGTGCCTAAAAACTCGCCCGACCCCTTAACCAGCAAGAAAAAAGACTCCCAAAAAAGTTTCTCCGTCGTTTTAAGTTTTTCTCGCCGCACCTGCCCCACGTTGTTGGTTGAACGGTGAATACGTGTGTATTGTTTCGATTGATGCAGCCATACACCGATTAAAATAATAATTAAAAAAAAGACCGTAAAATTCTATCGGCGAGTTCTCCGACGAAAATCGACGCGTCTTGAAACGTCGTGACTGTTTTAATAGTTGTTTTTCTCTCGCATCGTAAAACAAATCGGAAACGTACAGTCTAATAATCGAGTGAACAATTGGAGGACACTATGGCACAATTTCCTTTTTTCGTGTCAATTTCGTCAAGCAATTGATCCGATTTGTTCGAACGACTTCTCTTTCTCTCGTTGCTTCTCTACGACTCGCTATTTAACTTCGACGTTTGCGAGATCCGCGAGGACACGAGGATCTCTTCCTCGCGGATTTGCACGCTTCTAATAATCCAAAAAATTTGTACTCTGAAAGATTCTCGTTTTTCTTTTCTCGTCTATGTTCACTTTTTTATACTATTTCTCCTTAAGGAAATTTCGTTTTTTTTTCAGTATTACTTTAAAAAATGTATCGTTTTATTTCCCACCCTCTTATTTATTCGACTTTATTCTTTAATTCTCTTGTTAGCTTTGTCTCGTTTCGATATTTATCATATGGTTATTAGAGAGCTTCAAGGCAAGAGTGGTTTTGTATTTTTTTTTTGTACCGATTATAGACCTGAATTTGAGTGTAGCAAATGCCTCGACAGATTGCGATTCCTTTCTCTCTCTCTCTCTCTCTCTCTCTCTCTCTCTCTCTCTCTCTCTCTCTCTCTCTCTCTCTCTCTCTCTCTTTCCCTCTCTCGTCCTTAATTTTTCCTTCGTATCTCCATGTTTCTTTTTCCCTCTCCGATCGCCCTCTCGTGCTGTGGACGCAATTCACTGATTCTATCAATTATCAATTTTAATCGTATACGCACTCCGCACGCACACGTATAAATATGCGTGTAATTGTCAAACCACGGGACTCTCGTATACTGTTGTACGTACATTTCGTTTTTTTTTCTTTTTATCATACTATACACATAGGCTAGTTCACAAGACTCAACAAACAAAAAAAGTCACCACAATAGCCCGAAGGATTCTTTTTCCACAATCTCCGAACGAGCGCACAGATTTTTCTTGCAACTCGGAAGAAACAACGAAACATCCACAGTCACGAGGACTATTCGTGAAATTTTACGAAAGAAAGACACAACACAAGCCTCAATAGCCTGCTCGTGCCTCGACGAGTTTGACATGAATTTTTCGGAGTGTCTCCCCGTCCGGTTATCGGACGAATAAGCGTATGTTATTCGTCCCGATAGCGGCTCAGTTCACGCCGTATTTCCAGTAGGCGTACGCATCATTGTGATTCGTGTAAGCTAGTATCCGGACGAATAACGTATATACAATTGTCCGGATAGAATGTGTTAAATTGTTAAACAAACTATCCGGAAGAATAATATACACGTAGTCATCCGAAGAAAATCTTTATAATTTTGTTTGGGTTTGGGTTGGTCGGTTGTGTTTGAGTTTGGTTTGGGCTGGTTCGTTTTGTGTTGTTTTTTGGTTTGTGTTGTTTGGGTTGTTTTTTTTGTTTGGGTTGTTTTTTTTGTTTGGGTTGTTTTTTGTTTGGGTTGTTTTTTTTGTTTGGGTTGTTTTGTTTATTTGGGTTGTTTGGGTTGTTTTTTTTGTTTGTGTTGTTTTTTTTGGTTGTGTTGTTTTTTTTGGTTGTTTTTTTGCTGTTGTTTTGTTTGCGTTTGGGTTGGTTTGTTTGAGTCTGTTTGTTTGGTTAGTTTTTTTGGGGTTGTGTTTGGGTTTATTTGCGTTTGGGTTGTTTGTGTTGTTTGGGTTATTTTTTGGTCGGGTTGTTTTGTTTGCGTTTGGGTTGGTTTGTTTGAGTCTGTTTGTTTGGTTAGTTTTTTTGGGGTTGTGTTTGGGTTTATTTGCGTTTGGGTTGTTTGTTTGTTTGTGCTGTTTGGGTTATTTTTTGGTCAGGTTGTTTCGTTTGGGTTATTTTTTTGGTTGTGCTGTTTGGGTTGTTTTTGTTTGTTTGGGTTGTTTTTGCTGATGCGTTGTTTGGGTTTGTTTGCGTTTGGGTTGGTTTGTTTGAGCCTGTTTGTTTGGTTCGTTTTCTTGGGGTTGGGTTTGGGTTTGTTTGCGTTTGGGTTGGTTGGTTTGAGTCTGTTTGTTTGGTTCGTTTTTTGAGGTTAGGTTTGGGTTTGTTTGGTTTGGTTGGGTTCGTTTGGGTTTTGATTTTTGGGGTTTGGGTTGATTTGTTTGGGTTGGTTTTGCGTTTGGGTTGGTTTGTTAGGGCTTTGGTCGGTTTTGTTTGGTTTGGGTTGGTTGGTTTTGTTTGGGTTTAGGTTTTTTTTGGGTTTGTGTTTGTTGGGGGTCGTTTGCGTTTGGGTTGGTTTGTTTGGGTTTGGGTTTGTTTTTTGGGCGGTTTATTTGCGTTTGTCATTTTGGGTTTGTATGTTGGGTTTGGGTTTGTGTGCTCGGGGCGTTGCACGGCGTGAACCGCGTGAAATTAGCCGCTCTCCGGACGAACAACGTAGGCTTGTTCGTCCGATAAACGGACGGCTAGCCTCGGAGTTAATTTTTTTTTCAATCCCACTGGCGACGAGGAGTCTCGATATTTCATCCGGACGGGATTTTCTCACACAAAAATTGCCTCGACGCAACGGACCACGATCGAATCATTTTATTCCCGTCTCCATGCCAGCCAACTCCCGTGATATTTTTTTTCCCCAACGGATTTTCGCTTCTGCGCTTTTTGGCCGAGTGTCTCAGCTTCCCCGTCGCCTGGGCGTTTGAGCGAAAACAATACGCGCGAATCGAGGCAGCAAGCAGGCCAGAGAGCTCACTCGCAACTTCCATTTGACTGCGAATTTTCACGCGAAGCGTAAAGAGAAAAACGGACGAAAAAAAAAAACGAAGGTACAACGAGACAAAGAAAAAAGTAAGAGTTCGCTGAGCGTCATTCTTGTCAATTATCGATAGCAAAGTTACTTAATCCTAGCGCGTTAGTATACTTCGGAGTATCGTGTACAATAATAAATCCTACGTTGTGTAATCTAGACTACGATTTATCTTTCCAGCTCTGAACCCCCCCCCCCCCCTTATCTCTTCTTACGCTTACGGCCCTGCGACATCGCGTCTCATCAATCCAACCACACGTCGCACTTCCCGTTTCGTCCGTCGCACGCGCGTTTCTCTCGTCACGAAAAAGACACACTTCGCCTCACACGCTCGAACGTTCCGACCCGCAAATTGCAACGCTTTTTTTCCCATCCCTCCAGCTTCCTCCCCGTCTAACTCTTTCTCTCTAAATCTACGAGTTAATTTTATTGAATTTTAGCTCGCGTATTATTAGTAGGAACCATTATACAGCTACGACGATTTCGTCGAGAAAGGAAGAACGAACGAAGCGCCAAACTTCGAGGTATCCGCACTTTCGCCCGAAGCGCAAACAAAATAGCGCGCTCGACCTTCAAACGTCATTCCTTCGTTATTCATTCTTCCCTTCGTTCGCCAACTCCGAAGTACGTGTTCGCACGTGTGTTCGTGTATGTGTGCCTCTCTCTCTCTCTCTCTGTGTGTGTGTGTGTGTGTGCGAGGAAAAAAAGGGCATCGCGCGACCTTTTTTTCCCGTCACATTTACATATGGCAAGAATATTCACGTCCGTCGCCGTTTGCAAAATTATAACACGGCACGGGACTCGACGAGAGGGCGCCACGCTACGAAACTGATGCGCGCCTCGAGGAGAATAATTTCGAAGATACGAAGAACGAACAAAAAACGAGATAGTAATATCGGAAAAAGGGGAATTAATCGGCAAGCGGTTAGTCAGTCAAAAAGTCGATAACAAAGGGCAAGGGTTAAAAAAAAAACGAGAAAAAAAACAAAGGGCAAGGGTTTTAAAAAAACGAGAAAAAAACAAAGGGCAAGGGTTTGAAAAAAAACGAGAAAAAAAACAAAGACGAAGGCACGTTAAAATAATTAACGAGTGGAATCGGGGGCCCACGAGATTTTAACGAGGGAACTTTGCGACGTCTTTACATCGTTCGCGCGTATATTTCGACGTTTGATTTTCCATCGCGACGAGCTCGCAACTTCATAATTGCCGACGATCAGCTCTCGCGTCGTTATTCCTTCCCGCCCCTTTCGTTTCTTTTCGCGAGCTTCGCTGCTTCGTAAAAAAACCAACGAAAAAAAAACGCTCCTGATCATTTGAAAAAACGATATGACGATTCGTGCGTGGCGTATGTCGCGATTTCGCAAAATCTTTCACCGAACATTCGCAAATCCTAGGTCTACGCGTATACTTAATTTTTCTTCGTGTTTCTTCCTCTCGATCTATTTCGCTTTCTCTCAATCGTCGTACGTACGTGCCTGCAGCTCAACTTCGCTATAAATCTAGGCAATATATATTTTTCCTCAACATTCATATATAATAACATAATAATAATAATGATAATAATAATAATAATATACTCTTCGCCGCAAGTGCCCGAAAGGCGTCGTCGTAAATTTGACAATTTTGACCCAGAAAATAAAAGAAATGATAACTAGTCGCACACAGTGTCTAGTGTCGAACAGGCGACGTTTTTTGTTCTTCCATTTGTTCTCGGGCTCTTTCGTCACTGGCCGCACCGAATCGGGCGACCGAAATCGATGCGGAAGAATAAAATCGTAAAATCGTTTGATCATTTCTGGCTAGGCTTTTACATCATAGGACGGTGAACAGACACACACATACACACACACACACACAGACACACACTCTTCTCTCTCACTCTCCGTCTTCGCTTATTTGGGCTCTATGATTTCTCTTTAAATCTTGAATCTACCTAAGTCTTCGGACTTGTTCTTTTCTTTCTCTATCTATCTCTCTTTCTCTGCGCTCTCGCGTCTTTTTCGTGATTCGCGATAGTCAGCGTTCTCTCTCTCTCTCTCTCCCTCTCTCTCCCTCCTTCTCCGATTTGATTATTTTCTATGATCTATCGTTCTATTATGTGCACTGAGGTAGACGGATGGAATATACGTTTTATTTAATTATTATGTTTGTTTCTCTTGTAAATTCTTTTTTGGGACATTGTGTTGGTTACTTATTGCTCGACGTTGGCAGCCGGAGATTGGACGCAATTGGACGTCGTAAAGATTTCGTTAAAAAAATTATAAAAAAAAACAATTGTACGTGACTCGTTGATTCGATTCGTTCGTTTCCCCGATTTTTTGCCTCTTCGGAACACGACTCGCGAGAACGAAATTTCCAAGAATTCGTCGTCACTTTCGACAAATCCACCAAAAATCTGTCACGGACCAAAAAAAAGAGAAAAACGCATTGCAGTTTTCGTTTTGACATTTGTGAGGCCACGTCAATATTTATCCAAATCACGCAACGATTTTACTTGCGAAATTGATCATCCTTTTTAAGGGTTACGAATGAGGTAACAGTTCTTTAGAGGATGACAGTTCTTTAGAGGATGATAGTTCTTTAGAGGATGACAGTTCTTTAGAGGATGACAGTCCTTTAGAGGATGACAGTTCTCTAGAGGATGACAGTTCTTTAGAGGATGACGGTTCTTTAGAGGATAACAGATCTCTAGAGGATGACAGTTCTTTAGAGGATGACAGTTCTTTAAAGGACGACAGTTCTTTAGAGGATGACAGTTCTTTAGCGGATGCCAGTTCTTTAGAGGATAACAGTTATTTAGAGGATGACAGTTCATTAGAGGATGACAGTTCTGTAGAGGATGACAGTTCTTTAGAGGATAACAGTTATTTAGAGGATGACAGTTCATTTGAGGATGACAGTTCTTTAGAGGATGACATTTCTTTAGAGGATGACGGTTCTTTAGAGGATGACAGTTGCCTAGAGGATGACAGTTCTTTAGAGGATGACAGTTCTTTAGAGGATGACAGTTCTTTAGAGGATGATCGTTCTTTAGAGGACGACAGTTCTTTAGAGGATGACAGTTCTTTAGAGGATAGTGGTTCTTTAGAGGATGGCAGTCCTTTAGAGGATGACAGTTCTTTGGAGGATGACAGTTCTTCAGAGGATGACAGTTCTTTAGAGGATGGCAGTTCTCTAGAGGATGACAGTTCTCTAGAGGATGACAGTTCTCTAGAGGATGACAGTTCTTTAGAGGATGACAGTTCTTTAGAGGATGACAGTTCTTTAGAGGATGACAGTTCTTTAGAGGATGACAGTTCTTTAGAGGATGACAGGTCTTTAGAGGATGGCAATTCTTTAGAGGATGACGGTTCTTTAGAGGATGACAGTTCTCTAGAGGATGACAGTCCCCTAGAGGATGACAGTTCTCTAGAGGATGACAGTTCTTTAGAGGATGATCGTTCTTTAGAGGATGATCGTTCTTTAGAGGATGATCGTTCTTTAGAGGATGACAGTTCTTTAGAGGATGACAGTTCTTTAGAGGATGACAGTTCTTTAGAGGATGACAGCTCTTTAGAGGATGATAGTTCTCTAGAGGATGACAGTTCTTTAAAGGCTGACAGTTATTTAGAGGATGACAGTTCTCTAGAGTATAACGGTTCTTTAGAGGATGACAGTTCTTTGGAGGATGACAGTTATTTAGAGGATGACAGTTCTTTAGAGGATGGCAGTTCTCTAGAGGATGACAGTTCTCTAGAGGATGACAGTTCTTTAGAGGATGACAGTTCTTTAGAGGATGACAGTTCTTTAGAGGATGATCGTTCTTTAGAGGATGACAGTTCTTTAGAGGATGACAGTTCTTTAGAGGATAGCGGTTCTTTAGAGGATGGCAGTCCTTTAGAGGATTACAGTTCTTTGGAGGATGACAGTTCTTCAGAGGATGACAGTTCTTTAGAGGATGGCAGTTCTCTAGAGGATGACAGTTCTCTAGAGGATGACAGTTCTCTAGAGGATGACAGTTCTCTAGAGGATGACAGTTCTTTAGAGGATGACGGTCCTTCAGAGGATGACAGTTCTTTAGAGGATGACAGTTCTTTAGAGGATGACAGCTCTTTAGAGGATGATAGTTCTCTAGAGGATGACAGTTCTTTAGAGGATGATAGTTCTTTAGAGGATGACAGTCCTTTAGAGGATAACAGTTCTTTAGAGGATGACAGTTCTTTAGAGGATGACAGTTTTTTAGAGGATGACAGTTCATTAAAGGATGACAGTTATTTAGAGGATGACAGTTATTTAGAGGATGACAGTTTTTTAGAGGATGACAGTTTTTTAGAGGATGACAGTTTAGAGGATGACAGTTCTTTAGAGGATGACATTTACACTTTTTTCGAGGACGAGCGAAACAACGATTTTTCCGGCTGCGTTTTCTCGTCTTTCGATTGGAAAAAATTAAGTCCACACGCGCGTTGCAACTGTCCAATCCCCGTTAGCAACTTGGCATAAAGATTACGGATAGTCTTGGGTTCTTTGTTTTTTCGTTCTCTTTTACGTGGCGATCAATCCCGTGCAGGAGGATCGGAGATCAATTACTCCTCCGTTAAATCTGTTGCGGGAATATTTCCCTGTCACTTGACGTCTGTCTAGAAGAACGAAACACAGTGTTTATCTATTTGAAAAATATATCGTTATTATCTGAGGTAGTGGATGGATTTATTATTTTGTTTTCGTCTTCGGCTTTATCTTCGATATCGTTCTCTCTCTCTCTCTCTCTCCCTCTCTCTGTCCCTCTCCCTCCCTAATTATCTCCACGGTCAAGACGTCCCTATCACTCGGCCTTGAGGGCTTCCGGTTCTTCGTTCTCGCTGAAGTCGTCGTCCTCGCCTGCCGACGATTCGCCGTCGTCCTCGTCCTTGGCGAGATTGTTGACAGCGGCGTGTATTTCCTGCTGTTTGGGCGGATAGCGATCGTCGTCGAGGCCCCGTCCCTCGTCGCGGCCGATCATCGGATAATCGTCGATGCCGCGATTTCCGCCGAGCTTGTCGATCGCCCCAACGTTTCTAACGGCCATTTTGGCGTGGGCGTGGGCGGCCGCGTAAACGGCTGCCTGTTCCCTCGTAATGGCCGAATTGTCAGCGATGAATTGCAGATAGGTTTCGATCAGCGCCGACGACGAGCGTAGATCCGGCGGGAATCCGGTCTGATGTAGCTGTGCCGTATTCGTGTCACGGCCGCTCGCGTGCATCATCGAATCCACGGATTTCGGGGCGAGGGCGTTTATCGTTGATTTGTTGGGGCCAGCGACGGCCCCCGGGCCACTGGAATTGTGGTACTGTTGGGACATTTTCGTGATAACGGTATTGTTGTTGGGCGTAGGCGAGCCATACCTAAGACTGAGCGGTAGGGTAAGATCCTCCGGATCGTCACCACCGCATATCGAACTTCCGGCCTCCGAAGGGGCGCCACCCCCGCGCGGCATTTCCAGCCTCATGTCGTTCCGCCGGGGCCCCGTTGGACTAGCCCGCGCTCTCAACTCCGCCGGACTCACCTTGACGCCCGCCTTCGCCAATAACCTCGAGGCCAGCTCGGGATCGAACGCGCTCGGCATCGGCAACACCGGCAAATCCTTCGTGCTTATTCCACGATGCTGACGCGACATGTGCGAGTGCAACGAGTTACGGGACTTTGCCACCGTGCCGCACAACACGCAACGGTAACCCGGGCAAATCGTGTGCTTGTCCTCGAGATGCGTGCGCAACGTGTGCGCCGAACGATAGATCTTGCCGCATTGCGGACAGGGACGAGGATCGGTCGCCCTTACTCGCATCTCCAGACCGCGACGGGCCACTGCAATTCAAAGAAAATAACCGGTCAGTTTGACGCTGCTTAAGGGGTTAACCCCACTTGCGATTTTGAAAAAATCGATTTTTTTTATTGCATTTTTTTGACGTATGAGTATCTGAGAATATGTCCTGAAAATTTCAAGTCGATCCGAACAAAATTGACTGAGATATTAGCGTTGAAAGAGAAGAATCCGTGAATTGAAGAACTGAAAATGAAACTTTAAACGCGTTTTTCTCAAAATGGCATTTCTGAAGTCGGTGACCAAGATTACTCGAACACTGATGAACCGATCTTCTTGAAATTTTGCAGGCTTAGTTAATACATAAAAATGTAGTCTTTGATCGTTCGATTTTTTTTTTCGAAAGAAAATGGCCGTTTTATAGCCAAAAAAGGGCCGTTTTTTTTCGTTAAAATCGAACCATTAACTTTGACTGTCCGCCATTTTGTGAAAAATGAATATTTTTCAAAATCCTTCGATTAAAGACTAGTTTATACTTATATTTGACTAAATCCATCCGCATTTTTTTTTCAGATGATCCACTTCGCCGCAATGCTGGTCACCGCAAACCGTGTATATAAAAACATTACTTCATTGACGGCCATTTGCCACTAAACAATGTAATATTTTTCAATAAAAAAATTACTGAAAGTTCTTCAAGATGTGTTCTTTAAGATGGTATATTGATCGGTTAAAGAAGTTTTGTAGTTTTCTTTAAAAAAATTCATGAAAAAGGCCTTTTTTTGCGCTACAAGTGGGGGTAACGCCTTAATTGTGCGAATAGGTACGGCTATGTTGATAGAATGGTTCGGTGGAGTATTCGCGAAGGGGGACGAGCTGCGGCTTCCAACAGGGGCCCGGGCGGTATTTGACACTTTGAGGGGTCTTCTCACTTTAGAGGCTAGAAAAGCCAATTTACATCGATTTTCTTGATAACCTGTGAAGTAACTCGTCCAGGGCTTCGACTAGGCCCCGATTGTTTTTCCCTTACTCTGCAAGGGCCCTAAGATGGCACCCGACCAGGTTCCTGGGAGGCCGGTCACAGTTGGTTGACGAGGGCCTAAAGAGGCTTATGAATCAGGGCCCGACTGCCCCCGACTAGAAATTTTCATAGGGACAACCCTATACGGCATAAGGACCATTTCAGGTGAACCCTAAGTAGGGAATGCCTCTCAAGGTCCTCATAAAGATAGTATTGGGAGAACCCTGCGATGGCAAGTACCGATAGTGTTCTTATAACGTTTTAACGGAGTTATCCCATCTGGGGTTTGGGTAAGGTAATGATGTAAGGTCCCAACAATGTTTATTTAGGGGTAACCGGATGAGTCATAGGTGAACATATAAACCTTATACCTCCCAATAATAAATAGATATACAAATACATTTTTGATAGATACTGCAATAATAAGTGGATCTTATGAGATTTTTTTTTCATTGTGGAACTTTTGTTCTTTTTTTTATTCGGAATTCTTTTCATTTTTATTCGGAACTTAATTTTTCATCAAGTTTTTCACATATATATTTTGACAAACGTAGAGACATTTTATTTTTTGTTATGCTTTGTGTCCGTACTCAGCAATTTATTTTGTATTCTTTAGTTCCGCTATCTTTAATCGAAAAAAGAATATGTGATTTAAAAATTACGCAAAAGTGTTCTTGCTTGCATGAAAGCGTAAATAAATAAAACCAAACAAAAACGATAAATCGTGAATTCAATCAATGAAGGGTAGGTTATTTTTCTACCAACTCATACCCGATTTTTCCCATTTTTATAACGTTCCAACAAATTCCCAACACAAATCCATGCAACGCTACTGATTTCAGTGGGTTAATGATAGGACCGGTTAGGGTAGCCCGATAATGACCCAACAAAAAATTGGGCTTACCCGAGGCAAAACCTGACAGAACCCAAAGAAAACCCTAGAAGATCGTTACACACCCTATGAGAACCTGATAGGGAACCCTGATAATGACCCAACAAGGAATTGGGTTAACCCAGCAATGAACCGTACAAAAACCCAACGTCAATTTCTAGTCGGGTGGTTGCCTCGACAGAACCCGATCGAAGCCATGAAGCAACCCTATTACTGCCCTATAATTATCAGCTTTATTAGTGGATACATATCAAGCGAGATTCGTCAGAAGTATCTCGAAAATGGAGAAGTAATTGTTGAAAATTTTGTTTTTAATCGTTCCGCGTTTATTGGTACGAGATCGTTGGGTTTGGATTTTTTGGGGCGGTTTGTTTGCGTTTGTCATTTTGGGTCGGTTTGTTTAGGTTTGTGTTGTTTTGGTGTGTTTGTTTGGCTTGGCTTGGTTGGTTTTGTTTGGGTTTGGGTTTTTGGGTTTGGATTTTTTCGGTTTGTTTATTTGGGTTTGGATTTTTTGGGGTGGTTTGTTTGCGTTTGTAATTTTGGGTTTGGTTTTATTTGTTTGGGTTTGTTTTTTTGGGGCGTTGTACAGCGTGAAAGCCGATAACCGGACGGCTAGCCTCAGCGTATAAATTTAATTTCATTTACTGATGATTGATGTAATTTTAATTAAATTTAATAATGATTTAATTTAATGATGATAATTTAATGTTAATTCGATTTAATGATGATAAATGATATAATTTAATTAAATTTAATATAAAAGTTGTTACGTTCATATTGTAAATACAGGTTTCTTTTGTAGATATTGATATAAAGGTTGTTACGCTAGATAAATACACTTTCGCAATACATTTAAAAAAAAAATATTTTTTCAAGTCACTATTTGTAGACGAAAATGGTGGTTAAAAAAATGTCCTGAAAAGATCGTAGGCCTGCGCTGTTGATGAAATCTCGGAGATGGATCATCCGAAACAAAAAATCAAACGGTTTTAGATTCAGTATGTTTAAGGCTATAGCGCATATCATATGATTTTTGATACATGCAAAAATAACAAAATGGCAGACGTTTTTCGAAAAAACAAAAAAGCGTGTTTTTCACCGTTTTTGGCAAAAAATTAGTAAATATCAGAATTTGACAAATACTTGAGATGCGCTATAGCTATAGTTGTAAAGAATATGTGGTTAAAATATCGTAAGGATCGGTTCAGTAGTTTCGAAGATTTTACCAACAAGCCGTCCAAAAACGTTGTTTCGAGAAAAACGCGTTTAAAGTTCGTTTGGGTTACATAAATACGTAAAAAATTTTTTAATGTATTTCGAAAACGTATTTATTAAGTGTAACAACTTTTATATCAATATCTATAATATAAACCGATCAAAGAAATCATGCAAACAGCCTTTTTAGTGTCTAGAGTGAGAAGACTCATCAAGGAGTTACGTGGGTTTGAAAATTTCAAAAAATCCATTAAAAAATTTTGTTATCTAGCAGTACAATATGTCTAGAACATCCTCGCAAAGTTTTAAGTCAGAGTAAAAATCTAGGAGAAAGCCTTTCGGAATTCCTTTCGTTGGAAAAGACCGAACGACGCAGGTATATCGCATTTTTCTCAAAACACTAATTTTCAAGTCAAATTCTCAAATTGTTGGATGCCATTTAAAAAAAATATTATTGCAACGTTTCTTTTCTATGTGCTTAACATTTATGATAAAATCATTTATATATTATATTTTTTTTAAATAGAGAACATATGCTTTCTTGGCTTCGAAACCCACGTAACCCCTTAAGGTAGATCGAGCGCGCGCTCTTCATTTCTATAGATTTCGTTCAAATATCAACCGGACATTGTTCATATCATTATGCATGTTTGAGTGAAACTTCAGAACAGTCGGCTATTTAGATTGGGAGATAATGGGTTTTGAAGTTGCAACGTTTAACACTGCGGGGTCTGCATTGACCGAAAGTCAGGTTACATAATTGTCGTACCATTCTATTGTGTTTATAAATTTAACAAAAATTATGCTTAGGTAGCAAACTAGTTAGGGTACGAGTGAAAAAATTTTGGTTTGCCTTTACTATTCAGTTTTGCCAAAAACGTTCGGTAAAGACAGAATAACTGGCGGTTATAGGTATTTGTCCCCTATAATAAGAAGACATTTGGCAACACCGTAGAACAGTATTGTTCAATATTTTGAGAAAAAAAAATAACTATCGTATTCCTAAAGTTAAAAACTTTTATCATAAAAAAAATATTTTCGTTATAAATATTAATACTTTATATTGTTTATGTTATCTTCATTAACATATAAAAGTGTTGGTTAATGCATCCCTAATTAAAAAGTTTGTTCGATTAAAAATTACTTCCAAATAAAAATTTGTGTTGCAGTATTATTTTAAATATGCCGCGCAAACTTACGTCATTGGATACATGGGACGATACGGTTTTGCCATGTGTCTTCGTATTGTAAGGGACAAATGTTTTTTACGGAAAATTACTCTCTCTAAATTTCAATGCAGACCCTGCAGTGTTGAAAGTTCCAATTTCAAAACCCATTAACTCCCAATCTATATAATCGACTGTTCTAAAATTTCACTCAAACATGCATAATGATATGAACAATGTCTGGTTAAAATTTGAACGAAATATATAGAAATCAAGAGCACACGCTCGTTCTACCCTAAGGGCTTACACCACTGTAAACGTCTAAAATTAAGTGATTGTTCGCGATTTTTTTTTTTGGTGGAAGGGAAAGAGGATAATAATATTCGAGGATGTTATTAGTGATATCCTCGAGTAAAAAAAAAAGAAAATTTATGCAAAAAAATTATACAAAATGGAGCTGGAGCAATTCTCGCGAGGCGAGAAGCAAATTTGAATGTGGAAAAAAACATTTTAATTTAGATCAGTTTACATGAGTATAGCTAGAGAAATAGGCAGGGAATTTGAAAATATGAATTTTCGTGTAATTAGCAAGCATGTAAAATAAAAACTCAATTTTCGACAGAAAAAAGGACAATCATTTGTTGATAACTAATGTTGTAATTAACTCATGAAAAATAAGTTAATCAGACGGAACGGTAAATTTATTTCAAATTTACGTGTCTTGAATGTCGTGACTGTTTTTTCACTTGTTTTTCGTCAACATTAGGAAAAATCAGAACAGAAACGTACCGTCTAATTAACGTGTCAACGATTAGAGAACACTGTAGCACGAATTATGTTGAAGTTTCCATCGTTGGAGTGCAATGAAAATTAATTTTTTTAAATACCTTCAATTTTCTTTGCCCGATTTGGGGTGTGAAAGTCCCTGACATGTTTTTTTGACTTCTCATTGGAGATGTACGACTTCAGTTTGCAAAGAAGGGGCTTTGGACAATGATAAAAATAGAGGAATTAAAAAAATTCGTTGCGTTCCAACGATGCAAACTTCAACGTCATATGGCACAACGCAATTTTTTTTCTGCTAATTTCATCAAGTAATCGATCCAATTTGTTTAAACGATTTCTCTCTCTCTCCCTTTCTCCACAACGCCCGCTCCGTTTCATTTCGACGCGACGTTTGCGAGATCCGTGAGGGGATGAGGTCCTTTTCTCTTTCTCCCCGCGGACTTGCACTCTTTTAATAATCCAAATGGATTATTTGTGCTCTGAGAAGTGTTCTCCTTTTTTACAAGCTTTTTCTCGTCTCACTCCACTTTTGCATACTATTTCTCCTCAATTCAAATTTATTTTCCAGTATCTTTTTTTGCAAAATCTCAAGAAACGTATTTTTTTTTCAAAATCTTAAAAAATGTAATTTTTTTTCGAAATCTCGAAAAACGTATTTTTAAATTCAAAATCGCAAAAAATGTAATATTTTTTCTCAAAATCTCAAAAAATGTTATTTTTTTCAAAATCTCAAAAAATGTTATTTTTTTCAAAATCTTGAAAAACAAGTTTTTTTCTCAACATTGCAAATTCTTTTTTTCGCAAAATCGCAAAAAAGTTTTTTTTTTTTCGAAATCTCAGAAAAATGTTTCATTTTCAAAATCTCAAAAAAAAATGTTTTTTTTATCGTCAAAATCTCAAAAGAATTTTTTTTTGAAATTCTCAAAATAACATATTTTTTTTCAAAATCTCAAAAACGTTTTTTTTTTAAATCTTAAAAACGTATCTTTTTATGCAGTGATACTTTTTTAAATCTCCAATTCGTTTAAATTTGTGTTTTCAATTTTCTTGTTACTTTCACCTCATATCAACATGAAACACCAAATGTACAATTTAGAGCATCAGCCTCGACGTGTATCGTTAAACATCTTCCGGGATCCTCACTCCAGTCGCCTCTCTCTCTCTCCCTCTCTCGCTCGATACGTGGTCAGTCGTTCAGCACGGTCCGTCGGATAAGAAAAAGAAAAATCAGCGCACAAGAGTAATTCGTGAAGGAATGCGCGAAGAATTAATGAAGAATTTCTTGAACTTTGTTCGGTCTTTTCGACTGAATACCTCTTTTTATTGTACAAAGCGTTACTTAAATAGTAGAACCTCATCTCGTGTAATATATAATATATATATATATATATATATATATATATATATTTATATATATATATATATATATATATATAGAACGTAGGCTAACGTTTTCCTAGATAAAATAGTGGTTAGGATACCTCTATACATCGTTCGCCGTGCGACCCGTCGATCGCAAGAATGGCACAATTTGTGTTCCAGTATGCAGTAAAAGAGAAAGAAAAATGAAAAAAGAAATGCACTGCAAAAACAAAACCAGGTGACGCAGGCTAAGCACTTTCTTCTTCTTTTTTTTTCCTTCACCACGTCAAGAAATAATTCGTCTCATATTGTCGTTTCAAAACTATCACGTAAATATTACATAGGGACTAGCATATGCCACTGGTGCGACCAACGTTTCGTTTACAAATTATTATTCTTTTTATTTACATACACACATACATACATACATACATACATACATACATACACACACACACACACACACACACACACACACACATATATATATATATATATATATATATGTATACACATGCTACATATATATCATATACATAAATATATATATATAATATAATGCTTTTTTGTTTATAATTTTCGGGTCTGTCTTGCTCTTCCTCAGTTTCCCTTTCTCTCACTTTCTTTCTGTCTCTTATTATCGTACTCGTAATAAAACGCACACCGTTAAATCGAACACTATATTTTTTTTTCATCTTTTCGTTCACCCGAGAAACATAAAATTTAAGTCTGTAGAAAAATAATGCTTAGGCGCTATCTGCCGTGGATTACGATCATCCGAATGTATCGCCATTCCCATCTGCGTCTCTTCATCACCCGATTCGCACTTTATGTTTATAAAATGCGAATTAATTGATATACCTATATATATATATATATATATATATATATATATATATATATATATATATATATATATATATATATAGGGTGTCTCAAAATGACCCGACGTATTAGTTTACTAATAAAACGTGCTATCTATTTGAAAAGTACGAATATTTTTATTTCAGTATGAGGTACAAACATGGAGGTTATGTTTGGAGCACAATATTCGATAAATGGCCACCTCGTCCCTGTTCGCAAACGTTCCCTCTTTTGACGAACTTTTTAATAACATTTTGGCACAATTGCAGACTAGTTGCATTAATGGACCGTTCAATTGTTTCCTTGAAACTTCGTCCGCAATAACTGCATCGTTCCGCCCGCAGTGTGCGCCATCTTGTGGTAGGCTGCGCCATCTTGTGGAAAGAATACGTCCTCCAAGTCCACGCCGTTTATGCCACTTATCGAAAACTGTGTTCGACGCATAACCTCCACGTTTGTAAAGATATTCGTACTTTTCAAACAAACAATACGTTTTATCGATAAACAAAAAATGTCGGATCATTTTGAGACCCCCTTTATTTGCGGGAATCAAACCTTGCAGCCGTCCGACCGGACTGAAGAAGTCACGAGAGTACACGCTACGAACTCCTCCGACGTTTCGTTTGTCGCATTAAAATCAACGAATTTACCAAACTACCATACTCGTTATTGCAAATACATTTCATTTGCAAGAAAAAACAAATACACTTTGCGTGCTCAAAACGAATTTGACGAACGGGAAGTAAAGTGTGTAATTAAATAAAATAAATAAATTTGCCCGCTATGCTCAATGTTTTCTGTCGTACTTCTTCGTCCGCGAAGCGTTCCCCTAGAAAAGTCCTTAATACCTAAGTCATCGTCACTCATTCAATCGTAAGGCTGGCTTACTCAGCTTGGAGGAACATTGTTTCTTTACTTCTCGAAAAATAAGAACGAAAAAAAAAAACACGTTTATCTAATTAACGCTCGATCCAATTAAGGCGGGATTCTACTTTGAAACTTTGAAAAGGCTAAATTGGATGAAAACACCCACCTGGAACACGTCGAAGGCATATTATATGGCCCAGGCATCGCTGATTGAGGGTAAGATAATTTTTTCTACGATTTATCACTCACCAAAACTTTAAACGCGTTTTTCTCGAAACGACATTTTCAAGTACCGTGGTCGTGATAACTCAAAAAGTACTGAACCGATCCTTATGAAATTTGGAACACATATTCTATATGTGTGTACCAACCGACCTAACTACAATCAACTTAAAATTTTGATTAGAACTATTTTTTTATTGCAAAAAAAGACCCAAAAAAACGCATTTTTTTCGTATTTTAGCCGCCATTTTGTTAATTTTGCACGTATATAAAATATTCTAGTTAGGTCGGTTCCTGAAGACATACTGAACATGAAACTATTTGATTTTTTTGTTTCAGACCATCCGTCGGGAAGATTTCACGACCACGGCAACGGTACCTGCTTTTCGAGGCGTTGGCTTTAAACATATTTTACGTGTACAAAAAATGAATAAAATGCATTCGAACATTTTTTTTTATGTACTTAAAGAGTGTATTTATTGAACAGTTTAAACCCCATATCGATATCTTTAATAGTATTCTCAGAAAAAATTCACGAAAATAGCGTTTTTTTCATGGTTACAAAGTAGAATCCCGCCTTAACTTTTCACCAGATATCTGCGTTCTTTTATACACCGTTCTTTTTTTTCCGTCTTTCTCGACCGTCTATCGGTAGGTTACATTTATCGTCGTTCTAAGCGCGATCTGTGCGATCTCCGTTACGACCGATCGGGCCATGTTGCCGATTCTCTTCGGCGAATCTACTGGAAATACTGCTTGTGTGTACTTTATACAAAAATCGACAAGTGTGTATATAGAATATTTATATAATCAACATATAACCTCGCTCTTTCCATTATCCATATACTCTTCGGGGTATCTACACATGTGCGTTTGCCGCCAGAGGGCCTCCTCGTCTCGATCGATAAGACTCTTGTGTGTACGGTGACCGTTATTTTCCTAGCTCCCATTGAGCCTTGACCTATCTAGAGCCCTAGCAGCCTCCAACCAACGAATTTTCCAAAAAAAACCTCATCGCGATCGTCATCGTCGTCAGCGTCAACATCACGGACATCGTCAACGTCACCATTGCGGAAAGGATCTTGCCACCGAGCTGTGCGAGATTGCAGGATCACTTTGACAAGAAGGCAGACCCGAACGCGATAAGAAAGGACAAGAGCAGTCGGATCGTTCCACTTCAGACGTACGTCCACCTGAGGGTCTTGATCTGCTCCCACTGAAGGGGATGCTTGAGCCTCATGTGATTCCTGACGCTGTTGGGATGCGAGAAGGTTTTGGCGCAAGCGACAACCGGACAAGTGGGCGAATCGCGGGGATAGTGATGATCGAGATGTGCCCTCATAGCGGAAATATCGTGAAGATTGCGACAGCAAAGTGGACAAGTATAGCCGTGCTGGCGATGATGCTCGCGGAGCATTCGCTGATGACGAAAGTCCGCTTGGCTTCGCGAATACTTGCCGGGCGTGGAACAAGGGTTTGGTGGACCTGCGGATGTACCGGTTATCGTTGATTCGTCGCGTTCCTCGTCTTTGATCTGTTGGGTTTGTCGTTGCTGCAACTGCAGCTGACGCTGATGTGCCTCGTCTTTGATCTGTCGCTGCATTTGTTCCTGTCGTTCCTGTTGTTGCAATTGAAGCCGACGATGGAGCTGTTGGTGGTGGCTGTGGTGGTAAGCCCCGCCCTCTGCGTCATCGAGCCCGTGATCTGCAACCACGACCAGACCAACTTTACCACCAGCCACCACCGCACATCCAACCTCATCAACGACTCTTGTCACCCCTTTCTTTTCTTCTCCTCCCTCGACACCATTGCCGGGTTTTCTTTCGCTTGCGTCGATTCGCGTGTACGAACGAGCGAGACTACTTCTCGAGGATGACGACGACGATGGACAAAAGATCACGATGGTACATCCCAATGGAAATCATCGAATTTGAGTCTCCCGCTTGTTCAGGGGAGGCGAGAGACCAGTGGGTTCCATTTTTTAAAAAGACCTTGCTGGATCACGAGTAAACGAGAATGGTATGGAACAATGCAGCTTGGAGGCTCTAGAGTTTAAGGGAGCTTTCCAGTGTGAAATTTTCAAAAAATCGATTTTTTTTTTTGCTTTATCGAATAGTATACACTCTTCCGAATATTCCCTGAAATTTTCATGCCGAAATTCAGATTATTTCGGTTACTGTACAGCATTTCTTGGAAGAAGGCAACGGAGCGCTACAGCTACAGCGAAACTTTGAACGCGTTTTTCTCGAAACAGCATTTTTCAAAACGGTGTCCAACTTGGAGGGCAGAGTTTTAAAGCTATCGAGTTGAATTTTTTACACAATATTCTTAACGTCATTGTTTATCGTGCTATGGAAGCTTTTTTTTTTTTTGACATCTTCCTATTTTTTTGTAAAAAAAACTGCCAAAAAAAATGCTAAAATCGATACTTTTTGTTCAAACCGGCGCCATTTTTGCGAAAAAAAAAAAAAGCCTCCATAGCACGAAAGCCAATTATATACCGATCAATAATCTTTTTGTGTTTTTTGTTTCAGATCAAAATTGTGACCCCCAACGTGGACACCACATCCAAGTGCATTTTCTGCAACAATTGTTTCATCATTTTTATAGATATTAATTAATAAATAAATCGATCTTTAAAAAATTGTTTTGTATTCTTCAATACCCAATTAATATACAAAAAAAAACCAGACCGATTAGATTATTTTTTCTTTAAAAAAAAAAAATCGCGAAAAACAGCGATTTTTCGGGCTGTCACGCTGGAAAGCTTCCTTAACGCACGAACGCGAGTCCAGCCGAATCGCATTGTCGTGCGAGGAATAATGCCTGGACGGCTTTCGGGTCCGCGAAGGCAAATTAACCGGGAAATCATATTAACGCAGACGTCGCGACAGGACTGCGTCGCGTTTTCGCGAAAATTTCTCGAAATATCCTAGATTCGTCGTAAATAAACCTGACTACGAAGCAATGCGTTTGGAACTCGAGACTACCGGTGGAGCTTCGTAATTGTATCGCCATCTATCGTGACCGTACGAGATATCCTTTCATCCCTACGTAATTCGGTATCGGCACTCAGTCATCGCGTGTCTTTTTACGTTCGTTTCGATCCTTGATTATTGCACGCTCGTCCCTCTGCGCGTTCGTGCCTCCAATTCGTGCAGCCCTGTTTGCCACCCTTCCGCCTCGTTTGGCCCTAACAGTGGCAAATTTTAACGGGAAAAAGATTCCCCACGTTACGCGAATCCTTCGCTACCCCTGGACGATCGAGTAGCCCTGCGTCTCATGACGCGTCCGCCTTCGATCATCCAGAGGGATCACGGTCTGACCCGTGAGAATGCTTGGGTTTCGGGGGATTTGGCAACCGCGATGGAAGACGATTCTTCATGGCAAGGACTGTTGATGTTGGTGGTTTGGATTGTTGAGACTCGGACGCTGATGAATTCCGTGGGCCTGTAGCTGATGATTGATAAGATAGTGCTTGGTTTTGCAACGTTTGCCGCACACGTTGCACTGTGGCCACGTGTCGGGTGGCGGCCAATTCGAATGTACGTTTTTCACGTGCTGACGAAGATTGCTCGGTGAGGAGTAACTACGACCGCAGTAACGGCACAAAGGTCGGGTATCCTCGTGTCTCAGGGCCGTGTACAAACGAGCGAAATTCTCCACAGCCTGTGCCTGACTCTCGCTCGAGCTCGTTCCTCCCAATGAAGACATCATTGCGTTATCCTCCCTCTTCGGCATCACCATCCCTACAACCAGGACGTGCCCGTCAGTTGATTCTAACGATTCGTCCTCTCTCTCTCTCTCTCTCTCTCTCTCTCTCTCTCTCTCTCTCTCTCTCGCTCTCTCACATGCACACTAACTCAATTTCACTCTCTCACTCGATTTCTTTCCCGCTCTCATGCAGATACGCACCGACATTTTCACCTTTTCCCTCAACTCGTTCGCTCTTTTCCAAATTCACCTTGATGACATAAAGTGTCATTGGAATTCGTCGCGTTCTTCGCTCACGCTCTCTCGCCAGGACATTGTGCCTCGAAGAGGTCCGATCAAATTCGACTTATCTTTTGCATTACTTATAATCTCTTTTGGCAAACTCTAGCTGGACCCAGTCTCTATGCCATGTATCGCCTTGAAGAGGTCTGACGGGTCATTCGGAAAGTTACTTCCAGCGGTGCTCGATATCTTTTACTTTTCTCGCACGTCCCTTGGAGAACGGGACTCGCCGTGTGTCTTGTTCTCCTTGTATACGTTTTTCTTATCGCACTCTCGTGGTTTTACGTACGAACGCGGGAGCGTACGCCTGGAATCTTGAGAGGCGGGAGAAAAACGCGAGAGGGAATGGCATTTATGTATGTATATATATATTTGCAAAAACGGGAGAGAGGGTGAGCGAGAGATGTGTTCTCCAACCTTACACGCGAAATTTCGCACACCCACGCACACACACATACGCACGCACGCTACTCTCGTACTCTCAGGGCATGCCCAGTTGTAGGATGGTGTCTTTTGTGGTGATTGCCAGCAGTACGATTAATATTTGTTTACGCGTTATACGTTCTCGTATCTCGTCGGCAAAGTATCGTTTAAGATCGGACAATCCTCGTTGACTTTGTGTGCACTCGTGTGTCAATTGAACGGACTATTTGCATAATTCCTATGTTAAGTTACACGAAGGAGGTAGGTTTTTATCTTTGGGGTTGGGAGGAGCAACGAGGCACTCGAATCACTTTCTTCGTCTCATTTCCAGATAAACTTTCCATCCGTTACTTTCGACCAGTCGAGACAATTCCAATCAAGGACAGAGGCGAATTCAGGGGGGACAGGGGGGGGCGGATTCAAGGGGGTACGGGGACATGACCTCCCCCCCAGACGTTTCAAATCGACTGTACAAAAAAGCCAAGGAATCCCAGAATATACAAACCCCCCGTACCCCTCGTGCCCCCCCTCCAAAAATCTGGATCCGCCCTTGATCAAGGACACATCTTTTCGTTCGAACTTCCGTATCGAACGAAATAAATTCTCGCACAATTGAACGTACGTTTTTTTAGTCGGATAAACATCGGTTTGGAAGGGCAACCGTTTGCAGCGAGTGAAATGTTATTTTACCCGCACATTGGTTATTTTCACAACGCAATTGTTAGTTCATGAAAAAATATGTGTATTTGAGTAGGATAAAACCGCGGTTTTATTTTATGATCGAAACGAGTGGAAGTTTTCCAGAGATTCGTCGAGAATTCGATAAGGGTGAGGAAAAAAAACGTTGGTGCGATCTCGACCGGTTTCTTCTTTTCCCTCGGTTTTTCCGCACTCGTCCATCCTACAGTCACGGAAACCCCGTTCGAGCAATCGACGAGAAGACGAACGGAGACGAGGGATATAAGTAAGCCGGATGAAGGGTGTGTCTTGCATGCGAGAGAGGAAGAGAGAGAGAGAGGAGGAGGAGGAGACGGAGGGAGTGAGATAGTGATAAATCGAGTTGAAGTGGGAGGTTGACCAGAGACAGTGAGAGTGTGGAGAAACCTACGTAAGAACCCTCGTATTGATCCACCCTGTACTACGCCTCGTTGCGACTATCTTTCCTACGAATCTGTAACACCAAAAGCTTGCTCTTTTCTCTCCTCTCACTTTCTTCTCTACCCCACGATGTGCTCAACCACGGAAAACTTCCTACGTTTCTCATTTCCATCACACTTTCGAACTTTACACAAGTTTTTCAATGACCCCCGACCAGTTCCATTTCTTTCGTTTGTGCTGAAAGAATAACGAAGAACACTTGCTCCGAACTGTAGGAAGGAAAAATATTCCTATCACAACTTCAACCCAGTGGGATAACAAAAAGCTTTACAGCTAGGACGAAATATTTTGCAATGATTTTCACTATTGTTGTTTCGGATCGGTGGAGTTTGCGTCGTTGCAATGGCACGGAAATTCTTCTTCATTTTTTCCTATTTTATTATCGTTATCTGGAATATTTTTTTGCAGCTTTTCGTTACAAATTTCTTAACAGGGTGTCTCAGGTGGCGAAAAAACAATCGGGATTACGAATAAAGTATATTTTCGCTGCAATCCAACGAAGCAAACTCCAATGCTATCGCTTCGGTTCATTTCCCGATACTGTTCCTTCAATTTATCATCCACGAGTGCGTAATTTTTTTTTCCACTTGTTTTCCGACAATGTGACGCTTTACGTTCATTGTGCAACTGGACGTTGAGAAAAGGTGGCGCAAGTTGGCTTCGTTACCTCGGGGGTTGAAAAAAAAAGGCGAATAGAGCCGGGGGGGGGGGCGGCGATTCGAGATTGCGAAGGCGCCCGAAGGGGAAAGTTGGAGATAAAGAAAAAAAAGGAGGAAAAAATCCGAATCGGGTAAGACAAGGCTGATTTATGGTCGAAGGAAAGATCGAAGCCAATCTATCGGAATTACTCGATCCCATGCGTATGCCCTGAATTCTTTTTCTGTGTCTCCTTCCGCTCTTTATCTCTCTTTCTCTCCCTGCCTTCCATCTCGTTTCTTTCTGGTCGTTTGACGAATGCATTGCCTCTGGTGAGCCAGTCGCCGATGACCAGAAACTCTCACTGCAATCCCACCTTCGTAATTCACGACTGGTACCGGCTCACATTGCAATAGAGCAATAAACGCATCATTCAGTGTGGCGTCGGAGTACGCATCGTTGGAATGCAACGGATGGGATTTGTTTTCGATTTTCTTGAATTTTCTCAAATTCGACTTACGACAATCATATGCAAACATTTTTTCGAGATTCTTATTCGGCAACCTACGACAAATTTGCGAAATATGATTTTGGATAATAATGACCCGACTAGAAATGTTGCTACGGTACAGACTAGAGCTGCATCCGGCGTACCGTATTCCGTACCATGGCACGGTACAGGCCGCCGGATCACAGCTTTACCAAGCGTGAAACGCTTTTTCGAATCCGGCCATGACACGGATGCTGGTAACGTAACTGATCCGTGTACCTTTTCAGGCTCTGAACCGGTTGCCGTATCAATGCCGGAAACGAAAAAAAAAAAATCCAAAAGTTACGAGTAAAATTCTGGCAGTACTTTTTGTTTCCATACGCGTCATTTGTCATCCTGCTTATATGATAATTGGAATAAAACGTATATTCTGCTTCGGTGAAGTTTTTTACCTACCCTCGGAATTGAACCTACGTCATCTAATTCTAAAGCTGAGCGCGCCATCTATGTAGCCATTCCAACACTCGTGTAAACCTTCTTTTTTTCTTTGCACATTTTTATCAATCCAATTCTATTCTAAGAACGTCGATAATTATTATTCACGGGTTTGAAGATTGCATCGTTGCAATGCAACGATCATTTTTCTTTTACCGGATTTTTTCTGCCTATTTGGGCTGTGAAAATCACTCACACGTTTTTACATATTCTCATTAGAGTGTTACGACCGGAATTTGCAAAAAAAAAGGCTTCTGACGATGATTTTGTAAAGAAAAATTTGTTTCAAGTTGTGCCAATAAAATTTAATTCGATCGATTTGATTGATTACCTTTCAATGATGATAAAAATAAACAAATGAAAAGTGAAGAAAAAAAGCGTTGCATTCCCACGATGTAAACTTTAAATTTATTTTCATTCGTTCTTTCCATCTTGATTCGACGATGACGGCGTCCGCATGGACGTCATATTACTTTTATTAGAATCTTGCCGAAAAATGCAAGTAGCCGATACGGGTGTTTGCCTGAGCGAGCAATTTGAAGCGAAGCAATCGCGGCGTTACATGACTTTCGCGAAAGTTAAATTGCTTAAGAACCGCGAAAATCGTTCGACCATTGATTGAGGACGATTGGCTCTGCTCAAGACAGGATTGTCTGCATTGAACACGTGAGATAAGAGAGAGAGAGAGAGGGAGGGAGAGGGAGGAAGTTGTGGTCCTAGGGTAGGTGATCGACGTGCGGGGATGAAGAGGATCGATATTCGAAAAACGAGCTTCCCGAGGAAAGAATGATACGCGATTCGGGGCAATTTGGTCGAGCGGAAGGATGTTCGAGTTGGGTGGGTGCGGGGTAGTTCCGACAAGGAGGGAGGGGCACGAAGGAGAAGAGGTTACTCGATAGAGGACCGTAGGGTGATATTGCGCCAGTCCATTAGCGGCTAGGCTACGATGAATTGGGTTGCATATAGACCGTTGGGAGAGAGCGATAAGAGAAGCGCAGACTGAGACAGAGAGAGAGAGGGAGAGGGAGACAGAGTGACTCTGGCGACCCCATTGGCCGAAAGGAATTAGAGAATCGATCGAACGTTTTAGTTAGGCACGCTACTCCGTCGCACACTCCGTGTCTGCACACCCTTCGAATCCAGGTCTCGCGCGTAATAAAGAATACCTGCCCATTCAATCTCTGCATTTGTTTATATAAACCAAACATTCCAGGATAGCCCTGGCGGAAAATAGAATGAATCCGAGTGGAATTCCATCATCAAAACGCTTCCGCAACATCGGAAAACGATCTCCCTCAATTCGGCAAGCCCAGAAGTGGTCATAGGGATCCAATTGGATTGTCATACTTGGACCTACTTCCCGATGGGGATCCAATGGCTCGTCGCATTGGATTCGAATGCAGGGAAAATTCTTCGCTACTTTTTAATTTATACATTTTTATTGTTATACAAAGACTTCTTTCCACGTTTAGGTTTTGGAACCTTGATAAGGATCTTTGAAGATGTTTCAGTGATTTTTTTAGTAGCCTAAATGGGGGAAAAAAAATCGGGCGATACGATAGAAGAATATATATGTTGCGTTTCAAAGATGCAAACTTCGATACCATTCTGATCGGGGTTAACCATTGGAATCCAATGTACGATTCCACTTTGAATCCTAAAGGATTTCCACATTATCGAATAGAATCCGAGACGATTTTCGATCGAACCCACCCCATTCTGTACGGTGAATTATCTAACAAAAATCTATCGATATACTAGATGAGTGGATCTTAAAAAAAGTATAAATCTTACCATGATTAGAAGTTTGCATCGTTGGAACGCAACGAAAGTTTAGTAGTCCCTTTTTGGGTAACTTTTTTCCGCCAAATTTGGGCTGCGAAAGTCACTCAACCGGTTTTTTTAGGATTCCAACGGAGCAAACTTCAACGTCGTATCTAAGAAAGTATAAATTCCTCAAAAAAGTATAACTTGAACATCCATTTGGATCGCATCACCGAAAACCGACTCCAATTATCGTTTCTTATTTACTCTACTTTGACATAATATCACCACACACGCACACGCGTCGTCTGCATCGTTGGGATGCAAGGAAAGTACTCTTTTTTCATATTGGTCAGTTTTCTTTCCCATTCAGGCAACAAAAATCATTGGAACATTTTTTTAGATCCCTTTTAGGCCTCCATAACCTAAGCTTCGAAAAGAAAACGATTGAGATGGCAATAAAAATTGAAGAAATGAAATAACGAAGAATTTTCGTTGCATTTCAACGATGCAAAACTTCAACACCATCGTACACGCTCACGTAGGGTCAAGGTTACGTTTCAACAAGCCGGGTTTTTCTTTCTCGCAACTTTTCACGTATTTTCAATTCGAACGTGGTAAGAATTCCCAAACGGCGTCCAATTGGATCCCGATGAGGACTCGCTATGTGCGGTGCCCCTAACAAATCCCTACAGAGACGTGGCTGCGTTTTGGGACTCGCCACCAAATTTGTGCTCGATATCACGAAAATACATTTTTTTCGGATACCCAACAAATTCCAGTCGAGAGTGCCAACAAAAAATTCTCAAACTCCAATCGGGAAACAGAGCGGAATGCGCTTGGATTCCAATGTGGACACCCTACATGCGTCCCCGGCAAATGTCTGCACGGGAGTGCCCAAAAAGCTCGAGGCTCTTTTCGGCTGTTCCTTTTTTATTTTGCAAACGCACTTTTGCCACACTCGCTCGTACGACGCGAGTCCGGAGGGTGGGCGAATCGAAAAAGCGTGTTTCGGTTTTCGGCTCTTCCCTCGGCTCGTTTTTTTGTTTTCCCTCGACCCTTCTTGGGACGGAGAACGGAGCTCGTGGGCGTGTAGTGAGGTACGATATCCGGTTGAGCACGTATACCTGTATGCATCGTGTACAGATCGGAAGAGAGCATCGAGGAAGACATAGAGAGTGACGGGGTGCGGTTCGCGAGGCGTCGGGGGTTCGAGTTGGTAAAAAAAAAAAAAAAAAAAAGAATTGAGGGTGAATCGACGTAGTTGGGATGACTCGGGGTCCTTGTATATTGCGGAGTATGTAGGTGCCTCAAGGAAATGGCCAGGAGGGCGGAGAGCGACAGAGAGAGAAAGGGAGGGAAGTGGAGATAAATAGAGAGAGAGGGGAGAAAGAGAGAGAGAGAGAGAGAGAGAGAGAGAGAGAGAGAGAGAGAGAGAGAGAGAGAGAGAGAGAGAATGATCAAGAGAGGTTAGAGGGTTGGTGTGGTAGTCACCCGGTGATGAGAAGGGTGTGGGCGTCGTCGAATTGTGGCCGTGTGAGGAGCCAAGTGCCGCGCGGTAGCTTTCTCTCCCGCAGATCAATGCGGACATGTGCGGGAAATTGCACAAGAGAATCGATCGCAACCCACCCACAGAACCCTCGAAGTTCTCTCTCTCTCTCTCTCTCTCTCTCTCTCTCTCTCTCTCTCTCTCTCTCTCTCTCTCTCGTACTCTCCTTGCCTTTTTTCGTTCCAACTTCTCCGTTTTTTTTCCTTATCTCTTCCTCTCGTTAAGGGGTTACCCCCACTTGGGATTTTGAAAAAATCGATTTTTTTTTATTGCATTTTTTTGAAGTATAAGTATCTGAGAATATGTCCTGAAAATTTCAAGTCGATCCGAACAAAATTGACTGAGATATGAGCGTTGAAAGAGAAGAATCCGTGAATTGAAGAACTGAAATTGAAACTTTAAACGCGTTTTTCTCAAAATGGCATTTCTGAAGTCGGTGACCAAGATTACTCGAACACTAATGAACCGATCTTCTTGAAATTTTGCAGGCTTATTTAATACATAAAAATGTAGTCTTTGAACGTTCGATTTTTTTTTCGAAAAAAAAATGACCGTTTTATAGCCAAAAAACGGCCGTTTTTTTTCGTTAAAATCGAACCATTAACTTTGGCTGTCCGCCATTTTGTGAAAAATGAATATTTTTTAAAATCCTTCGATCAAAGACTAGTTTATACTTATATTTGACTAAATCCATCCGCATTATTTTTTCAGATGATCCACTTCGCCGCAATGTTGGTCACCGCAAACCGTGTATATAAAAACATTATTTCATTGACGGCCATTCGCCACTAAACAATGTAATATTTTTCAATAAAAAAATTACTGAAAGTTCTTCAAGATGTGTTCTTCAAGATGGTATATTGATCGATTAAAAAAGTTTTGTAGTTTTCTTTGAAAAAATTCGTTAAAAAGGCCTTTTTTTTGCGCTACAAGTGGGGGCAACGCCTTAAACTTCCCTCCGTCCAGGCTGTACGCCCCCCATTTTTCCTAAAGCCCGTGCTCCCAAAATCGAACAAGATTCAATTTTCCACATTTGATAAATGAAGCTTACATTTTTATCCCTGAAGTACGATTTTCTGTTTTCTTTTTCATCATCTACGGTAAATTTTTCATTCTCGAGTGTTTCATCCCCAGTGCACACACCCACATATACCAATATTGAATTTTCTCCCCGACTGTTCGATAAAATGTTTTCTCCACGTCCTTGATTAGTTTTCTCCTCGCGTCGATCGTCCCTCTCAATGTTAATAATTTTTTCAAGATAACTGACAGGCAGTTCAGACCTGGATCTATCGCTCTGATAGGTAAAAAGTTATTTTTATTGCCGATAGATGGCGATTTTACGCCTTCAGGTGACGTAGGCTTTCAGTAGCGTTGAGATTCTGACGCGACAGTGAATTCGTCCGAACAATTTGGCGATCGATCAGGGGTGAATTTGGCACCGCAGTGCTGGTGTGAGGCGAGGAAAGACTTGGAATTTACATCGTTGGGAATGATGGTCCGTTTGAGGCTGCCCCCCGAGCACGGGGCGAGAGTGGCAGCAGGTCATTCTTCGTTATGGTTGGGGATAAAGGGGCGACAGGTTTTGCGAAATTGATGGAAGGTCTCTCGGACATCGGTTATGCGGAGGGGTAAACGAGGATATGCGGTTAGGACGAGAGAAAGAACGAGAGGGAGAGAGGGAGAGAGAGAAGGGAAAAAAGATCATGTGCCTCAAATTTGGAAGAATCCCTGAGGGTTGTCCGGGAAGGCGTCATGCAGAATTCAAGAACGAAGCCTACAGTTCCATCTATTTCCGTCTGTGTATGACGTCTGACAGCTAAGGGTGAGAAAGGCCCAATTATTGTGGGTCACTGTATCGTCACTGTTGCGCTGGTTTTTCGTTCGTCTCGAACGATTGATGGAAAGACGGAGGAGAGTGTTGGGTGGCCGAGGAAAAGGGCGCCCCGAAATATACGCGGGAGCCATCGCGAGAGAAGGAACGAGAGGGTGGAGGGAGGCAAAGAGATGTGGGAGATTCGACGGTAAAGTCCGTAACATCGCTATCCGGCAACTTGCCCATTTCCCGCACCCCTTTTTTTCACCTCCCGACGAATCACTATCTCACGGCTCGCCCAACATCCTCGAAATTCAATCAAACTTGCAAAGCTTTCGTAACGATGATACGTACACATGCCTCTTGCACCTCTTTCATTCCCCCCCGCCCCTTAGCTTTATTTTCATCGTACCAGCTTTTTCGCCTTGCATCGAAGTTTCCTCGTTGCGCGGAGGCTGTCGGATCAACGAATCACGACGGGGTTGAAGCTTGCATCGTTGAAATGTTACGAAAACGTGACTTTTTTAATTCTTCGTCATCAATCGAAATCACGCTTCGGCGATTCAGATTGTAGGTTGCTAGGAGTCGGAAAAAATATTCGCACGGTCGTCGTAGCTTAAGGGGTTACTCCCACTTGGGATTTTGAAAAAATCGATTTTTCTTTATTGCATTTTTTTGAAGTATAAGTATCTGAGAATATATCCGGAAAATTTCAAGTCGATCCGAACAAAATTGACTGAGATATGAGCGTTGAAAGAGAAGAATCCGTGAATTGAAGAACTGAAATTGAAACTTTAAACGCGTTTTTCTCAAAATGGCATTTCTGAAGTCGGTGACCAAGATTACTCGAACACTAATGAACCGATCTTCTTGAAATTTTGCAGGCTTATTTAATACATAAAAATGTAGTCTTTAATCGTTCGATTTTTTTTTTCGAAAAAAAAATGGCCGTTTTATAGCCAAAAAACGGCCGTTTTTTTCGTTAAAATCGAACCATTAACTTTGACTGTCCGCCATTTTGTGAAAAATGAATATTTTTTTAAATCCTTCGATTAAAGACTAGTTTATACTTATATTTGACTAAATCCATCCGCATTTTTTTTTTCAGATGATCCACTTCGCCGCAATGTTGGTCACCGCAAACCGTGTATATAAAAACATTATTTCATTGACGGCCATTTGCCACTAAACAATGTAATATTTTTCAATAAAAAAATTACTGAAAGTTCTTCAAGATGTGTTCTTTAAGATGGTATATTGATCGATTAAAAAAGTTTTGTAGTTTTCTTCAAAAAAATTCACGAAAAAGGCCTTTTTTTGCGCTACAAGTCGGGGTAACGCCTTAAGGGGATTGAAAGAGAATCGTTTAAAAAAATCATGAAAAATTCGCTGATGATTCATGATCTTTCTATTTGTAAAGGAAAGAATTCTTCTCCATTTTTGAGATTTGGGAATGATTTTTTTTTACCAATTTTCGCTGCTACGTGGAATTTTTTGAAAAATCGATCTTTAAACATGGCGGCGATATGTTACGGTCTTGTCACTGCGTTTTAAAAATTGTGTGACGTTTAGCTGTAAAACTAATCGACCGATTTTGATGAAATTTGGTATAAACATTTCTAACCTTATCGTCTGAAGCATGAGCCTAAGTGTTTTCGAAAATTGAGAAACAAATTATCTTTTATTGTAAAATATAGCCATTTTTTTCCGAAAATTTCAATCTTTCTGTTTCAAAGCGTACCGTTTTATCGATTTTCAACATTTCACTCGTTTCCTTGGTTCATATTCTGCGTCTGACGACATGCGCCGCAACCCGTTTAGAAGCCGTTGAACTTTTCATCGTTGGGCTGCCACGAAATGACTTATTTTTTTTACGACATTAGAGCTACAAAAATTGTTGAAACATTTTTGGACGTTCTTTTCAGGGATCCACAACCTAAATCGGCAAAAAAGAGTTTAGACGGTAAAAAAAATGACGCACTAAAAAAATATAGAAGCACGTTCGTTTCATTCCAATGTTGCAACGTTCAGCGCCATTTTAGAAGACCGAGCCATACCTCGGCCATTTTAAAAGTTCGACAAAAAAATACCACGTAACAGCCCAAAGTAACAATACAACGCAGCCTAAGTCTCAAAAATGGCAAAGAAATCCTTCGTCAACTTTCCGTTAAAAAATATCACGAAAATCAGCAATTTCTTCCTCCCCTAAAGGTATTTCCCCCCTCAACGCCGCTCAGGAAATTTCGTGAAACTAAAAAAATGAATCGCCGTTGCGTTCCGACGATGCAAGCTTCACAATGGATCACGAAACTGGAGGCATCAGTGTCATCCTGTCATTTTCGATTTTTCACCCCCTAAGGATGCCGCCCGGTACTCGAAAAACGTCTAAATATTTTTCACGCTACTTCTTCGAGCTCCCCAATAGCTTTATCTCAAAAGAAAACGCGTGACAGACGTGCAATCGGTCGATATAATTTTTTCGATTTTCCACCCCCTCCTAAGGGTGGCGCCCTCTGCTCGAAAAAGGTCTAAATATTTTTCACGCTACTTCTTCGTGCTCCCCAATAGCTTTATCTCAAAAGAAAACGCGTGACAGACGTGCAATCGGTCGATATAATTTTTTCGATTTTCCACCCCCTCCTAAGGGTGGCGCCCTCTGCTCGAAAAAGGTCTAAATATTTTTCACGCTACTTCTTCGAGCTCCCCAATAGCTTTATCTCAAAAGAAAACGCGTGACAGACGTGCAATCGGTCGATATAATTTTTTCGATTTTCCACCCCCTCCTAAGGGTGGCGCCCTCTGCTCGAAAAAGGTCTAAATATTTTTCACGCTACTTCTTCGAGCTCCCCAATAGCTTTATCTCAAAAGAAAACGCGTGACAGACGTGCAATCGGTCGATATAATTTTTTCGATTTTCCACCCCCTCCTAAGGGTGGCGCCCTCTGCTCGAAAAAGGTCTAAATATTTTTCACGCTACTTCTTCGAGCTCCCCAATAGCTTTATCCCAAAAAGAAAACGCGTGACAGACGTCCAATCGGTCGATATAATTTTTTCGATTTTCCACCCCCTCCTAAGGGTGGCGCCCTCTGCTCGAAAAAGGTCGAAATATTTTTCACGCTACTTCTTCGAGCTCCCCAATAGCTTTATCTCAAAAGAAAACGCGTGACAGACGTGCAATCGGTCGATATAATTTTTTCGATTTTCCACCCCCTCCCAAGGGTGGCGCCCTCTGCTCGAAAAAGGTCTAAATATTTTTCACGCTACTTCTTCGAGCTCCCCAATAGCTTTATCTCAAAAGAAAACATGTGACAGACGTCCAATCGGTCGATATAATTTTTTCGATTTTCCACCCCCTCCTAAGGGTGGCGCCCTCTGCTCGAAAAAGGTCTAAATATTTTTCACGCTACTTCTTCGAGCTCCCCAATAGCTTTATCCCAAAAAGAAAACGCGTGACAGACGTCCAATCGGTCGATATAATTTTTTCGATTTTCCACCCCCTCCTAAGGGTGGCGCCCTCTGCTCGAAAAAGGTCGAAATATTTTTCACGCTACTTCTTCGAGCTCCCCAATAGCTTTATCCCAAAAAGAAAACGCGTGACAGACGTCCAATCGGTCGATATAATTTTTTCGATTTTCCACCCCCTCCTAAGGGTGGCGCCCTCTGCTCGAAAAAGGTCCAAATATTTTTCACGCTACTTCTTCGAGCTCCCCAATAGCTTTATCTCAAAAGAAAACGCGTGACAGACGTGCAATCGGTCGATATAATTTTTTCGATTTTCCACCCCCTCCTAAGGGTGGCGCCCTCTGCTCGAAAAAGGTCTAAATATTTTTCACGTTACTTCTTCGAGCTCCCCAATAGCTTTATCCCAAAAAAAAAAACCTGTGACCGACGTGCATCGGTCGATACAATTCTTTCCATCTCCCACCCCCTCCCAAGGGTGACTTCCGGTAGGCGTACATGCCGTATAATATTTTTGTTCACCGAACACATAAAGCAACTAGTTGATCATCGAAAAACGAGAATTAAAAAAAAACACAAGTTTCGTTGCATAGCTGCAAGCTTTGGCATAATTAATTTTCGGTCTCCGAAAATTCCTGGAAAACATCGATGTGTCGAGAATTCTGAGGGAGAGGAGCGAGATTGAACGGCGAGCATTGCAAGTTCGAACGTGAAGTTGGCCGAGCAATATCGAGGCCAACATTGCGAGGGAGTATTGTACGAGGGGGTGGGCTTCGGATTTGAACGGAATAAGGGGTGTTTGGAGACGCCTTCTGTCTGCTCCCGATGGGATCGACGCGCGTGTGGTCCGAACGATTCATTTGGAGGGAAAACGCGTGTCCGATGGACCAGCCAAGTAAGACGCGAGAATATCCGAGGGCGAAAGAGAGAGAGAGAGAGAGAGAGAGAGAGAGAGAGAGAGAGAGAGAGAGAGAGAGAGAGAGAGAGAGAGAGAGAGAGAGAGAGAGAGAGAGAGAGAGAGAGAGAGAGAGAGAGAGAGAGAGAGACAGAGAGAGAGAGAGAGGAAGAGGGTTGTTTTCCTGGGAGCTTCGTCGTTTCATCCCTTATGTCTGGTCACGTTTTTAATATAAGGTAACCCTCGTGTTCCTTCTTCACCGTTCTTGATCATGTATGAAGGAGGGGCCAGCACACACACACACACACATACGCCTGTTTGCGTTGCTTCGTACGCAGTTGGGAGTAACACCCCGCCTGTACTCGACTCCGCGTGCTTAATCAATCTTATTTTTTTGTTTCCTCTGGCAAGGAGTACGAGGGGTGCGAGAAAGCGTCACGTCAGTGATGGAAAAAGTGGCCGGAGCACGTGGTACTGACGCGTTTTGCGTCCGCAAAGAGAGCAACGACGAATTCCAATGGGGTGAAAGGGGGTGTAAATCGATCGTCAATGCACGAGCATTCCGATCCGACAGCGCTTCCAGGGTGAGAATATTCGACGAGAGAATATTTCGTGCGAACGAAAAAATAAGCGAGGTGTCTTTTGTCGAACGATTGCCAATTGTGGAAGAACAATTGTCAACGGTATTGGTAATGGAGTGACATTTGAGAGGTGCTTCGATTGATAGTGCGACGGTTAGGGGTGGCAAGGGAGAGGGTGAAAGGAGTTTGCCTCTGTACGTCGTACTATGTCACCCCTTCACCGATGGCTCTGCGTGTCTGGATTCTCTCTCTCTCTCTCTCTCGTCATCCCTTGCCTGTCGCCCTTAATCGGGTGGGGTGAATTTCCTAGGGGGCGGCAGGGGGCGAGAGGCTGGAAATCGAAGGGAACGTCAGGGTCATTAGGAAAAGACGAGGATGGAAAGCTATAGAGATCCTTCGATGATAAGGGATCGGCCGAAGGGAGGATCGACGAATTGTCGAAGCCGGAAAGAGAGAGGGGGACGTGCGAGCGAGCTGGAATCGATATAGCCGGATAAAAGAATGAATTGGAAGAGAACGACGATAAGAATAATGGATCCGGGGGGTAGGGGGTGAAAATCGAGGAGCGAGACCGGAATACATATTACCGGAACACTCGAAAAAGAATAGGAATGAAAATACCATTCTCGCGATGAATTCATTAGACTCGAAGCCTCGTGAAATTCATTCGCGGACGTCACAAATCGAAAGTTGGATCGAATATTGAGAGGATCGCCAAGCCGAAGGAATGTTATCATCGCAAGAATAGAACTTTTCTCTCAGCCGGGATAAGACACGAGGCGAATAAAACGAGCGAGAAATTTGGCCCCGCTTGAAACTGATGATCGAAGTGGTGAAAAGAAAAGCAGCATGGAGAAACGAGTGGACTGGAACGGCTCGAAATAGCGTCTTTCGTTTCTGTCCGAAAGACCCGAGTGAGAGCTGAGGCAGCACGGAGAAAGAAGCCGAGCATTATCCTCGCGTTTTTTCTTCTTGTTGCTACGCTCCAAGTAGGGCACGAGACGCGGCAAAGGGACTCGGAAATGTGGATAAGAATCGCCAGATGAGCCGGGAGAAAAGGCGAAAACGAGAAGAGCCAGGAGCAAGCCTTATCGAGATCGAATCCCGAGTGATGGATGACCCTGATCCGCCTCGGTAGTTGCCTATGTCCCCGGAGAAACTAAAGCATCCCTCGCCGTGCACGTCGAAGCGAGCAGGGCGAAGATCAGGTCACGGAGAGTAACGAAGGCTCGGACATACTGCGAGCGAAATATTTACAAATTGTCCTAGCCAATTGAGACGCTATTTGAGGCAAAGCCGTTTCTTGTCCCGTACGAGTAATCTGCCGTAGACGCGTTAGCCGAGTATCCGCACGTTGGTTACGACAGCGGCTTCGGAAACGACGAGTCATCCAACTGGACGTTTCGTCGAGCTGGAGACAGCCCTGATCATCGGTGACGCGGACACGTCAATGCCAAAGCGTCAGCTGGACTGGTCGTCAGTGCAGAAGGGATCAATCGAGTCGCTATTGATACCTGCATTTGCAGATATCGGCTGAGTATCCGTCCAATCTCCACCGTGGTAAGTTGGAAGCCAAAACGTTCGCCCAAGGAATTGATGTTTTTTCTAGCTGGAGTCAGCCCTGACCAACTCCGACGAAGAGATCTCCATGACAAAGCGTCAACCGGAAGGCGATCATTGCAGGAACGTTCGATAGGGTCGCAATTGACGTCTGCATTTGCAGATGTCCGCTGAGTATCGGTCCTCTCTCCACGATGGGAGGTTAGGAAGCAAAACGTTTGCCCGAGTGATCAAACCGGACGTTTCTTCGAGCTGGAAACAGCGCTGATCATTAGTGACGAAGAAACGTCAGTGAGGAAGGGTCGGCTGGATTGGTCATCGGTGCAGTCCGATCGACTCAATCGATACCGAAGACGCCGGAAGTTTGAAAGCAAAAAAGGAACGAAGCAAAGTGACGCGGCGGGGAGCAGTGGCGAGGGAAAATAAAAGTATCCGTTAGGTCCCCGAGGGTTTCGGGGGAGGCTCTTGCGACGGACAAAACCGTGGAAGATCCCCCGACGATAAATGGCAGAGATTCGTGGAAACATTAGACCGCGCGGAATTGCTTGCCGGGTTTGCTCGCGTCTTCAGGTTGGATTTGCAGGATGGCGAAGACGGAGCCTGCTCATCGATTCGAACGTTTGACTTCTTCGGGTCTTCCGGCGAGATTATCGCGACATCCTCGTATTCGCGCTGGTCATCGGCAACGTCGATTTTTGCGACTATCGACTGCTCGGCGATTCGCCAGCGAACGTCCACCCCGGTCGTCCATATTTCAACACTTTTGTCCCTGTTTGTTGATGAAAAAAAATAGCAATCGACGAGAGGGTGGCTCGCGAGAGAGCCCCTGGACGTAGGCTAAAAGTGTACGCGTATGTGCACGTGGGCACGTACGGCTTCAACCCCCGGGAATAATATCACGGTTCGCGTCCGGCAGATTGGTCTGGTCGGTGGCGCACGAGACTACTCAACGTGCACAGCCAGTGCGAGGGAAGGAAGAAAAAAAAGGAACCTCCGTGAAACGAATTCTGCGAGAGGGAGCCCGCGTGGGAGTGAGACGAGGGAAACAAAGGGAGACGGAGAGTCGAACGAAAGCGAGAGAAAGACGGAGGAGGCTCGAGTGGCGCGGCTGACGGGGCTGGGCTGGATGTATAGATGCGGTGAGTTACGAAAGTAAAGCCTGCCGACAGAGAGAGAAGAAAGAGAACGAGCGAGAGAGAAAAGCTTTGATACAACAGGCACGCACACTGTTTGTCGAATCGACGAGATCAATACAGTACTCGCTTTTTGTTTGCCTCCCGTTTTTCACCCTGCAGCCCACCGTGTCCCACCCGGCCGCGCCAAACTTCCCAAAACAAGCCACGCCGCGTAAACACCGAGAGTCGGACAATTGCATGGGCCAAAGTGAGCGAGAACCGTCTACCGAAGTCTCCTTCCAGCGAGACGAGTGCTATTTCAGGCGTATCGTTTCCGTTTCCCTCCCACATACGATTGATCGGGATTCCACGCTCGAGCCACTGACTCGGAATACATTCTTCCGGGTCTCGTGATACTCTTCTCGCTCGCGACGACTCGTGGAAACGTCCTCAAGCGCTAACCGAGTATCCCGATGATCGAAGGCCCGGGCTCGTCGCGTACCAAAGGACAACCAACGATCCAGCCTCGATCTCCAAGATCTCGGATCACGAATCGAGCGAGCTGCCGGGTCTCCGCGAGGGTTACATTTAGAGCCCTCTCAACGCGATACGGAGGCCGTCATAGCTCCGAGGCAATAACCGGCCGTTCAAACGTGGCTCGTCCACTCTTTGGTTCGTTCGTCGTATCAATTCTTCTCGTCCGTCCAACTGTCGGACGAGGCGTACTGTTGGCTCATGTGGCCGGAATTGGCAGCTTGCTGGAGCTGCTGGGCGAGGCTCTGGGCCGACTGATAAACCGGATAGCTCTTTCGCTTTCTGATGCCGTGCATCGATAACAAGTGTATCTGAAGATACTGCTTCGTCTTGAACTGTTTGTTGCACACGTGGCACGATATGTACTCGGTCTGTACAGTGTGAACGTTCACGATGTGCTGCTTGAGATTGGAATTGTTCGAATATATTTTGCCGCACTCGGGACACTTTGGTTTGCCGTTGAGGCCTATCGAGTCCATGCCGATTCCACCGATCTGCTGCTGATGCTGATGATGGTGGGTGTAAGGATCTCGTATCTGATTCAACAGCTGACTTATGCCAGTCTCGAGCTGATGATGCTTCACGTGCTTTTGCTGCTTGGCGCAAGATTGCAGCATCATGTTGAGCTGCTCGGTCGTGCTCTTGACGAGGCTCGTCGAGCCGGTCGCGGTGACCTGTTGCTGGAGACTCTGAAGATTGTTCTGGAGCTTCTGGTGCATCGCGTTGAGCTGCTCGCTGTTGAGACTGCTCAGAGAATTGAGCGCAGCCGCCTGCTGATGATTGTCCAGATGATGCAACTGCTGCTGCTGTTGGTGCTGCTGGTGATGCTGCTGGTGCTGATGATGATGGAGGCGCGTCAGCGTCGTGGAGCCCGTCGACAGGGATAGCGTCGTTGTGAAATCCTGCTTGTCGGCGGGATGGGTTCCGGGGTGATCGTTCCTCGTTGTGCTGGAGGTGCCGCCGCCAGCGGTGTTTGCCAACCAGCCCGAACTCGAGCACGAACCGTTCCCATCGGAGGGCGGCGGCTGCCAGCGCCCTGGAACCCATCAGCCAATTTCAGTCCTCGGCCCAATTCTCGAACGATCCCTTAAACACTAACGTTTCTCCTCCGCACTTCCATGTCTTTCTCTCTCTCACTCTCATTAATTCAATTCACCGTCCGCCATGCTTTTATTTTCGGTCTTTTTTGCCTCTCCGTTCCACCTGCCTCTCTCTCCCTCTCTCTCTGCATCGCAAAAGCACTTCTGCCCTCTGCCTTGGACACTGCTCTCTCCTTCCTCTTATCTACACACGCCCCACTTCCGACCCGTCTTTAATTCCGTTCAATTGCAAACAATCCACTCGTGCTTCAACCCACCCTCAATTTTCTTCTTTTCCCGCTTCCGAGATCGCTGGAATCTCTTCCGCCTCCCTTTCGCTCTCCCCCACCGCCTGCTGGCTCTGCGATGATGTGGTTCCTGTTTGTTTAGATATCATTTTTCAACGTTTTTTTTTTTTTGCATTGCCGTTTGGAGTGTCTGTGTGCGTGTTTGCGCGCTTTGTTTTTTGGTCTTTTTTTCGCTGCGCATTCGTTTCGTTTAACATTCTTCCAATTTGAAACTCATCGCGTCGACTGCGCGCTTTCACATCCAGCCCGAACACACACGGGACTTGTTTCCTTTTTGTTTTTTCAAGCGAGCTTGAGAACTATCGAATCAACGCTTATCGCCCTTCGCGCACTACTCTCGTTTATTCGTTTCGTTTCTTTTTCTTCTGTTTTAAGTGTAAGTTATAGCTCTTGATCGTTTCTCGTTTTCGGGCAACGAGAAGCGTTCGGAACGAGTTCAAAGTCGTTCCCCGCGACGGTTACGCACGTTACTCACCGTTCTTCGGAATGGCAGAAGAGGGCGCGCGCGAGGATGTGGGACGGGAAAACGAGACCGAAAATCGGGAAAGATACGAGCGGGGGGACGGGCTGCGGGAAGTTTGTTTTTCTTTTCTCTGCGAGAGGTACGAGAGTTCCATGCATTCAACGCAACAACGAGAGACCAGAGTCGTAGGAACGACGGGAGGATACTAGTCAGGGTGGACTTATGACCGTTAATGGCTGGATATTATTGTTCGTTCGAAAGAAAAACTTAAATTCGATTAGTGTTTCATTGCTTGTTCTTATTTTTTTTTTTTCTTCTTCGAAACTCACCATAGTTCGGATCCTGATTCGCCGCGTGGATTCCCGACGGACCTGGCATCAGTCCTGCGAACAAATGACGTTTCATCGTGAGATAAATCTTCTCGATTCTCGTGTTCATTTCTCGCCGTTGTTTCACTCGTATCGAACTATCCGTGTCCGTTGAATAACGCGAATAGAAGGAACGCCACGGCGAATCGGTTTTACCTTGGAGACCCAACAGCGCGGCCGGAAACGTGCTGCGATGATGCTCCATGGAGTCGTTGAGGATATCGCTCGGCTCGGTTTTCACGGAATTGAGCATACCATCGTTGTTCGACGTGTCCTCCTCGTTGTCCGACATCGAATTCGAATCCTCGCCCGTTGACTGTGCCTGCGAACGTGATTCGAATTTGTCCTTTCTTTCGATACAAACGCGAGGAGCACATCCGCCCATTTGGTTAAATGACATTGCAATGAGGAATTTTGACATTGAATCGCTGAAAAGCTTGCTAATCGATCGGCTGTTTGTCGATGTACGGTTTTTTGAGGGGGGAGGTTTAACTTTAGGCGAAGAAAAAAGTTGACTTTCGTGATCTTTTTTCACACGGAAAATTTTCTTCATTTTCTTTTTAACCCTTTGAAGCGTACATTTTTCTTTACGCGCCGTTGGCTCGAAATTTTGTTTTCGGGGGTTTTCGGGGTCGCTGATTACGAATCTGCACTCAAAATTCGGGAATTCAAGATGGCGGACCATAAATGCAAAATGTCGTTTGATGATAGCGAAAGTTGGTACTTGGGGGTTTTCGGAGTCGCTGATTACAAATCTGCATTCAAAATTCGGGAATTCAAGATGGCGGATCCAATATGGCGGACCATAAATGGAAAATATCGTTTGATGATAGCGAAAGTTGGTACTCCGCGGTTTTTGGGGTCGCTGATTACAAATCTGGACTCGAAATTCGGGAATTCAAGATGGCGGATCCAATATGGCGGACCATAAATGGAAAATGTCGTTTGATGATAGCGAAAGTTGGTACTCGGGGGTTTTCGCTGTCGCTGATTACGAATCTGCACTCAAAATTCGGGAATTCAAGATGGCGGATCCAATATGGCGGACCATAAATGGAAAATGTCGTTTGATGATAGGGAAAGTTGGTACTCCGCGGTTTTTGGGGTCGCTGATTACAAATCTGGACTCGAAATTCGGGAATTCAAGATGGCGGATCCAATATGGCGGACCATAAATGGAAAATGTCGTTTGATGATAGCGAAAGTTGGTACTCGGGGGTTTTCGCTGTCGCTGATTACGAATCTGCACTCAAAATTCGGCAATTCAAGATGGCGGATCCAATATGGCGGACCATAAATGGAAAATGTCGTTTGATGATAGCGAAAGTTGGTACTCCGGGGTTTTCGGGGTCGCTGATTAGAAATCTGCACTCAAAATTCGGGAATTCAAGATGGCGGACCATAAATGGAAAATGTCGTTTGATAATAGCGAAAGTTGGTACTCCGGGGTTTTCGGGGTCGCTGATTACGAACCTGCACTCAAAATTCGGGAATTCAAGATGGCGGATCCAATATGGCGGACCATAAATGCAAAACGTTATTTGATGATAGCAAAAGTTGGTACTCCGGGGTTTTCGGGGTCGCTGATTACGAATCTGCACTCAAAATTCGGGAATTCAAGATGGCGGATCCAATATGGCAGACCAAAAATGGAAAATGTCGTTTGATGATAGCGAAAGTTGGTACTCCGGGGTTTTCGGGGTCGCTGATTACAAATCTGCACTCAAAATTCGGGAATTCAAGATGGCGGACCATAAATGGAAAATGTCGTTTTGATAATAGCGAAAGTTGGTACTCCGGGGTTTTCGGGGTCGCTGATTACGAACTTGCACTCAAAATTCGGGAATTCAAGATGGCGGACCATAAATGCAAAACGTTATTTGATGATAGCAAAAGTTGGTACTCCGGGGTTTTCGGGGTCGCTGATTACGAATCTGCACTCAAAATTCGGGAATTCAAGATGGCGGACCATAAATGAAAAACGTTGTTTGATTATAGCGAAGGTTGATACTCGGGGGTTTTCGGAGTCGCTGATTACGAATCTGCACTGAAAATTCGGGAATTCAAGATGGCGGATCATAAATGCAAAACGTCGTTTACAGCCGCCATATTGGATACGCCATTTTGATTTTGACAGTTTAGACTTTGAGTTCGTATTCAGTCGATCAAAAACCAAGTTTTTACCTATTTTCGGTTATGGTTTACCTGCTAGATTAGTCGTAATCAGATTTATGATGTAAAAACTTCGTTTTTTTTCACTTTCGTTATTGATGAATTCGTTATCGAAAAATTGAATAGGTATGTTTTAGTAGTTATTGAAGTCCTAGGAATCTTGAAACGCATTTACAACCGCCATATTTAATCAAAAAACACTTTTGAATAGTCAAAATCCGAATTGAATTAGGTGTAACACCAGTGTTACACTATACCGCAAAGGGTTACAGGAAAGTTTTCTTAATTTGCGTTTTAAGAGAAAGTTTTCTTCATTATTTTTTTTAAGGAAATTTTTTTCGAAAGTTTTCTTCTTTATTTTTTCGACTTAGAGTACGATTTGGTACTACTTTTGGTAGTTACATGATGTTCTTTTTAAATTAGTTTTTTCAAATGGCGGCGGTATGACACGGTTTTCTAAGCTGCATTTTCAAAACTGACGTGACGGATAGCTCAAAAACTAATGGACCGATCCTGACGAAATTTGGTGTAAATCTTTCTAACCTTATTGCTTGAAACACGAACCTCAATGTTTTTTTTTCTTCAAATTTTGAAAACAAGTACTTTTTTATTGCAAAAGTGTAGTCATTTTTTGTTTTCGGAAAATTCAATCTTTTTGTTTCAAAGCGTACCATTTGAGAGGTTGGCGAAGAAAACAGGACTTGTCCACACTGCGTCAATTCAACTTTCTTTTTATATTGTTGTGCCGGAAAATTGCCTTTTCACTTGAAAAGAAACAGTTTTAACAAATTTTGAGATGCCAAGAGCCGGATTTGATTGGAAATGTTTCGGGAGCTGATGAAGGTGTGTTTGAAGAACACGAAAAATAAAAACAAATATTGACGTAGCGCGAACAAGTCCGGTTGTGTTCGTCAGCTCCGAATTTCATCGATTTTCAACATTTTTCACGTTTTCTTGGTTCATATTCTGCGTGTGAGTGTTAATGAAAGAAAAATCTTTGTTGGTCTCTCTTCAGATTAATAGAGCCAACGCTAAGTGTCACGCCGTCTGACAAGTTCCACCGCAACCCGTTTAGAAGCCACGCCTCGATCATTTTTAAAGATAAGTAAAAAAATACTACGTAATAGACAAAAGTAGTGATAAAACATGACCTGAGTCTCAAAATGGTGAAGAAATCTTTCCTTAAAGCAAAAATCATGAAAATGGCCGCCAAAGGCATCTACAAAAAAAAATCGAAAATGTGTTTGTGGCACCGTTGGAATTAGTACGAACTTTCGCATCGTTCTGTATAGTAAAACGTATTTTGGGATTTTTTCGTAGATGCTGCCTTCTCCCATATGAAGGCAGTTCTTTTTGAAATTTCGGATTTTTCTCTCTCGAAATTTCGGGTTCTTTTCGAAACTTCAGGTTCTTTTCGAAATTTCGGGTTCTTTTCGGAATTGCGGGTTCTTTTCGGAATTTCGGGTTCTTTTCGAAATTTCGGGTTCTTTTCGGAATTTTGGGTTCTTTTTCTTCGAAAATTTAGGATTTTCTTTCTCGAAATTTCGGGTTGCTTTCGAAATCTCGGATCCTTTTCGAAATTTCGGGTTTTTTCTCGAAATTTCGGGTTCTTTTCGAAATTTTGGGTTCTTTTCGGAATCTCGGGTTCTTTCTCTCGAAAATTCGGGTTTTTTTCTCTCTCGAAATTTCGGGTTCCTTTCGAAATTTCGGATCCTTTTCGAGACTTCGGGTTCTTTTCGGAATTTCAGGTTTTTTTCTCGAAAATTCGGGGTTTTTTCGAAATTTCGGATTCCTTTCAAAATTTCGGATTTTTTTTCGAAATTTCGGGTTCTTTTCGAAATTTCGGTTTCTTTCCGAAATTTCGGGTTCTTTTTAATATTTCGGGTTTTTTTTTCAAAATTTCGGGTTTTTTTTCCAAATTTCGGGTTCTTTTCAAAATTTCGGGTTCTATTCAAAATTTTGGCTTCTTTTCGAAATTTCTGGTGTTTTTCTCTCTCGAAATTTCGGGTTCTTTTCGAAATGCTGATAGACCGTTATTTTTTATTTCCCGATACATTTTAAAACACTCTTCTGTATTGATTTTAAAAAATTGAAGTTTTCCCAACTCTGGAAGCTCAGAAATGTCTCCCATTTGGGCGATGCCATTACGATACACTTAAAAAAAAAAAAATTCGGCCTATTTTCGTTGTCACGGTTGATATTTTGGGATATCGATAATTTATTGCTCCGTCAATTTACCTGCACGTTATTGTTGGGTGTCGTGTGTATCGTCGGGCCTCCCTCGAGTGCCTGGCCCAAAAGAGATTCCTGCAGATCCGACTTTGGTTCGATGTGATTGCTCATGGCCGGCGAATAACTTCTCGGTCTTTTCTGCGGTGGTGGACTCAAGCCACTCTCGTTGAGGTCTCCCCTCACCGAGTCCTGCCACGGATTTCTCGGTGTAACCTTCACGATCGAGAGCCAAACAAAACGATAAGAGGCAGACGCAACGAACAAGCGAGAAAATTCATTAAACTTTTTTTTTAACGAAAAAAAAAACAATCGAAAGCGATGGCAACTGATAAGGAACATCACTCGAGTGCCCGCCTTTGATTTTGTTGAAACTCGTATATGTGATAAAGCATTGAAAATTATAAAACGCGTTTTCCGTTTTTTCGATAGAAAAACGGTTCTAAGGGTGGAGAAAGCACCCATGAAATAAAGGCGAACGAAAAACTATCGAAAAAAACCCAATCTAACGCTTAAGGGGGAATATACCTTTGTGAGAGCAAAATCAAGGGCCATTTTGACAATTTATTTTAAAAAAACAAAACAATATTTTTAAATTCGGTTTTTTGTACATGTAGTACAAGTCTTAAAATCAAAGAAATTTTTTTTTTTCAATTATTTTGAAACAAAATGGCTTCAAACGCGTTTTTTTCAAATCGTGATAAGCGCCTGAAAGTAACATACGAAAAGAATATTTTTATGCACAATATTAGTCCTTTGAAAAAAAACGAAAGAAAACAAATTGCACCGATGAACGAATTTTTTTTTTTTTTTTTTTTTTTTTTTTTTTAATAAAATAAAATCATGGGTCATCTTTTTTTTTAAGCCAGTCGACTGGAATGGTCCCTTGGGTGATGTTCCTCGTGAGAGAAGCCAGGAATGAGTGCGAGATAGAAAGAGAAGCGGACTGAAGCGAAGCAAATTTGATCGTTCGAAACTCACGGGTGAACTTGCGTTGTTTCCACTGGGGGTGGAAAGCTGTGGAATTTTGGAGGCTGCCGAGCCCCCGTTTACGTCAGCGAGCCCTCGCACCTGAAGCATCTGGGCGGTTTTTAAAAAGGTCGCGAGCTTCTCCTCCCCTACGTGAACCTCGCCGTGATACATGAACCGCAAAAGTGACTCCATGTCGGACGAGGCTACGTCCCGGAGTATCACGATTGGATGCTGGCATGGATTAGCCTGAAAGATAAGTGCGTACGAGGACCAACGTGAGATACAATCGCAATGAAGATTCCGAAACCCAAACACTCGAATATATCGTCTGCCACGAATAATCGAATAATCGAATCATTTTTTCGTTTCTATGGTATTGACGTTTGCATCGTCGAAATGCAACGAAAATTCTTCGTATTTTTATTTTCTCATTTTCGTCATTCTGCATTTTTGTTTGTCCAGATTTGAATGATAGGTTTTACTTTAGCAGTTTAAAAAATGTTGAGACATTTCCGTGGCTGAAATATGCTAAAAAAATTTGAGCAACTGAAAATGAGTCGATTCCCTTGCGCTCCAATTATGTAAACGTCAGTCTCGCTTTTCGTTGTTCTCAAATTAACTTTCGTTGCATGCCAGCGATGCAAACTTCATCGTGTCGAAGTTTGCATCGTTAGAATGCAACGAATCGTCTTTTTTTTTTTATTCCGTCGGTTTCTTCATCTTCATTATTATCAAAAATCTTTTCTCACACATTAAGGATGTTGCGTCCCTATGAAACATGTTAATGTTAATTGTTGAATAAATAGCTTCTTAATCGTCATGAAATTTTTACACGACCTCCTGAATACTTCGTGTAAAAACATACCAAATTTTCAGAATTCTATCATCATTACTTCAACCTCCTTAAGGGTTGAAATAAAAAATGATAAGAAAATTCTGAAAATTTGGTATGTTTTTGTATGAAGTATTTAAGAGGTCGTGTTAAAATTTCACGACGATTAGGAAGCTCGTTATTAAAAAATTAACATTTTGTTAAGAACAATTTTTAAAAGAAATAAAAAAAAATTTATCAATAAACTTCGTTTTGTTTCCGTTGCTTTCAGTATATTGTAGATATTATAAAATTGAGAGGTCAAAAAAAAACTTATTGCAAAGCTACATCAGTTTCCATAAAACAACATTTAATTTGTGAATGTTAATTGTTCAATAACGAGCTTCCTAATTGTCGTGAAATTTTTACACGACCTCTGAAATACTTCATACAAAAACATACCAAATTTTCAGAATTTCATCATCATTTGCGATTTGGGACTCAACATCCTTAAGGAGGTACGATCATTACTACGAATCCAAATTTCGGATTTGAAATTTTGATATGACTTTGACGAATGCTTTATGCGCCTATTGCCAAAATTTGAGCTATTTCGACCGTTTAGTTTTTGCCCTTAAAACGAAGGTCGAAGAACTGAAAAAAGGCCCTAGCAATTGACGTACGACGTTCGATGCGTTGATTTACGATCGGAAAAATAAAACGAGCGACGTTTAATCCAGTTTTATCGTACATTCGACTCCACGGCCATATCTCAGGCCATACATTTTCTCGTGTAGGCAGGCCGGTCCGAAGTTACGAAAAAAAAACAGAAATAAATATGAAAATAAAGAAAAATAAATAAAAGTCATTTAAAATAAATAAATCATAGCGAGCTTTGCTCGGTGTGTGCTCGCGTGTTAAAATTCCTCGCCTCGCTACAGCTTGTTCCAGTTCAACTATATTATTCGAGTCCGGCGTTCGCGCAATTGGGATTGACGTTTGAGTGTATGAAAAATAAGTCCAAGTGTGCTTCGTACTGCCGCGTTGCCCCAGTCGAAGTTAAGTCGCGAACGATTACTCGAAAGTCTTTCGACCGTTATTGGTCACGGTGTTACTTGTAATTAGTGACGTAACGAGCGTGCTGCCCGTGTGCACTCGTTGGCACATTCAACGGCGAACTTGCATACGTTGCGCATGGAGAAAAAAAAAATATGCCATTCGTCAAATATTCATAACCGAGTAACGAGATGCCTCGTATCTTGGCAGTATCTGCGATGCAGAACAAAAATATTCTGACCGTAAATCATTCCCAAATGGATTTTGCGACTCCTTAAGGATGTTGAGTCCCCATGAAACATGTTAATGTTAATTGTTCAATAAATAGCTTCTCAATCGTCATGACATTTTTACACGACCTCCTGAATACTTCATGTAAAAACATACCAAATTTTCACAATTCTATCATCATTACTTCAACCTCCTCAAGGGTTGAAATAAAAAATGATAAGAAAACTCTGAAAATTTGGTATGTTTTTGTACGAAGTATTTAAGAGGTCGTGTTAAAATTTCACGACGATTAGGAAGCTCGTTATTAAAAAAATTAACATTTTGTTAAGAACAATTTTTAAAAGAAATAAAAAAATAATTTATGAATAAACTTCGTTTTGTTTCCGTTGCTTTCAGTATATTGTAGATATTACAAAATTGAGAGGTCAAAAAAAAAACTTATTGCAAAGTTACGTCAGTTTCCATAAGACAATATTTAATTTGTGAATGTTAATTGTTCAATAACGAGCTTCCTAATTGTCGTGAAGTTTTTACAAGACCTCTGAAATCCTTCATACAAAAACGTACCAAATTTTCCGAATTTTATTATCATTTGCGATTTGTGACCCAACATCCTTAACTTCGTATTGGGCTTGACGTTTGCATAGTTGGAATGCAATGATTTTTTTTAACCCCTTGTTTTTTATTGGTGTAAAAAATCATATTTCCTTACATTTGGGCCGCTGATCGCTAAATAAAGAGGTTAAAAAACGATCGAGGGATTTTCATAGCCTAGTTGTGTCGATAAAAATTGGGGATATTCAGTGAAGAAAAATATTTCGTTGCGTTTCAACGATGGAACTTTGTATTATAATCTTTTTCAATTTCATTACACGCTTCCCTGAGTTAGAGATGCAAGTAATCGCGGTCATTTTGCATCGTTGGAATGCAACGATGTTTTTTTTAATTCCCCAAATTTCTGGCAGATTTGAGGTTCGAAAAATCACGCGAATTTTTTTAGGATTCCAATCTTGCGCATTCGAAACCGAATGTGCGAAATATGACATTGGATAATAATGAAAATGAGACGTGAAAATATTTTCTTTCCCAATCCCCGGGATGACTTTACGATTATTTTTATTAATAAAATTATTAATAAAATATTAGTAAAATTTTAGCTACGAAACTTACTCGAACATTTTTTTATGCCTATGCCTATAAGACCTAAATCTGTAAAATAAACATTCTCCATAGTAATAAAAATAAGAAAATGAAAATAGGTAAAATAATTTACGTTGCGTTCGAACGATGCAAACTTCAACGTCATCGGACGACGTTCCATCTTCACCTGTACGTACCACATTACGATACAGCTTGAAGAAGAAAAAAACGAAAGCCAGTGTAATCCAATGATATGCAGAGGCAAAATACAGGAAACGTTACTGACCTCGATACAACGATTTATAACAGTCGAATGTTTTTTTGACCGAGCACAAAAATAACCGCGATTAATGGATCTATACATGGATATTTATTATGTACAATCCGAAAGCCTCGAGTCAAGTTAAAATAACTGAGGCGAGCTCAATCCGCGTGAATTAATCGCAATAACGTCGCATTATCGATTCTTCGAACAATTCCCTTGGGCCAACTACGAAAGCGCGACGATGCCTGATCTGTACTATATATACATGGTGTCCCGTTAAGAATAGATAAACCTGCAATTGCCGATATGTCAGATCATGTCTTACTATATGTTGGAATTTCAGTTTAGTAAAAGTCCCACGGTTTTCGAGATAAAAATCATCTGCTTTTGGTTTTTCGCATGCCATTTCTACAAGCGATAACGTTTCTTTACCTGGTTTATAAAAAAATACTCTTGATTATTTGTCTTATCTAAAAAAAGTCTTGTCTTAAATCTTAAGGGGCTATACCAGTGTGACACTTAAAAAATCGTTTTTTTTTGCCTTTTTCGACAGTTTATACTTTCAAGAATATCCTGCAAAAATGTCAAGGCGGGATCTCTAATACTCTCAGAATGGCAGCCTTCTAAAGAGCAACCGCTCGTAGGTGTAAAATGCCCCAGTTAAATCTTCAAACGCGTTTTTCCCGAAATGAGATTTTTCAAATGTGCTGACATTGTAGCTCAAAGAGCAATTATCCGATTGACTTGAAATTTGAACTGAGTTCTTTTGAATATATTTACTCTGCAATGACGTAGGATATTTTTGATTGGATGAAAATTGACGATTTGGCATTGAAAAAAACGACCATTTTATAGACAAGAAAACAGACTTTTTTCATAACTACGCCATTTTGTTACATTTGGATATTTTTCGAAAATTCTACGTCATTGTACAGGAAATACCTTCCAGTTTGACGACATTTTTTCCTCTTTCGGGTTCGGCTACTCAATCGGCCGTAATCATCTCAGCAGTGGGGGAACTTTTTTTTTGGCGCCTCCGAAGGCAGCGCATAAGTCGCTTGGATCTCAACATTTTTGTATGAAAAAATTATGTAATATAGGTCAAATATAGCCAAATATATTCTTAATTTTCCGAAACATTTAATTGAGTACTTTTCTTCCAAAAAATTCCCGAAAATCACCCAAATTTTCAGCGTTCGCACTGGTATAGTCCCTTAAATGTTAAGGAAACTTTGTGAAAAAACGATCTTATGCACAATTTTCATACAAACCAATTCGAACATCTGACTTTGATAGCCTGCGGCGTAAAAAAATGTACAACGCATATCGTACCAGTTACTTTAAAAAGTTGCTTGGTTATTGTCAATTCGCATCATTTAACATAAAGCTCAAAAATAAAAAGAAAAAAAACATAAAGCCCAAAATGGCAAAAACCGTCGGACTTTTACTAGACTGAAATTCCAGCATAAAGTAGGACATGATCTGACCTATCGAGATCTGCAGGATTATCCATTCATAACAGGACGCCCTGTGTGTATATATATATATATACACGGGGTGTCCCAGAACTGAATGCGTTCCCTGAAGAGGGGGGTTGAGGATGAAATTCTGTGTCGATCGATATAAGCATGTGTGGGTCTCAGATCAGCCCCTGAATTATTATTCATTTTCAAACTCGGGCCAATCGGTACATCGGTGGGCGATACCGCCGGTTTCTCGGGCGCACCTGATTGGCCCGCGTTAAAAAATTCATAATAATTCAGGGGTTGATCCGAGGCCCACACATGCTTATATCAATCGACTCAGAATTTCACCCTCCTCCCCCCCACTTCAGGGAACGCATTCAGTTCTTGGACACCCTGTATACGTACTGTGCGGAGAAGAAATTGTTGCTTATCGATCGTGCAATTGACGCGAAGACGCAGCGAGAATAAAATATAATCGGGCAGGAGGGTCGAGAAGAGAAATTAGAAGATAGATACGGTATAGGCGGTTGGAGATGATCCTCAAGAGAGAGAAAGCGAGAGAGGGGCGACGGTGAATGATGGAACTGAGTCAGGGACGTATTAACCAATTCAATTAACGAGATATGCGCGGACAACCGAATGGCATTCTGTCAATTAGAATGTAACGCGATTAAAGGATCCGATCTATAATTGATCGCGATGCCACGAGAAAATTTCGTACGTGCGTCAATATCGCGCAAGTCGTATACGTGCAAGTCGACGAGCGGTGGAGTGTCATGGAAATATTTAATGAACTACGTCGAAGCGGAAATTAAAAAGTTGAAATTCGTCTTCTTTAAATAGAACGAGAGCGATCCTTCGAAAATCCAACCACAATCCGATAATCTCAACATTTCAATGACGTTGAAGTTTGCATCGTTGGGAGGCAACGATTTTTTTTCGTTCATTTTTCGTTTGTCTTATTATCCAAAGACGATTTTTTGAAAATTAAGGTCACGAATCGTAAAAATACTTGAGGGATTCTCAGTCTGGAGCGGTCGAAAAAATTGAACAATTAAAAACAATTAATCTTCGTTGATGATGCAAACTTGAAGTTTGCATCATCATTGCAAATCGCAATGATGCAAACTTCATTGAAATCATTTCCACCGAGAAACTTGAATAAAATTTGTTTTCACTTTGCTCATTCGTTCGTTTAATAATTATCGAAAATTGTTTACGCGGGACGCCAGAGTGCGGGTAAAAAAATCTTTATTTTTTGCATTTTCTCAAAGTATAGATATTGAAGAATATGTGAAAAAAATTAAACGAAATTAAGTGAAAAACCTGGCCGGCGTTATAATTCTAGCCATAATAGTTGGATTTTCGATTTTCGAAAACCAAAATTTCCATAATTGCAGTAGCCTACCGCTGTACGAGGACGTTTTTTTTTTTAATTTAGTACTTTTCAAGCACCTGAATACAAGTAAACATTTCACCAATTAACTTTTTTTACACCCACCAATTTGTGAAATTCTTTTTTTCTCGAAAAAACGTCTCCCTACTGCGAGACCAACATTACATAACACTTATTATACAAAGGTCAAATAAAAAAAGCCAACCGAACCCAATTATATGCCTCAATGTATCAATATTATTTGATAAATAACAAAAACCAACTCGTATTATTTACATCCACCTGTTTTTTACTATAGAAAAAGTCTGATTACATTTGGCATGAAATAGTTGCACTTCGTGTAATATCTGTAGATTTTTTTTCTTCAAGGCCTTAGACCTTTCTAGAGGCCGAAAAAATAGGCTTTTCGGAGATTTTTTTTCAGAAAAACTACAAAATTAATCGAGATTACAAAAAATGGTGTTTATCATGCATATCAGTGACTGTATAGAATCATTTTTTTGAAGCGATTAATTTCATAATGGCAGCTGTGCAGCATTTTTGCGATGACGTCTCCGTTTGACGTTGGCCGGAAACATAAATCAGACAATTTTCAATCGATTCACTTGAAATGTTGAATATATCTTGAAAAATACATTGTCTATGGAAGTACGTAGGATTTTCTTTATATTGCATAGTTCATTTGTTATTAAACAGTATCTGATGATTTTTTAGGCAAATTTTTCACCTTCCACTTTAGAAGTGCGCCATTTGGCCAAAAATCAATATATCGAAAAACTCCTACGTACTTCTATAGCAGTTTTTATATATAATCGAAAAAAATTAATTGGCTCATTATAATAAAAAAATTACAGGAGCTGTTTGTCCAGCCGTGGACCCTGAAAAAACGGAGACGTCATCGCAAAAACGTTGCACAGCTGTCATTTTGAAATTAATCACTTCGATAAAATGATTCTATACAGTCACTGATATGTATGATAAACACCCTTTTTGTAATCTCGATTCATTTTGTAGTTTTTCTGGAAAAAAATCCCCAAAAAGCCTATTTTTTCGGCCTTTAGAGTGGCCTAAGACCTTAAGGGGCCAGGCCACGTTGAAAATTTCAAATTTTCAATTTGATAATTTCACTCGAAAATAGCGACGATGATGAGCAATCAGAAAGGATTTTGTACGGTGCAGGAATTGCCGATTGAGTTTAGGTAAGTATAAACTTCAAACGCGTTTTTCTCGAAACAACGTTTTCAAAATCTAGCTCCATCGTATATCTAAAACAAATAAACCGATACTCTTGAAATTTGAACCACATATTGTAAACATGATTAGCAACAAGATGGCCCTCGACGGTTTTAAAATTTTGATTTTTACTCTTTTTTTTGCGAAAAACTGCGAAAAAATCATGTTTTTTTTACTTTTTTCGTTTTTCACCTGCCATTTTTTATTTTGTTGATAAAACTTTATATCCGAGGGTCATTTTGTAGCTGGTGTCATACTGAATCTAATGGACTTTGATTTTTTCGTTTCAGACACGCCGTTGCCGACTTGTGATGAAGCTACCTAGCCCACCTACTTTTTAGTTAAACTATAGTTTTTGTACTTGAAAAAGAATAAAAATGAATGAAACATTTTTCAAAATGTATTTCAAGACTTTATTTATCAAACCCAACAACTTTTATATTCATATTTTTTATAAAGTCCTCAAAAAAAAATCGCTAAAGTAGCCTTTTTTTCGTTGCTCCAAAGCGGACTGGCCCCTTAATTCGACAGTGGCTCGAACATTGATTGCCTGAAATTTCCGCGTCGCTCGTCTCATTTTGTCCTATGTCGCGGATAAATAAGGGGCCGGATTTATCAATCTTACACGGAGAGAATTTTTAAGTATTTTTTACGGTGAAATCTCCGTAAAAATTACATTAAAAATTTAAAACCGGTGACAAATGTGCACATAGTCAAAAATTGACACTAGCTTTTAATATTTTGCTTTCATTCGTGTAAAAATTTAAGCAAGTAGCATAATTTTTTACATTTCTTTCAGTAAAAATTCTGACACATTCTCATGTAGAATTTTAACAATGGGCTACCTCAAAAATTCGAAGTTTCTACAGTAAAAATAACCTGGACAAACTTGAAATTTCTAAAAGCCCTAGCGAAAAATTAATTCCCTATGATTAAATAAATACTCTATATACTGTATTTCTGAACATTTGTGTTCTTGATTGCTACTTATTTTAGCATATCATCTTTCCGTACCATTGTAGACGTCCTTTATCAAAGTTTCTTTTCACGTTTCTTTGTTTTCTTGCGTAGAACTGCGTAGAACACGTTAGACTGCACGAGACCACGAGGCTTTCTTGGCCCATGTTTCGTACTATAATGCGCATGCGCGGAACCGCTGTTGCTAAGCAACGCGGGCCGGCGTCGTTCGTGCTCGTCATACTGCATCATACACAAGCCCACTCTCACAGCTTGCGTTCACGTATACGCACGCTCTCACACAGAGCTCACGCGTACGGTCAGGCGACCTAGCCCTAACTGATTTTACTATAAAGAACGTAAAATTCCGGTGGACGCACGGAAAATTTCGGCTTCCTTTTTTAAATTTTTATGGAAAACACGCAAATTTCTCAATGTTCCACTGAAACATTTCATTTATATAAGCACTTTTTTAACTTATTGTCGTAATCTTTACGTTTCATGAAATTTTACTATTAATTTCAGTAAAAATTCTGGAAAATATTTTAAATTTCTGTTACGCAAAAGTAAATTTTGATTCATTTCCATGAAAATTTATAATTTATTTCCTAAAAACCTGAAGAATTGCACATTTGTCACCGAGTTACTGTGATTTCACAGTAAAAATTACTTAAAAATTCTCTCCGTGTACGGAGAGCCCCGTGTATCGCTGCTCATTCCACCTTCATAAACGCGCGTGCCTACGTACCCGTACGTAATACACGCGATACGAGAATGAATTAACGAACTGCGGCAACTCGATGAACCGGTCCTGCGACCACCTATACGTGGGCTTTCCTTATTACAATCCAAGTATTTTAGAAAGCGTTTTCTCGCGATATAACGAGATTCCGGCGGGGCGGGCACGTGTATAAAAAAAAAACTACGAAATCCGTGTCACATATCTCGATTTCCGTAGATTCGAGATCGTCATGCGCGTTTTGTATGCCGGTATCCCGAAGAAACGAGAAATCGGTGAAAAAAAAACTGAGCGAACGTCGAACTAGCCATAACGACGAAGCTTGTGCACTAGGGTGACGAAAAAAAAAAAAAATACCCCCTCCACACGGAATTACAAGATATCGAAAAATGGCTAACTTTGAGCTCTCTGATTCAAGCCCAACTGGCAGCGCGCGGAAATTTTTTCCTCGATGGATTCACCCGGCAAATTATTTTTTGTTATTATTGTTATTAACGAAAATCGTACTGTGCAGATTTAGGTTGTAGGTCGCCGAGTAAGGATCCTGACAAATATTTTCCTTATTTTAGTAGGTTGAATCTGCCGAAGGGAATTTGGGAAAAAAAATGATTTTCGTTGCACTCTTACGATTCGAACAGCATGGTGGAAAATTCGTTTTTTAAATTTATCCTTGAATAGCTCGACGACTAATTAATACCACGTGTGGTGAAAAATTTCGATATTCGACATTGAAAAAGCTTTTTTTTTCATTGCAATATCCTTGTTCGTACACAAATTACAATTATTCAAAAATGTCGCTTACTTATTATCGATAGTAATATTGTTTCACATGCATTTTTCAAATCTTCGACGAAACTATTTTTATTATTTTTCTTATTATCGACAGAAATATTTTTGTACCTCCTATTTAGAAATATCTCAGATTTCTGCAAAAATAATTATACCCGGATATTTGAAAAAAGCGTTTAGAAGCTGTAAACCTAAGTTTTCAGAATCTTCGACGAGAATGTGACGAATGATCAATAATCGTTGAGTCATTCAAGTTCGACCCTGGAGAACAAATTTTCCGTGCAAATTACAGGAGAAAGAAGAATGATCGAGCGCTATCAAGCGGACTTGAGTTGGAGGTCAAATCCTGCGTGATTTTTTTTACTGCGTAAAAATGTTGTTCGAAGGCGTAAGATTCGACGTTTATCGTTACATTCTGATACGTTTCTATGACTACAAGAGCAAAGGAGTTGCGCATGCATTTGCATTGAGTGCTCATGGCTGCACACGAAACAAAGGCGATAGTCGAGCGCGCCTCCAATAATTAAGGACTGCTGTTACACAGAGTCGGATACTTTTCGCACGATCTACGAGCTGTTCTACATGAAAATAACCGCCTTATCGGACTTATTTTTTCTTAACCTCGCTCCAGAGAGAAACGATAGATCGAAAAAAAATAGGCCTGAAAACGGATATACGTGAACCAGGTTCCTCTAGATGGGACTTCGAATAAAGCGCTTTTCTGTGCAGAAATTGCCATTGAGAACCAATTGGATTGGATCGGGATCCAATCAGTTCTCAGTTGGTTGGATTTGATCCAATGGGTCTCAAATCCATTCTGTTGGATTGGATCCAATGGGTCTCAAATCCAATTGGTTGGATTGAATCCAATTGGTCTCAAATCCAATTGGTCTCAAATCCAATTGGTTGGATTGAATCCAATGGGTCTCAAATCCAATTGGTTGGATTGGATCCAATGGGCCTCAAATCCAATTGGATCCAATGGGTCTCAAATCCAATTGGATCCAATGGGTCTCAAATCCAATTGGATCCGATGGGTCTGAAATTCGATTGGTTGGATTGAATCCAATGAGTCTGAAATCCAATTGGTTGGATTGGATCCAATAGGTCTCAAATCCATTCCGTTGGATTGGATCCAATGGGTCTCAAATCCAATTGGTTGGATTGAATCCAATGGGTCTCAAATCCAATTAGATCCAATGGGTCTCAAATCCAATTGGATCCAGTGGTCTCAAATCCAATTGGATCCAATGGGTCTCAAATTGAATTGGTTGGATTGAATCCTAACAAATCCCTATAGAGACGTGTGTGCATCTTGGCACTCCCCAACAAATTTGTTTTCATCACGAAAGGATATTTTTTTTGGGAGATCTAACAAATTCCCTTAAGAATTTGTAATAAAAATTCTCGAACGACGACGGCTGGGAAATAGCGCCGAATCGACTTGGATATCAATGATGATATTGAAGCTGCATCGTTGGAACGCAACGAAATTTCAGTAGCTGGGGTCTTTTTTTTAGCAAATTTAGACTACGAGAAACACTGTTTTTTTTTTATTATTTTGTGCACATTTGGGGTACTGGGAATGTTTTTTTTATTAGTTTGGACAAATTTGGGTGACTAGAAATGTTTGTTTTTCGGATTCTCGTAAGAAATTCGAGCCCCAAATTTGCTGGATAAGGTTTTGGATGACGAAGATAAGGAAATAACATTTATTTCAAAATAATAGTTCGTTGCATCCCAACGATGTAGACTTCGACGTCGTTTTTAACGTGGACTCTCTATGTGCGACGTCCCTGTCGGAACCCTGTAGGAATCGAGTAGGATCTGGGGACTGTCCAACAAATTTCTGCATGAGATCGCGAAACTTTTTACTGCCCAATACTTTTTTCCTTGTTTCTGCGGAATAACCCATACGTATGAGTAAATATGAGGTGAAATCGCGGAGAGGAGACTCGCATGTACGCGAAGCACCCTAACTAAAGCGTAAGTAGAAAAGTAGATACAACTGCATGGTTTCTGATCCGGTTATGCAGGCGAGAGAGCGCGGGCGTTCGCCAAGTCATGGCTTCGCAAAACGCGTAGCCAAGACTCCGGGAGACGTATAGAAATAATATGAAATGTCTCTCTCTCTCTCTCTCTCTCTCTCTCTCTCTCTCTCTCTCTCTCTCTCTCTCTCGCTCTCTCTCTCTCTTTCGTTCGCGTATATACGTGAAATAAATACGAACGCATCGTTGCGCCGCATATCCGACAAACTTGATCGTAACTCGCGACACTCCGATTCTAATTAGTGTTCATTACAATTAGCACTCCCCCAGTGCGATGCGAGACCAAGTTCGCCATATTTCAGATTTAATGGTGTCTAAGTTTGCAGCATTCGAGTGCAACGAAATATATATTTTCAATTCCTTATTTAATTAAACTAAAACTAATAAAAATCACATTACGCACATTGAAGCTGTAGATTGCTAAATAAGTATATTAAAAAATATTCGCGTATTTTCCGTAGCCTAAATCTGGGGTAATTTCAGTTTAAAAATTTCGTTGCATTCCATTATCTTGAAGCTTGCACCGATGAAACGCAACGAAAATTAGTTATTTTTAATCGATACGATTTTCTTTCGGCTGATTCAGACTGTGACGGCACTGGGATACCTTTCACGTATTTTTGTTAGGATTGGCGGGCGCAATTTGCAAAAAAAAAGTATTTGATAATAGTAAAAATAGAGAATGAAAAGAAAGAAAAAACAAAAATTCCGCGATTGCAGTAGATATCGTTGTACGTAGTCGATTATTTAATTTAGTATTGTTTTAAACCCCAGAATTTAAGTGAACATTTCGCCAAAATTACACTTTTTTTTAACACTCGCCATTCGGTGATTTTTTTTTTCGGAAAGCGTCTACAGCGAGAACTCTATTGATATAAATTATGGAACTATTTTTATTTATGTTTATCAGACCAACCATTGTCAAGTTATCGATCCAGCCGCTGGACCACATTTTTTATACAGAGGCTTTATTATACCTCAACAACGTTGCAAATTTTCATTTTTCTCTAAATAAACATGTACACGTAATTAGTTTAATGTATGTCTAATAACATACTTTTTTCCAAATTCCAAATAAATAATTTAGTAAACGAAAAAAAAATCTAAAAAACGACCTATTTCGGCTGGTCACATCAATGTCCTCCCTATCCCTTCGTTGACGCACTTATACTCGGTCCCGATTTTGACACACTGGGTCAATTTGCCCCAGATCTTCATCCACCTGCCATTAACAAGCCCTCGGTTGGTCGTTATTGAAAAAAATCGAGGATACACTTTAAACATTTCTTAACATATCTGCATAATCAAAAATTCGAAAAATGTCAAATGAAATCGTCGAAAAAAATTGTTGAAAATTTTGCATTTTGGAAAAATGAGAATTTCACTAAAAATTCATCCGGCTCAAAATGGCCCAGTGTGTCAATGTACAGTTAATTTCAGCTGCGTAAAAACTGGTTAAATTAGGCAGAGAAAAAAAATAATTCGACAGTCATTTCGAGTAATGCACAGAATGCGCCTTATTGGGAGAGAACAAAAAAGTTCCGCAGTGGTCAAATTTCAAAAAAGCGCGCCGTAAACAATGAGCTGCCCAAGTGTGCGAAAAAAAATTCGAGTCCGAGTAATAAGATGTCGAGTGTAGGTGAAATAGTGCGTGGAGTTGTTCGAAAGTGAAAAATGGGTAAATTTTGATGTTTATGGAATGAAAAAGACGCGCACGGAGCTCGGATCGGATGAATAAATGGCGAGCCATACGGTACGTACTAGGCTCAATGCTATAAGGAATGCGCGACGGGTGACTACGCACTTCCGTCGATAAAAATACGCGCAGGCAGAGCGCAGCCACCTTAATGCCTCTCGCTTCTCTCCTTCGCCCTTTCTCGTTTCTCTCGGTACACGCGCCCCGTGAATTACGCGCCCGAAATAAATTTTCGTGAGAAACAAGACGCGTAGACGAGATGAGAAGGAGGAAGAGAACGAGAAAAATAAAAGAAGACCGACGTGGAGGATTCAAAGAACGTCGTAGGAGCTTTCGTGAATATAAAAATGTGAAAAATATATTCTCGGCCGTTTCGTGCACTCGAGAGACTCTCTTGCGAATAAATTGTTCTCGGTAATCCGCTCGGATGTACCCAATGACAAAAATAAAATTCGATTTGCCTCCGTACTCGGACACGACCTTCGTTATCGCGTCGTCATTGTTCAGTGAAAAAAAAGTTTTGAAATATTTTTGCAACGAACGTTCGCCGCTTATTCCATGAAAAATCGATTTTTTTAAATGGCTGCGAGGAATATTATAATTGTAACGTGTTTTATTCGTAACAGGGAATTTTGCAAGGAACGAATGTCGTTTGTTCTTTGATATAAATATTTATTGTATTTCGTGATAATTACAGACAAAATACAGGTCGCAGGCACTTTTGGTGAAATGAAAAAAAAGTTTTACGATCGTTTGCGATAATTGCAGAAGAAAATCGAAGAATTGTTTTTTTTTGAAAACCGAAAACGTTTTTTTGACCGTGAAAAAAATTCAGATAATTACATCAAAAAAGTCGAAAAAGAAGTTTTTCTGGCAATTATCGCGAATTAGCGGAAAACTTTTTTTTTTCGATTTTTTTTTACAAATGACTGCAAACAGTTTCTTTTCCTTCAATTATCGCAAACTGTGGAAAAACTTTCTATTCGAGTTATTTTCCATAATTATCACGAATTATGGAAAAAAAAATTTTTTGATTTCTTTTCCGTAATTGTCGCAGAGTATGAAAAAAAACTTCCCATAATCAGAGAAAAAAAGTCGAGACAGAAATTTTTCTGGCAATTATCGCGAATTAGCGAAATACGATTTTTATTTCGATTTTTCCACACACACCTGCAAACAGTTTCTCTTCCTATAATTATCGAAAATTATGGCAAAACTTTCCATTCGAGTTATTTTCCATAATTATCGCGAATCACGGAAAAACTTTTTTTCGCGTTATTTTCCGTAACTATCGCGAACGATCGAAAAACTTATTTTTTTTCGACTTTTTCTCCCGTAATCATCGCAAACGATGGAAAAACCGTTTTTTTTCGACTTTTTCTCCCGTAATTATCGCAAACGATCGAAAAAACTTTTTTTTCGATTTTTTCTCCCGTAAATATCGCGAATTATCGAAAAAAAACTGATTCGATTTTTTTTTCTACAATTATCGCGAGTTATACTGAATATTCATCCTATTAGGAATGACTTACAAGAAGTCGTTGCAAAATTTCCAATTGCGCAAAAATTTTCAAGCTCAAAGGCGAGGTAGGAGGTACGAAAAAAAAATAAAAAGAGGATAGGAAGGAAGTGAGAAAATGTTTCGAGAATGAATGGAAAAGTGTTGGTACGATTGTGCGCCGATTTTAAGATCGGAACCGGGCCAGGGTTTTTTGGTCCTCAGTCGGAGCGAGTACGATTATAATAGGCGTTTGCGCGTGTCGACGTTTCTCCCGCGAGAGTGCAATAGGACAAAGCGCAGTAGAGTGTGCATTGAGGAGCGAAAAAACCGGTGCCCCAATGCCAGTTTTACACAGGCCGGGAGCTTGTACAGAGAATAGCCGAAAAGTCGGTGAGCGCAAAGTGATATGACGCGGGGATGCACAGGAGAGAGGGGGGGGGGGGGAGAGAGAGAGAGAGAGAGGCGAAAGTCTCTCGTTTTCGGTGCAGCGATGAGGGTTCGCGCGTGCACACACACAGGCGCCCACACAAACGCACGTGCACTCGATATAGAAACGGGCAACGAGCTCTAAGCCCGAGGAGACACACCCGCGGATGTGCGTTTGCTCATCTCGCCAGGAGCCACGAGGTGGCCTTAATTAGTCTCGTCGAGACCGAGCCGAACAAACCACGTAAAGACATCGAAAATTTAAACCTCAAGCATCACGGTATCTCCGAGGATAATATTTCGTCGGGCATTTTTTTTTCTCCGACAAATATTTACGTACGTATTGTACCGGAAAACACCCGAGGAAATAACTCTATGCACAATAAAACGCAAAAAACACGGAAATGAGTTAAAAAAAATGATTTTGAGGTTTGCAGCGTTTCAAACGTCACGTCGACTTCTTTTTCCTCGTCCATGTACATTTTCGTATGTTATTTTGGGCACAAAATTATTTCCCCTAGGGTTTTTTTTAATATGGTAAATACGTTCGATGTATTTGTTCGATAAAAAAATAAATGTCGACGAAATATTGTCCTCCAAGTTACCGTGTGTTTCGTGACGTTTGAATTTATTTGTAATGCAATAGAAATTATGAAAATTCGTTCTTTATATTTGCATTTTCGTATCGTCATTATTGTACGAAATCGTTTTTTTTTTTCTGCAAATGTGAATTGTGTTTTTTCAGATGAAAATCGTCAAAAATGTTTCAGTGATTTTTGTAGCCGAATCTGACGGGTGGAAATTAAGAAAAAATTCATTGCGTTCCAACGATCAAATTTCATTAAAAATATGAGCTTAAAGTTTGCAGCGTTGGAACTCAATGATTTTTTTCATATTGCGTTTCCTCATGATTATAATGATAATAATAATGAGGGAATGCAAATATAGAATAAAAGAATTTTTGTTGCATTCCGACGATGCAAACTTCAATCTCATATTTTTTATGAAATTGAACCGTTGGAATGCAGAATACTTTTTTTTTCGCAAAATGACAAACGATTTTGTATAACACAAAATCGTTTTTCTGCAGACTTGAATTGTATTTTTCCAGATACATAGTCCTTGAAAAGGTTTCAGTGATTTTCGAGGTTTATATCTGACGAAAGAAGTGCGAGAAAAAAATGCATTGCATTGCAACGGTTCAATTTTATAAAAAATCTGAGTTCGAAGTTTGCATCGATGGTTCAATTTTATAAAAAATCTGAGTTTGAAGTTTGCATCGATGGAGTGCAACGAAAATTACTTTTTTGTACTTGCCAAAATAATTTTTTGCAAATTTCGTTTACAAAAATCCTTCAACTATTTTCCAGTATGCTAATTTGGAGGTTTGCGATCGAAATTTGACAAAAAAAAATTACATAATAAATAAAATGAGTCGATAAAAAGATAACTGTGAATTTTCGTTGGATTCCGCGGATGAGAACGCCAACACCATTAAACATTTTTAGGAATTTTTTTTATCGCCCAAACCATTTTGAACCAGGTTTAGACTACGAAAATCGTTCGAACGACTTTTTTTTTCATTTTCATCAGAGTTCCAAAGTCCAAGCCGGCGAAAAACATTCTATAAAAATAAAAACGAAGGAAGAAATCAAATGAAAGAAAAAAGGAATTTGGTTGCAACGATGGAAGCCTAAACCTGACACAAAAAGGGTAATTTTCGCCAAAGGATATTTCGACCGCCCCTCTTCGTATTTATTTTTTCTCTGCGTTTATTTCTTGTCGTGTTCTTTTATTTCCAACAGGACTCCCATCGATCCGCATTCCAGTCACGCAGAGTAAACTCAGCGACAAAATCATTTCTCTCGTTCTCAACCGGAAATCGAAGCATTCGCAAATCTTTAGCCGTGACTTCTCGGAATTTCCGGAATAACTCAACCGCGTTCCAAAGACCCAACGATGTCGAATCGCTCGTAATTTTTTTCGATTCCATTATTGTGTGCGCCGTATATTTGAAACGCAACAATACTATTCTCAACTATCGCTCATCATTTCATTGTTTATTTCCTCCGTCCTATTTTCAATTATTATTCATCATGCTTCACCGAAAATCCTTATTTATTTTTTCGTTTCTCAATTTTTATTACTATCGAAACTTTTCTTTGCGCTTTTAGGCTACGAATCCCCGCTAAGGATTGTCAAAAATATTATTGTCATATCTGTAGCTAAAGTGTGCAAAATAAATTAGGTTCGTAAAAAAGAAAAATCGTTGCATCCCAACAATGCAAACTTCAATACGATGATGGTATTGACGTTTGCATCGATGGAATGCAACGTATTTTTTTTTCTTCGTACTTCCCAATTTTTTCACCACATTCAGGCTACGAAAGTTACCAAAAGCTTTTCGAGAATGCTTATTGAAAATGTCCAACCAAAAACGGCAACAAAGATTTTAGACTGTAACAAAAGTAGCCAAATGAAAAAATCAAGATGACGTTTCGTTGCGCTCCAAAGATGCACACTTCAACAATATGTCATGCTCGCGTTTGGATCAACCAGGTACGCTAAGTTGCATCCTTTCGTTCGACATCCCATATTCGCAACGAATTTTTCGCTGATTTTCTACCATCATTGATATCGTTGCGTGGCAAAAATAGAAATCTCCAGACAAACGTCATTGCAATAGGTTCAAAAAAATTCTCGGAGCGAAAGTCAAAACGTCGTCGCGTTTTCATCTTCTCCTTCTCTCTCTCTCTCTCTCTTCTCATTCGCCGCGTCAGTAAGGAAAATCGAGCAGCCCAAGTTAAATCAATAGTAGTAGTAGTAATAGTATCCCCACTTCCATTGGACCTACATTGAGAGGGAGAAAAAGGTAGCCAGAGAGAGAGAGAGAGAGAGAGAGCGAGCGGGGGGGAGGGGGGGGGGTATTGAGAAAGAGGTAGCGAGAGAGAGAGAGAGAGAGAGAGAGAGAGAGAGAGAGAGAGAGAACTGAACAAACGAGAATTCGTATTTGAAGCGACACTACTCCCACTCAAGATAGCGCGGGGATCGTTAGAGGGAGGACCTCCTTTGAGGCTCTCGCCTCGTGTCTCGTTGATTGGATAGTTGAATTCTTGAATTACATCCTAAGCATATATAGTAACACACGAGTGCGTAGCTCAATTCCGTATATACGCACACCACTCGAGTTCCACACGCGATATATTTTTCCTTTTCTACTCCCTCGCTTTATACATATACATATGTACATATAAATGCATATATATATATATATATATATATATATATATATATATATGCGTGTATACGAATGGATACATATACAAACATGTGTATAAAGGAAAGAGGATAAAATATCCATATATTTTTTTATTTCAAATCTCACTCTACTCCAGACTCGAGTCGCGTAACTATTTGGCTCTTTCCTTAATATAACACCAGTGGGATCCGTAGAAATCGTTGTGACACGGAAAAAGCGTCAGCGAGCAAGACACAATTTATTATCCACAAATGTACCATATATATATATATATATATATATATATATAGGCATACAGGGTGTCCTGTTATGAATGGATAATCCTGCCAGTCGATAGACCAGATCATGTCCCACTATATGCTGCAATTTCAGTTTCGTAAAAGTCCCACGGTTTTCGAGATTTTGGGTTTCAGGCTTGTTACGTATTATTGACTCAGAAATTCCCTGACTTGTCCAGGTTTTCCATACAGGTTTTGCAGAAATTCCAGGTTTTGCAAATTAGCCAGATTAGGGTCACATAAAGAACATTTTCTTTTCATCAAACATATTTTTTGAGTTAGAGAGATCTTTGTAAACGTTACAAACAATACGGGAAAATTATATGCGTGAAAATAGCAACGAATGATTTTTGTGAAAAAAAAACAACATTTTTAACCGACTTGAAGAAACAAAGGAAATTCTCAACTTGATGCTTCTATTGAAGAATTATGTTGAACTGGATGACATATTTTTTTTAAGACCAAATATATGTTGATAAAATTGATATTTATTTTTTTTAACTGAAATTCGAAACACAATTTAAACATTATAAAGTTTAAAAAATGCAGTAAAAGCAAATACAGAACCTGTTCTTCATTATAAACAAAAGTTTGTACGCCGGTGGAAATAAACAAAAAATAAATATACTTATCTATAATGATAATGATGTGGTTGTGTATCGACAGATCGAATGCAAATGTATTTTCGTAGCTTTACTTTTAATTTACGTTAATTTACAAATGTAGCTTTACAGTAAATTAGTTTTCAGTTTTTTAAATTCTCAATGTTTCGCACTGACATAACTTTCTTTTGTGTATAATGAGGAATAATATAAGTATTAAAGATATACAAAAATATTTATTTTCATACCGTCCAGTTTTTTTAAAGTCGGTTTCATTTTTCGTACCCCTTTCAAAAAGTAAATTGTGAGAAAATTCCAGAAAATTTCCAAAATTCCCTGACTTTTCCCTTATTATTCCTGGAGGAAAAGCAATTCCCTGAGTTTTTCCAGTTTTCCCTGTTTTCCGTACGCGTAACAACCCTGGCTTTGTGTTATTTATTGAAAAACAATCATCTGCTTTTGGTTTTTCGCATGCCATTTCTACAAATGATACGAATCGACAATAACTCAGCAACTTTTTGAAGTAACTGACACGATGTGCGTGGTACATTTTCTTTTACACCGCAGGCCTCCAAAGGCAGATGTTCGAATTCGTTTGCACGAAAACTTTACGTAAGATCTTTTTTCATAAAATTTCCTTAACGTTTAAGGTTAAAAAGAAGACTTTTCTCGATAAAACAGATAACCAAGGGTATTTTTTTTAACCAGGTCAAAAGAACGTTATCGTTCGTAGAAATGGCATCCGAAAAACCAAAAGCAGATGATTTTATCTCGAAAACCGTGGTACTTTTACTAAACTAAAATTCCAGCGTATGGTAGGACATGGCCTGACCTATCGACAGATGCAGGATTATCCATTCGTGACAGAACACCCTGTATACCGTCGCACGTACAACTTCTCATTCTAGCTATGCGTTGGCCGTACACGAGCGTCGAGAGGTCTCTTTCGCTCTTATTTTTAGGTGGCAGAACGCACGGTGTGGAGCACGCGCTCTCGCTCGTTTACTAGAACGCGGGTCTATAGTCGCAACGACGATTCACGTATACGAGAAAAACAATAAGAGGGCGCACGTTTCACACATGGGGAATAAAAAGAGTAGAGAAAATTCACTCGCGCGCGCGCGCGCGCGTGTGTGTGTGTGTGTGTGTGTGTGTGTGTGTGTGTGTGTGTGTGTGTGTGTGTGTGTGTGTGCGCGCGCGCGCGCGTGCGGGTGGGTGGGTGTGAGTGTGTGGGTGTGTGAAAACGACATATTTAAGGCGTTACCCCCACTTGCAATTTTGAAAAAATCAATTTTTTTATTGCATTTTTTTGAAGTATAAGTATCTGAGAATATGTCCTAAAAATTTCAAGTCGATCCGAACAAAATTGACTGAGATATGAGCGTTGAAAGAGAAGAATCCGTGAATTGAAGAACTGAAATTGAAACTTTAAACGCGTTTTTCTCAAAATCGCATTTCTGAAGTCTGTGACCAAGATTACTCGAACACTAATGAACCGATCTTCTTGAAATTTTGCAGGCTTATTTAATACATAAAAATGTAGTCTTTAATCGTTCGATTTTTTTTTTCGAAAAAAAATGGCCGTTTTATAGCCAAAAAACGGCCGTTTTTTTTCGTTAAAATCGAACCATTAACTTTGACTGTCCGCCATTTTGTGAAAAATGAATATTTTTTAAAATCCTTCGATTAAAGACTAGTTTATACTTATATTTGACTAAATCCATCCGCATTTTTTTTTCAGATGATCCACTTCGCCGCAATGTTGGTCACCGCAAACCGTGTATATAAAAACATTATTTCATTGACGGCCATTTGCCACTAAACAATGTAATATTTTTCAATAAAAAAATTACTGAAAGTTCTTCAAGATGTGTTCTTTAAGATGGTATATTGATCGATTAAAAAAGTTTTGTAGTTTTCTTTTAAAAAATTCATGAAAAAGGCCTTTCTTTTGCGCTACAAGTGGGGGTAACGCGTTAATTCGATTGACGATCATTGACGTTTACATCGTTGGACTGCAACGAAATTCAATTCTTTCTAATAGCTGATTACTTTTTTTCTTTGCCGAAATTAGCTGTTATCGCCACTCAAACGATTTCACGTATTCTCATTAGAGATTTGTGACCTCAATAGGCAGAAAAAAGACTTTGGATAATGATAGAAGTGACGAAATGAGAATGCAGAAAAAAATCGTTGCATTCCAACGATTATTTTGGTTATTTTCCCATTTCTCTATTATCGTGTGTATCCGACAGCCTTATGTTTCAAATTACGATCGTTGATCTCTAATGAGAATAAACGTTTGATATATTTTTCATGGCCGAACAAAAATTGGAACAATTAAAAATACTTACTTTTCGTTGCATTTCGATGATGCAAACTTCAACATGATATTTTGATTGGTTTATGCAGCGTTGTCTAGCAACCCGTCTGGCTGCGTGGGGAAGATTGGTTTTTTTTAAATGAGTAGTTGATTTTTGGAGGAAATATGGTGTTCAAAGTCACCGTCGTGAAAACAATCTTTCCCCATGAGTGTGCGTGAGTATATGGTTTATCAAAATAACGTTGCAGCAAAGAATAATGGAGGGCTAGCACGGTGTTGAAATTTGCAGCTCTGAAACGCGATGTTTTTGTTTTTCGATCGTTCAATTTTTTTGATACCGTTTTAGGCGAGAAAGTCACTCGGTTTTTTTTTGGAATCCTTGTTAGAGATGCAAAGGTCGAGGTGGAAAAAAAAATTCGGATAATGATAAAGATAGATGGCGTTGAAGTTTGCAACGTTAGAATGCAACAAAAGTTAACCTCAATATGTTTTTCTGTTTATTTTTATCGCAATCAAAGATTTTTTCTATCCGTTAAGATCGTGGTTCGTTAATGAGAATGAGGAAAATCGTTTCGGTGATTTTCGTGACCTCAATCGGCAAAAATAAGTGACCTATAGAATAAAAAATAACTTTCGTTGCATCCCTCGTGATTTTTAGAAATCTTTATCAGATATCTTAAGGTCTAAATGTGGAAAAAAAAGATTTCGTATAATGAGAAACATAGATGGCGTTTGTAACGTTGGAACGTAACGAAAGTCCACTTTTATTTTTTTCATCTCTTTATTCTTATGATAATCGATAATCACTTTTCTCCATTGAGATCGTGGATCTCTAACGAGGATGAGAAAAATCGTTTCGGTCATTTGCGTGACCTAATTCGGTAAAAATAAGTGACCGATTTCGTAAAAAATAACTTTCGTTGCATTCCTCGCCTTTTTTAATCTTTATTAGAGATCTAACAAAGATCAAAACGTGGAAAGAAAAATGATTTCGGATAATGAGAAAGATCGTTGGCGTTTGCAACGTTGGAATGCAACAAAAGTTCACTTTCGTTCATCTCTTTAATTTTATCATAATTAATAATCATTTTTCTTCATCAACATCGTGGATCTCTAATGAGGGCGACAAAAATCGTGATTTTCGTGACCTAAATCGGCCAAAAAGTGACCAATAGAAAAAAAATCACCTTTTATTGCATCACAACACTGCAAGCTTCGATACAATGAGGCCTAACGCGATCACATGTCACACTCGTCACTTCAATATCTGATTCAAATATTAATGAACCCGTGAGAATGTATGTTGAAACGAGTGCACGAATTATGGGGGGGGGGGGGGGGGGGCACAAAAATGACAACTGTAGCGAGCTCTCGTCGATTCTTCGTCATTTTTAAGGAGGTATGATCATTACTACGAATCCAACTTTCGGATTTGAAATTTTTACATGATTTTGACGAATACTTTATGCGCCTATTGCCAAAATTTGGGCTACTCCGATCGTTTAGTTTTTTCGCAACAAAACTGCAAAGTCGAGCACTTTGATTTACCAAAGCACGTCGTCTTATGGAGACGGTCAACCGGAAGTGCGGTGATCGTGGTTTTTCTGCTCACGTATCCAACTAAACCCGTTGGAAGACTGAAATTCGATAGGTTGGATATAATAGATATTGTGAAAAATAAGAAAATCAATCTTCACCGTGTAGTTAAAGCACTACATTACAAGAAAGTTTCAACTTCCGGTTGAAAATGGTCAGAACGACGAAATAGCACCCACAGACTTAAGGCAGGATTCTACTTTGAAACTTTGAAAAGGCTAAATTGGATGAAAACACCCACCTGAAACACGTCGAAGGCATATTATATGGCCCAGGCATCGCTGATTGAGGGTAAGATAATTTTTTCTACGATTTATCACTCACCAAAACTTTAAACGCGTTTTTCTCGAAACGACATTTTCAAGTACCGTGGTCGTGATAACTCAAAAAGTACTGAACCGATCCTTATGAAATTTGGAACACATATTCTATATGTGTGTACCAACCGACCTAACTACAATCAACTTAAAATTTTGATTAGAACTATTTTTTTATTGCAAAAAAAGATCCAAAAAAAAACGCATTTTTTTTTCGTATTTTAGCCGCCATTTTGTTAATTTTGCACGTATATAAAATATTCTAGTTAGGTCGGTTCCTGAAGACATACTGAACATGAAACTATTTGATTTTTTTGTTTCAGACCATCCGTCGGGAAGATTTCACGACCACGGCAACGGTACCTACTTTTCGAGGCGTTGGCTTTAAACATATTTTACGTGTACAACAAATGAATAAAATACATTAAAAAATTTTTTTTTATGTACTTAAAGAGTGTATTTATTGAACAGTTTAAACCCCATATCGATATCTTTAATAGTATTCTCAGAAAAAATTCACGAAAATAGCGTTTTTTTCATGGTTTCAAAGTAGAATCCTGCCTTAACGATGCTGAAGTTTGCATCGTTGGACTGCAACGAATTTAATTTGTTTCGGCAGATTTCGCCGACAAAAATCCATCAACCATTTTTTAAGATATTTATTTTTCGATCTACATAAAAATCTGTCAAAAAAAGATCGCCTATAATAACAAAAATGTGGAAAATAAAATGTAAAACGGAACTTTCGTTGCGTTCCAACGATGCAAACTTCAGCACCGTCAGACTTAGCACCGTCGCGAGTAACAGCTGATGCGTTTGGCGAACACAAGCCAGCTTTGTTTTGAAATTAATTTGAACAGGAGCCGCCACAAAATATGCAAACAACAATTTATGGAGTTTTATCATTTATCACGTATCAATAATATGTATAATTATATTCTGCCTATCGTGTTAATTCCGCTGAGGTAATTCAAGCCTATTTTTAATAAGTTTCCGGCTGATTTTTTTTTCGTCTGTTTGGTCCGTTTTTGTGGTGTATGTGTTAACGTTATTACGAAGATTACTACCGAGTCGTTGAAAATCTAATTTTTCAGTTTTTATTTGTTCACGTGCAATAAATTCATCATTTGCCACAAAATTTGTAAAAACATAAGTAAACATCAATCAGAGCAGCTGTGGGTAAAATAAATTTTAACTATTTTTTGACACCGTGGATGTGATCGTACCTCCTTAAATTGACCTATTTTCGACCGTGAATACGTCAAATTACCGATGACGCATCCATCCTAAGGTTCCCGATGTGTACAAATAATGTGTAATCTTGCACTGTGGCTCAATTTTACGTACGGGATGCCCAGAGCGATATATATTTATATGTACAAATGTGAGCGCGAGTGTGTGAGTGGCGTCTTTATAATGACGTACACGCGTTAAACCTCGTCGACGATAATGGTTTTTTCGAGAATTAGAGGAAGGGTGAAGAGCGAGGGGCAAGGGGGTGGGGGAGAAATATATATATATATATATCGAAAACATCGTACAACGAAGCCCGTCGCGGTGGGCGACGATATAAATAAGTTTTCGGGCCCCGGAGGGATAATCCACAAACTCCCGGAGCACAGAGAAATTATTGTGCCGAGTATATACGCAGGAGAATCGAAGACACACGCGAAGAATCGAGGCGGGAGAGAAAGTCATAATCGTCGCCGACGGATATCGAAACGGACCACATTGAAAATCGATTTTTCGAAAATTCCCTCATACGAAGATACTTTTCATTTTTTTAAATTGTTATTTAATATTTTTTCACCGTCCCTGGTGAAAAAGGCGGCACAGAAGTGGATTTGAAATATGAAAAACGTCCGAAACACTTTTGAGGGTACACTGCGACCTCTCATATCGGCAAAGCGGCGGGACCGGCTCCGCATCGTACTCGCAAAAATGGAGGTTGCGCACCATCCACTCAAGCCGACTCACAGAGAATCAAATGTCTAAAAAAACCTGGCCAAAAGTCTAGACTACGTAATGTCATAAGTACGGCGAACTAGCATTTTTTGACTGATATTTATCTTCACTTTGAGCGGCTAAAATAATTTGTATGTCCATTTTTTTTTAAGGCTGTAACCAACGCGCTAAGTCGATGTTCTTTATTTATTTAAATAAACATTAATTTTATTATGAAATTGCTTAATGTTTATGTATATTGCTATTTTTTTAAGTCTAATCATCTTTTTTGGTGAAGCAAAATAAGTGGAAAAAAGTAAATTAACTATATAGCAATCATTAAAAATGACACAGTCGATTGTAGTATTAAATTATTGCCAAAAAATGTATTTACGTCTTTTTTAGATTTTTCTGTAATTTGCTCCGTGCCCCTCCGCGCGCTATCTCGCTCAAGAACTTACTTTTTACGACCTAAACACTGAATTCACGCTGCAAAACCTTGCTGATAGTTGCGCAATATTTAATAAATGTCTGTGAAAAAAAATTGGGATTTTTTGGATTTTTAAATTTTTTTGGCTACATTTCCGAAATTCTATCAAAACTTGCTCCAAAATTTGTGGCTACTTTTTTCGATCCGCTAAGTACGATAAAAGTATAGAAGAGTTGAGTGTCGGATATTAAACCTATAAGGTCGAACGATAAAAATTATCATTTGCTTTTGAGGTATAACACGTGAATAAATCATTTGCTCCAAACTCAAGCAAATCACTTTGAACATTGAGTCCATTTTTTAAATTCGGTCTGGGTATTGTATGTTAATAAATATTTGTTCTAAATATAAAACTAATAAGTACAATAAAAAGTGAAAAAAAAGTAAAAAATGCGTTCCAAAGTTCCCCCACCAAACCTTCTCGTTGGTGAAACGCGTGAGTAGATTTTTTAAATCGAAACTAATTGAATGTGGGCAAATCAAAGTATAAAATATGGTAATAATACCAATTTTCAAATCTTTTCAAATTTTACCATACTTCAAAATTTCCATTTTTCAAATCTTTTCAAATTTTCCATAATACCAATTTTCAAATCTTCAATTTTGTTATGGTTTGACCTTGCAATGACCTTGAAGGACATATATCCGAGACTTGACACTATTTTTTTCGTACTCAGCGCATCAGAAAACATGGGTATACCAATTTTTGTACCACGTTTTTTATTATTGCATTTTTGGCCAGGTTTTCGGGTAATTCGGCCCACTGTGCGACTGCGCAGCTGGGGTAATTGATTGCAGTACCCCTCAACGCCCTCTATTATTGTCTAGCAGGCGTCGAGCCTCACACTTGGGCCTGGCGCTACTCCCACCATGCGCTACACCGATCGATATTCGGCATATGGTGGGGGGCTGTTGCATCCGTGGAGGTCCCGATATTAGAGGTCGCAGTGTAATTGCGAAAAGAACCGGGCGCCGATTAATTTCGAATTTCGTACACCCTCGTATTTTGACTCGCTGATTGTGAATATGATAGTGGAAATAACCGGAAATTTGATTTTCAAGGTCAATATTCACAAAAGCTGATTATTCAAAAAGTTTTTCTACTTTATTTTAATAAATGTTGATCTTGGAGAAAAATCTTTCTTACAAAAGTTGTAGCCTATGAAAAGATTGATGTTTTGTGTTTCGCATAGTTTTTGTCCAAACCCATTCTGGTCCGAGAAAAATGGGATAATGCTCCAATTAGTACATTTTGCTGTGTTTTAGACAAAATTTGTATAAACCATAAAATATCAATCTTTTTATAGGCTACTACTTTCGTACGAAACACTTTTCTCTAAGATCAACATTTATTACAATAAAATGGAAAAACTGATAAAAATCAGTTTTTGTGAGTTTTGACCTTGAAAATCAAATTTGCGAGTATTTTCATGATCACATTCGTGATCAGCGAGTAAAAAATACACGGGTACGCAGAATTCCACGTTAATCGGAGATATGTCCTTTTCGGAACTTTATCCGCATTTTTTTTAGTGCCTACGATCGAATCGTTTACCTAATTAATTTCGTGCCGTATGGCACACTCGCAATAATTTGCCTCGGAGTAATCGTGCGCTCAGGGCGATGGCAATAATTTTCTCAGAAATAACAATTCGATCGTATAATTTGAGTGGATTCACGGAGCGCCGATAAATGGGCAATGGAAAGTGTTTTGCGTGCGATAGATCGTTGTAGCGTACCAATCGGCGACGTTGAAGTTTGCAACGTTGAGAAGCAAGGAAAATCAATTCCTCTTAATTGCGCAATTTTTTTCGCTCGATTTAGGATTCGATAATCGCACCAAACGTTTTACGTATTGTCATTAGAAATTCACGACCTCGATTTGCAACAAAAAAAGCTTTGGATAAAGCATCAAAACAGAGACATTAAAAATGAGCAAAAAAAAATCGTTGCATTCCTGGAATGCAACGATTTTTTTTGTTCATTGCAAACTTCAGTCATGCATAGTCGGAGTGCAACGAAATTTCTCTTGTGCTCGAGTGCTCGAAAATTTGGCGAAAGAAATAAAACTGGGTCGAAGTTTGCATCGTCGGAATGCACCTAAGATTCTTTTCAATTCCTCATTTTCGTCATCATCCAAAATCACACCGCGCAATTTTTTCCTACGCAAATAAGAATCTCAAAAAAATATTTGCGTTATCTTCGTAGGCTCAAATTTGCCGAAGGAATTTCGGAAGAAGTTTCGAGAAACAAATCATTTTCATTGCATTCCAACGATGCAAACTTCAACGTTGTGAATCGAAAAGAAACTCACAAACATTCATTCTCGTTGCGTTAAAACGGTCTTGAAGTTTGCATCGTCGAAATGCAACTTGCATGTATTTTTCCCCGTATTTTCGTATTTTTTTCCAGCACATTTAGCCTTCGAAAGCCACCGAAATTTTTCGCGAATCCTTGTTCAAAATTTATAACCAAAAACTGCAAAGAAAACGTTGCAAATTGTAATGAAAATAAAGAAACGAAAAAATCAAGAGGAATTTTCGTTGCATTTAAACTATACGTAAACTTCAATTTCATCGTTGATTCCTAAGTCCCCTTTTTCGTCATGCAACAAGTATACGCCAAAGTCTGAACTGTCACGAGGCTCAATGCTGCCATGAGCATAATCCCGAAGAAAAATGAAACTGTGTGAATTGCGAAAGTTAAAAAACGAATGAAGCGGTTAAACAAAAAATTCACGAATTCGAAGACTGTAAATCGTGTCGAAATAATCCATCAGTCATTTGAGACAAATTCCAAATTACCTGCCAAACTATGGAACGAAGGGAATAAATATCAGAGAGTGATATATATATATATATATATATATATATATATTAAAAAAGAGAGAAATTCGACGCTAAGTACCTCGTCTCGTGACACGGTCTAATCGCCACGCGGTATTTTCGTGATACGCTTCCACACCCTATCGATTTATTTGTCGAAGGGGCAGGGGTAGCCGATAAGTAACTATCAGACGGCCATACATACACTCTTCGTGTATATTTTCGTCCGGATATTAAAGCGCGGCCGATGATTAAAATCGTGATGAAAACGAGCCACCAGGATAGTCGCCTAAAGAGAGCTGTATGGAGCGTGGGACTCTACGATTGTATTAATCAAAGAGACGTTTTTCGGTCGATGAGGTACTATTTTTGTTCTCCCTCCACCCCCTGCCAGCCCCATTCCACTCGAGCACGCACACTCGTTCATTAATCCGAAAGCACCTTAATTATCAATAAGGCACACGCGTCTTGATTTTTTTTTCTCGTGACTTTCCAACTGACCCGAAAAATGCATATATATTTTCTTTTCGATATTCCAAAGTTTCCCTTGCAGATTTCGGCTGCGGCAATCGGGCGAACAAATTGTCGGAATTATTGTTTAGCCAGCTGCAGTTTAAATATGCGGGATATGATTTCGGTTGGCTGATAAAAATAAGGAATTGAAAATTTATGGACAAACGTGTGGAGAATATTTTTCTATTTATTTTTTATGTCGATAAATTGTTTATTATTTTTTTTTAATAGCAAAATGACTCGCTAATGGGGGATCCTATCGTTGTATTTTTTTTCGCCTATTCCGGAGCACCGGGAGTCTTTTTTCAGAACTGTTTTCTTTACTCGTCCGGGAACGTCTCCAACGAGACACATCACTTTGGTGGCCGCCTTCGATTTTGTTGAAACTCGTGTATACGGTAGAGCTTTGAAAACTATTGATACGTATTTTTTTTTATTGGCGGAAAAAAACGGTTTTTAGGGAGGCAGGTGCTTCAAAAAAATACGGGAATGCGAAAGAAATATATTTTCGTTGCATCCCAACGATGCAAACTTCATTACCATGTGATATTCGTAATCGGGGGAAAATTTTTCATCGGACAGACCAACAAAAATGATGTTGAAGCTTGCATCTTTGGAATGCAACGAAAATTCTTTTTTTTGTTTTTTTTTCCTCGCTTTCATAATAATCCAAAATCTTTTCCCACGCATTTCGGCTGAAGGACTCTAATAAGCATCCCGAAAACCGTTCAAGTGATTTTCGTGGGCAAAGTGTGCCAAAAAAGATTAGGCTACGAAACTTTTAGTGCGTTCAAACGATGCAGATTTCACTATCACCCAAAAAAAATATGTCAGAGGAAAAAAACGAATTCGACCCTTTTAGTCACTTTTTCAAAGTTGGCGAAAACGCAACTTTTCAAGCAGCCGTAGCATCGGTCCTATTGGAGTGACGGAGACTTATTGGGGGGGCTTGAAAAAGGATTTTGATAGACTTAGAGAATGCCGTTGGGTTCATCCCGATATCTCAATTAGTTTTCCCGGAAAATGCATTTGAAAAAATGGCCAAAAAACTGGCAAAAGCCTTTTTGTACGGCCATTGGTGTATGGAAAAATTTACGAGAATCGATGGTCCGACTTTGAAATTTTGCAGTAAATTAAAAAATAATCAAAACTCCATGGATCAAACGGTATGCTAAAGAGAAAACTATGACCCAAAGAATGAGCCTAGTCTAGAGTTTCAAATCGAGACAGAAAAAAAATGATCGATGATTCAGTGAAAGTACTTGATGGAGATGGAAAAAAATGTCAATTTTTAGTATTCTTTTTCTCAGTCCCTATCGATGTATTTTTGCCCCTCGAATACGAACTCACCATTCATTTTCCCCCAAACCCTCAATTATAATAAAAAATCGTCAAAAATGTGGAAAAATCCGTTTTTCGCGTTCAGCCAACGTAATTTTGACCTTCCGACAAAAACTAAAAAAACTCTGATCTTCAGCATCGGCTCCAAATTTCGCATTAAGGATGTTGAGTCCCTATGAAAAATGTTAATGTTAATTGTTTAATAAATAGCTTCTTAATCGTCATGAAATTTTTACACGACCTCCTGAATACTTCATATAAAAACATACCAAATTTTCAGAATTATATCATCACTACTTAAACCTCCTTAAGGGTTGAAATAAAAAATGATAAGAAAATTCTGAAAATTTGGTATGTTTTTGTATGAAGTATTTAAGAGGTCGTGTTAAAATTTCACGACGATTAGGAAGCTCGTTATTAAAAAATTAACATTTTGTTAAGAACAATTTTTAAAAGAAATAAAAAAAAATTTATCAATAAACTTCGTTTTGTTTCCGTTGCTTTCAGTATATTGTAGATATTATAAAATTGAGAGGTCAAAAAAAAAACTTATTGCAAAGTTACATCAGTTTCCATAAAACAACATTTAATTTGTGAATGTTAATTGTTCAATAACGAGCTTCCTAATTGTCGTGAAATTTTTACACGACCTCTGAAATACTTCATACAAAAACATACCAAATTTTCAGAATTTTATCATCTTTTGCGATTTGGGACTCAACATCCTTAAGGAGATACGATCACTTCCACGTGGTCAAAAAAGAGTCTAAATTTATTTTACCTGCAGCTGCTCTGATTGGTGTTTACTTATGTTTATCATTCGTATTAGCGATTATGTTCCAAATGTGTGCCAAATGTTGTGGTAAATGATGAATTTATTGCACGTGAATAAATAAAAATGGCAAAATTCGATTGTCAACGACTCGTTAGTAATCATCGTAATAATAATATTAACATATCAACCATAAAAACGGACTAAAAAGACAAAAAAAAAAATCAGCCGGAAACATATTAAAAATAGGCTTGAATTACCTCAGCGGAATTAACACGATAGGCAGAATATAATTATACATATTATTGATACGTGATAAATGATAAAACTCCTTAAATTATTGTTTGCATATTTCGTGGCTATCTAATCCATCGAATTTCAGTTTTCCAACGGGTTTAGTTGGATACGTGAGCAGAAAAACTACGATCAGCGCCCTTCCGGTTGATCGTCTCCATAAGACGACGTCCTTCGGTAACTCAAAGTGCTCGACTTTGCAGTTTTATTGCGATAAAACTAAACGTCCAAAATAGCTCAAATTTTGGCAATAGGCGCATAAAGTATTCGTCAAAATCATATAAAAATTTCAAACCCGAAAGTTGGATTCGTAGTAATGATCGTACCTCCTTAAATGCACCTTCAAAATGGTTTAAAAGTCGGAAAATTTATTTTCCAACCTATTCGTCCACATTTCTCGAACCGCCAAACAAACTCATCGAGGCAGTCTCTAAAAAAACGTCCACAGACTTAGAGAAAGCCGCTGGATTCCTCCGATATCACGATTACGTTTCCCGTGACGCGCATTTGATAAATAACCGAAGAGGCAAAGCAACCATTATTTACAAAAATTCCCGAAAATCGCTCCGTCTCTGAAATTTCTCCAAAAATCGAAAAATAATCGGCGCTCCACGAATGAAACGGAATTTGAAAAAATTTTAACACGTTACGGACAGCGGAATTTCAAAAATCGCGCGTCCGCTTCGCGTCAAATTTTCGTCGTATATACGCACGGGCGAAAATTTCGTCTCATTACCACTGCGATGTTAATTAAGGATAATTGTATACAGATACACATCGTACCGGGATTTGATAAAGCCGAGATGCGGACTGTACAATATCTACAATGAAAATTATAGTGTACGAGCGAATTAACGAGGGCCTCGCGAGAGCTCGTGCCCCAACGTCTGCGTCATCGCGTTAGTTACTCATCACGACTGTGCTCCTGTTATTGCTGTGTTGTGGCCGAACTTCACAGCAGCGACGAACAAGTACACTTGTGTGTATGTGCATGCATGTATATTTAAATATATGTGTATATATATATATATATATATATATATATATATATATATATATATATATATTTATATATACATATATATATATATATGAAATGCCCACAAGCGGTGCGTTGATCCCACGAGTGTTCTTCGCGGGTTGACACGCGATCGAGAAATCAACGCTGCCGAGAGAACTAACCGAGCACGCGCTCTTTTTGCCGGCGATTAATAAATACCGAAAAAAAGCTCATGGCAGAAGACTGCGAGGAAAACTTTTCGCCAAGAATGCGTGTGTGTATAAATATATATATATATATACAATATTGAAAGGAATTTGAGATTTTCCGCTAAAGAAATGAAGACACAACAAGAGAAGAGACGAAAATAATTATTTATAAATTCATCCGTGGTCAAAATTCGATCCGAAAAATATATCTCATATATCTTCGTGCTACAATACATATATATATATGGTGTTGAATTTTCCATTGTTGCGAGGCAACCAAAATTTTCATTTGTTTTTTTTTTATTTCTCATTGCTTATTATTATATCAAAAATATTATTATATCATTATATATATCATGTATAGATATTATTATATGAAATGGGCGGAAAGAAAAATGGGCGATGGGAAACAAAACAAACAAAAAATTCGTTGCATCCCAACGCTGCAAGCTTCAATACCACACGCGTACCTAACAGACGATGTTGAAAATGGGATCGTTGGCGTGGACGAGAATTATGATCTTTTTGGCTCATATTTCTTTTGGTGGATCGTAGCTTCGAAAAGCCCGCAACAATTTTTTTATTTCCTTATTTAGAGACTTCTAATCTGAACTAGCAAAAAAAATGTTTCGAAATAATAAAAAGGAGGAAATAAAAATATAAAAAAGATTCTTCGTTGCATCCCCATGCAAACTTCAATACCGTACACCTACTAGACGACTTTGCAATTTGCATCGCTGGCATGGAACGAGAATTATGATTTTTTTTGCTCAAATTTCTTTTGGCAGATCTTAGCTTCGAAAATCCCTTAGCCATTTTCGAATTTTCTCATTTCGAGATTTCTGATCTAAATCGGCGAAAAAAATGTTTCGAAATGATAAAAACGAGGAAATAAAGAAACAAAAAAGAATTTTCGCACCAAGGGCACCCAAAGAAGGATTCTCAAAAACGTTTCGGTGATTTTCGTGCCGTAAATTATCGAAAAAATAGGGGGTAACGAAAAAAATAAAATTCGTTGCATTCAGATGCAGACTAGCTCGATAAATTGGCCGAAAAAAAATCATTGGGCGTATAATATACCATATCGGTAATATGGTTTTCACGAAATTTCAGAAGTGAACGAATTATAATGGCACCTGCTGTCGAATTAAAAAAAAAAGTCTCGCATATTTTTCGCAGCGGTAATTTTTTATATAATTTTTTGTTCCTCTCCTGATCGAAATAATTTGCAGAGTAGACAAATGTACCAATATACCGGTAAAGATACCATGTTTTTCGATACCCCACTGCCACCCCTTCCGAGTCAATAGCCAATTACGCCGGGTCATTTGGAAAATAAGTTAAAACGTTCGTGCGGAAGACGGCAGAAGGGAGGGAGAGAAGTAGAGGGATAAAATACAAGACGAGCTTGTACCACTTGCGACGAGGGAAAAAAGCCCGCGCTTGATTATTGCCTCGTGAATACGCGACGTGGTCTTCGCACGTGCTGCGGAAGAGCGCCGAGAGATGGGGAGTCAACCCCCTCGGTGCTCTCGTACGCACACTCGCGGATAAGTGCCTACCTTTAAATATAGAATATGGAGCAGTAGTACAAGACGTGCTTTACACGGATATCGTCTACGTATGTGTATATGCGCCCATACACACGAGAAAACGATATTTTCAACTTGTTCCGTGTATTTTATGATAAACGACGTGACCGGCTGTTTCGAGAACGGTCCGCGAAATTTTTCGATACGAATCGTTGGTTTTGGGGAACAGGACGGTCCTCGAATGATCTTAAGGGGACTGTACGAGCTGATTTTTGTTTTCTATACGACTCTTGTTGTATTACAGCGTAGGGTTTCAACTTCAATTTGCAACAAAGGTTTTGTAAAAGTTCGAAAAATTCATCGAGGTACGATGATTTTTGCGATCGATCAGGTCACACGAGGTTGAAATTTGCATCATTCGCGTGCAGTGCAAAATAAACGACTCCTTCGATTTCTCTTGGCAGAGTTGGTCAACAAACATCCTTGGACGATTTTTCAAAGTTATTTATCTGGCGATGTACAATGTGAAAATATTTTTAAAAAACGATCTGTATAATATATAATATAATATAATGTAGAATATAAAAATATAATATAATATATTATAGGATATAAAAATATAATATATTACAGAATATAAAAATATAATATAATATATTATAGAATATAAAAATGTAATATAATATATTATAGAATATAAAAATATAATATAATATATTGTAGAATATAAAAAACGATAATAAAGATAAGGAAAATTAAATGTAAGAGTCGGAAAATAAGGAAAATTAAATGTAAAACGTCGGAATGCAATGAAAATTAATGTTTCGAAATTTGCATCGATTTCTTTCGGCAGATTTTGCCAAACAAGAATGATATTGAAGTTTGCATCGTTGCGACGCAACGAAAGTTCAGTAGATCGAACTTGTTTCTGCACATTCAGACCAAAAAATCGCTCGACTGTTTTTTAAGATCCTCATAAAGAATCGGCAGCCTAAGTTGGCAGGCCGAGAAGACGGCCGATGGAAAAACGAAAGAAATTTAAAAATAAAAATAAAAAAAATTTCGTTGCTGTCCAACGATGCAACGACTTTAACAACGTCAACAAAGATCACCCGACCATTTATTCAGATACTTATCTGGCGATCGACAATATAAATCTGTGAAAACAAATCTTCTGTAATAATTGAAAAATGAGGAAAATGAAATGTAAAAAGAGCTTTCCTTGCGACGAATTTGAAGTTTCTTACGTCGGAACGATTTCGTCTTCATTTTTGTCATCATCCAAAGCCTTTTTTGCCAATTGACGTTGTAAATTTCTGATGAAAATACACAAGAATATTTAAACAGTTTTTACAGCCAAAATCGACCAGGCAAAATTCGTGCAATTGGAAAAAATAATTAATTTTCGTTGTGTTCCAACGATACAAAGTTTAATATCATTTGCGAAACGATGAACAAAAAATGAATACGAAAAAAAAAATACTCTAGATTTTGATGATGTTGAAGTTTGCATCGTTGGAACGCAACGATAATGAATTCTTTTTCATCGATAACATTTCGTTTCGGCAAATTTAGGGTATGAAAAACGATGTTGATGTTAACATCGTTAAAATGCAACGAAAGATCTTTTTATTTCTTCTTTTTCATTATCATTCGGAAAATTTTTTTGCACATTTAGGCTGAAAATATCTAATACGGATTCTGACAAAAGTTTCAGTGATTTTCGGAAGCTGAATGTGCCAAAAAAAAGGGCTACGAAAGTTTCGTTGCGTCCAAACGATGGAAACTTAAATACCTATGAAAATGATTCGAACGTTCGTCCATATTTTCATTAAAGATTCAGGACCTCAAGTTGCGAGGAAAAAGTTTCGCGTAATAATAAAAATGAAGGAACAATAACAAAAAAATCGTCGCGTTCCAACGTTGCAAAATGCAACATCATTGATGTTCGTTATTCGGTCCTCTCTTTCACGAATTTTGATGGGCACGAATTTAAAAAACGAATTTAAAAAAAATCATCGATACAGACTGTTTTGTACAATTCATTGTCCGAACGTCTTGGCCTTCGGCCGTTGTTTCAATGCTCCCGTATAATACCTAAATACGGACACGCAAGAGTCCACTTGTTCCTCATTGTACATTGGCACGCAGTTGCGTTTTTTTTAAATTGAGAATATTTATATTTTCTTTATAAAAAATATTTATATTTTTATTACAAAAATTTCTTTATGAAAATTAAAAAAAAAACAAATTTTTTTCATTAAAAAAAAGGATAAAAAGTATTTATATTTTTATTACAAAAATTAAAAAGAAAACAAATATTTTTTATATTTTTTTTTTATATAAAGAATGTGTTATTTTTTATAAAAAAAAATTTATAAAAAAGTTTTCTAATTATAAAAAATTTATAATTTATTTTTTATAAAAAAGTTTACTATTTATAAAAGATTCATAAGTTGTTTTTTACGAAAGAGAATTTATAAAAAAGTTTTCTATTTACAAAAAATATATAAGTTATTTTTTTTGCGTAGTTGTGCGGAAAAAAAATTCGCGAGCGAATCACGTGCCACGAGTAAGTTTGATTACCGCACGAGTCGAGAGGCTTCAAGAAATTCGTCGCAAGAGTGAGTGCTAGACGTCCGAGGGAGGAGGGGGAGGGGGACGTGGCGAGCCAAGATTAATAATATACCCACACTTCGTACAATATCGAACACACCGCAAGGTTCCGAGACAAACATCGAACATTAAAAAAAAAAAACGGCGAAATAGCTCGGCCGCGCGTAAAATTCTGCGGTAAGGGGTCCGGCTCGCGCGGGGGCGGAAAATGTCCGAAAGTTTCAAAATAGAATATGCTGCTGGAACTGGACGAGAGGAAGAGACGAAAAGATATAGAAATACACGCGCGCACAAACACCCATACGTATATTGCTCGATTTATTCCCGAACTTCGAACTTCCCGTGAGCAAGAACTTTGCGACGTACGGAAACC